>CM056741.1:34598309-35135383 GCA_029851415.1 Eretmocerus hayati | reverse complement strand
TCTCGTGTCAGGATGAAAATTTTCATCTATCAATGTGATTTTTGGAAAAATTCTCAATCTTTCCGCAGTTTCTTGAACTAGACTGAACGTTATGATAATTAGATCCAATTGAAACTAGACTTATTTGTAATAAATTCAATTTTATATAAATCTTTGTTTAACCCAGCTTTTGCCATTGTTCGACGAAGCAACATCACATAATCCCGGAATTTCACTCTTTTTCTTAGGTTCACGCTCGATTCCTAGCAGCAGACCACGACTCAGGCCGAGTGTCGTACTTCGTAAACAGGCGCACGTGGCTTCGAGTAACGGATCTCGTCGCTGGTCTTCTACGAGTTTCAGATCCCCGGATAGCCAGTTTGGTTCAAGGTCGCATAGTTCAGGGCCGAGGTATCGGTAGGACCGAGGTTCAAGTGCTATCGCCTATAACCGGACGCGTAATAGGCGCTAAAGAGGTACGGGTTGGCAACGATAGAGTATCCGTGTCCCAGCTCTCAGTCAAGGTCGTATCCGGTCTGCAACTCACCATTAGTCCTGATAGCAGCATCGAAAACGGATACGTCGCTGAGACGTCTGTCACGAGGAAGTTAACTGCCCAGTACCAAGAGGGACTGCTTGACATCGACATTGAGTTCTCCGATGGTTCAAGGACGCCCCTCAGAGAAATTGCGGTGAGTTTTCAATATATTGAGTAAAAAGAATGCATCTCCTCTTTGATATTGAATGCCCTAAATGATTGAAGACATCTAGCTAATAATTTCATTTTGAATTCGTCATCTATTTAGTTAAATCCCTCATTTTCAATTTGAAATAAATGGATCTCTGATGATATGTCTGACCGTTTCCCATCATAATTCAGTCGATTTATGATTAGGATAGATATATCGTCAACTGGGGTAACTTTGGGACAATTTCGACTTTTTTTGTTATTGTTTTTCGTAAAGCTCCGGAAGGTTACGATAAAACCCACCTTAGCGAGTAACCAATCGAAAGCTTGAGATCTTAGCTTTCGATTGGCGTAAGCTAGAGCTCGATTCGAGGATTCTATTCAAAGATACGGTCGTAGAAGCAAAACACTTTTTACAAAACCTGGGGTGGGGTAACTTTGAGACAACCCAAGTTCAACTCATGTTACTTTTGTTCTGGAATAGAGGATCGACCCTCTCTGCCTCTGGTCATGAATTGAAAGTCGAAGGCGTTACCTTTCAATTGCTTTTTGGAACGTCCCGATCGGATGTTTCTATGCCGAGTAATGCTCATCTGGAGTTAATCAGCTATTCGAACCAATTTTCCGAGATTAGGCAGAAGTTCGTATGAAAATTGAAAATTAGTCCAAATAGCTGATTAATTTCAAATGAGCATTACTCGGCGTGGAAACATCCGATCGGGACGTTCCAAAAAGCAAATGAAGGCTAAAGCCTTCGACTTTCAATTTATGATCACAAGGAAGGGTTGATTCTCTATTCCAGAACAAAAGTAACAGAGTTGAACTTGGGTTGTCTCAAAGTTACCCCACCCCAGGTTTTGTAAAAAGTGTTTTGCTTCTACGACCGTATCTTCGAATAGAATCCTCGAATCGAGCTCTAGCTTACGCCAATCGAAAGCTAAGATCTCAAGCTTTCGATTGGTTACTGGCTGAGGTGGGTTTTATCGTAACCTTCCCGAGCTTCACGAAAAACAACGACAAAAAAAGTCGAAAGCTCCCAAAGTTACCCTAGTTGACGGTACGTTACAGTAAAGTTGATTTGCAAGCTGTCATCGCAGATTATTGATCCCAGAATATCGTAGAAAGAAGCTCAAGCACGAATATGCCTCAATTTGATAATCTCCACAAATTCTATTCCCAAACTCTGCGCGCATCTCATTTATGATCGTCGATCCAATCCATTTATTGTGTAATAATAGAATGCATCAGACCGAGCACCTTCACCAGTCATGTAAACTCATCGTCAAAAGATATTTCTGATTTCTGGGATATGCCCGTGTTAGTCCATTTTGCGGTATTTCATGTCGATTTATGCCCTTATATCAACTGAATTTGAGCTGCTTTCAGTAACTCGTAAATGAATATTGACAATGTGAAATGGATTGGTGGAATCTTTTCGCAATCCATCAGTTTGAGTACAAGTGCATATGCCTCAATTATTCAGTATTACCGCGATTTATCTCCGCCACTCGATTTATTGCGAGTGTCGTTTATTGACTCGATTGTTGAACTCTATTTGGTAGCTATTGCAAATTGTAATATTCTTGAATTTGTTCTTATGCGTGTAGAATCATTTACCTTCGTATTTTTGGCACCATCGCAGTAATTAGGCGAGGATTTCTATAATTTGACAGAATAAACGGAATCTTTTAAACCATTCATCCCCATCGAGGCAGGATTGATTTCGAACTTGAGATAATTTAATGGATTTCAGGGAAACTTTTTGGTAAAGTTGGATATTAATCGTGATTTCGAACTTCACACATTTCAATGTGTGAAGTTGAAGTTGAACAGGGTTGAAATGTGTGAAGAGAACCGTAATGGTTCTTGTTGTATATCAACTTGACTGAATAAATTGAAATTGAAATTGAAGTTGAATAACGTATCATTTCAAAAGTGAATTTTTGCTAGAAGGTCTCATTTTCTTCCACAGATGTCGAGGGTAACTCAGATTTGTGCACTCGTGTCGTTATCACAAAATGCTTTTACCACCCATCGCATTGCCAAATATAGCTTAAAACATGACAGGAACCTTTTATTATCTCATTCTAGGTGAGCGACTATCAGCTGGTGGTGGAAAGCTTGGACCCCGACGTGGTAGCCTTCGCCCCAATGGCCGCATCTCACAATCCTCGAGTGATAGCAGTCGGCGAGGGTCGCGGTGAGCTCCTCCGTGTCAGTCTTCAACTAGCCGACTCGTGTCGTCTTCAAGCTTCTCCAGCTTCATCCTCGTCATCCACCTCGTCAAAACCTCAGCAACAGCAACGAGCAAATCCAAAACTCCTAGTACCGACTTCGAGGACGACTAGCAGTGCCAGTGCAGCTCTAGCTTTACCTTTAGCCACTGCAACCGCTAGCGTCGAGGTGGATTTTGCTTCGAGTGAGCTTCCGAGTAGGCCAGAATTTGTTCAGAATGATGGTGGAGGCGGAAGTCTGGGGATTGGTGCTCATCAACGGGAGCGCAAGAATGGAAGGGATATGGCACCCGACCTCCAAGACATACTCATTGGTAATTCATTATTGCTATATATTTGTACGGATAGAGGATGAAGTGGTTCCAAGTCAGGTATGTTTGCCGAGTACTTATTCAATATCAGATCGGGCAGAACTTTGAGGAAATGGCTACAGGAGTAACCTTCACATGATGCACATGTTAGGCTGATCTCTTGCGTTGGCTCGTTTATAGATCAATGAGCATCTCGGAGACTCTCGCAGTAAGCTTACACTGCTTTTGATTCAATATTCTCTGTATGCATGATGAAGCCAACTCGCTGGCTGTGGGATTCAGAAATCTATCTACTCATCGTCGTCAATCGGAATATCCTCAAAGATGAGATCAAACTGCGTATCGTGAGAAAAATGATGTCAAAAATAGTTTTAGAAAACACCAGACTCTCGGAGATAATAATTTCGCTCCAGCAGAGAAAAATACATTTCGTGCGATTGACTCATTTCGCTCCACAAAAGTATTCGCATCCGAAAGCTCAAAGCCTTTCTTTGTGGTTAAATCTCGTCGAGCATCACAATCTATATCTATCTCGGTCGCGACGCATAGTAGTATTTTTCATCACGAGTTCCACTGTTCGGGGCTGTAGCTTATAAAAGTTTACGAAAGTCTCGTCGTCGTCGTTGTGGAAGAATTCTTCTCGAAGAAACTTTCGGCTAAGCCTGATTTACGTTCCTCTGAATCCCGCGCACTCGGAAATTTATTACGAGTGAATCGCCCCCAATACGCTTGCGTGCAACCTCAGCCACAAAATTCTCATTTCATCGGGTTTTCCATTGTGATCTAAAATCTCTGATCACTCATGTTATTCTACTATGTTCAGTTCGCTAGTATGTATAACTTTAAAATAGTCGAAGTTTCTCTTCTTGCAATGGATCACATGATTTGTTTTTGTAGACTTTAATTCTTTGGCTTGATGGTACAGCAAGCTAGTTTGCTCAGTCATTCACGGCGTATCAAGATCGTCTCACTTTTTATCGAGGGCAGAGTGTCTATTCATCCGGCTTGCAGAAATTCTCTGTGAATCTCGAGCTTGCAAGCGCTCAAGCTTCTTCACCTCAATCCCTTGAGAGTACACGCATAGTACGGATTGGGTATTTCCATTTCTATCTTTGTGGTATGCAGCCCTAGATACATAGTCTTACCTTTGTGAAACTCGACATAGCTCACTCGCAACGAGTAAAGTAATTCGGAGAATGCACGAACTTTGCTATTAAAGAGCTTCAAAATTGTTACATAATTCCGTGGCAATGTCAGTAATCTTTTCCATTTCGGGATGTTTCCGAATTAATCAATGCCTTCTACTAAAGCATATATCAGAAAAGTCTTAATCAGCTTTCATTCGCTTTCAAGATTCACGTGGTATTCCTTTTCGCTTTTGAAACACAATGAAACTTCGTTTGTGAATTCGCACACAAATGAGTTGCAGCTATCTGTAGAACACATACTAAAACTTCACTTTGAACTCTGTTTCAGGTAACGTTGGAGGCTCAGGCCTGAGGCACCATGGACTTCAGCAGCGTATGACGCCTCTGGAGATTGGCATGTACGTGCTCTTGGCTGCATTTTGCTTCGCCATTGTGGTGTTTGTCGTTTCGTGCGTCGTTTTTGCTTCCAAATTTAAGCCACAACCAGGTTCGGAGATTCCGGGAGTCGGTGGCGTCGTAGGTGGTGTCGTCGGTGGTGTAAGCAGCGTCGTGAGCGGGCCCACGATGCTCATTGACGCGGCCAGGGCAGCAGCTAGTCAATTTGCCGATAGGCAGAATAGGCGAGCCCAACCACGAGAATCTACTACCAATGTGCACGATTGGGTCTGGCTTGGCAGAGCTACCCTTGAGAGGGCTGCTTGTGCACCGCAGAGACAGGTAATTCAAGTACTTTAGCTTACTTTTACTTGTGTAAGCTACTCTTTTTACTTGTGTAATTTTTGACATGATATCGTGATGATTATCGTGCATTATACTTGGAAGATGCGTTTTTAAGAAGTAGATTTACATTTCATTGCATACGACAGTCGTATGATTCTTCCTCGATTCTTTCAGTACATTCGAATCTTTTTCTTACTAGGAGTAAAAAGTGAAACTTTCTAAGACCTCAGCGTATGCTTTGAATGGTATTCATGGTGACAAGTAGATAAAATGAGGGGGAGTGGTGGAGAAATAATCAATAGCCAAGATAATAGTCACTTTCTTTAACGAGTTACTCAAGTCTTTTTCCATTTCTGGATCACTTTAAATCGATATTCACAGGGTACCACAAGCTTAAAGAGTAACCAAGAGTGAGTTGGGTGTCTTCTCCGAATTCGGTTTTATTTATTGCAGAATATACCACGTTAAAAAACAGGAAGCCCGAGGTTTCAAGTAGATTCGGTCAATCACGGTCGAACGTCACCACGAAAAAATGCTTGTTGCACCGAAGTGCAACAATCACTTCGGTGGGTGGACTAGAATCACCTTATGCAAACTCAAAGTATCCGCATCTACGGTGTTTGAGTTGAATTTCAGACAAGTGATAATAAATGACTAACTATTTTGAACTCAACATTCCTAAATGAAATATTCGCAAGGTAACAGAAAATAGTCCTACACGAACTCTTCCCTGTCATGAATAATATGGCATGTAACTTCTATATCCATTGCTATTATTGGCAAATGTAGAGCTTTCATCAGTCTCACCTGTTGACATAAATAGGTCTCACGCTCCTATTTTCTGTATATCTACTTGCTCTACATCTTTCTGAATGGGATCAGGTGAATCGATTGAAGAGCTGAATAATGAAAAGTTTCTCATTATATTTGATCGAGATAAGAATATTTCTGAGTAAATGAAGCTCTTCTTTGATATTTACTCTAATATAAGTATTGACTTGTACTCCTAAAGGCTTAAAAAATTCGGACTAAAGTTCAAAAAGCATTAGGACTACCTTTAATTCGAAGCGCGTATACATAATTTCTCTGACTGAGAGATCAATTAGACAAAATGAGCACTTGACGCGCTTCAACGCGATGGACCCTTGTTCATCCAGATTGTGCATGAATTACTCTACCAAAGCAGACACTATAACACAAGGAAAGAGCGTTCTCTACTGCTATGTACTGACATTATTCGGCTTCCAAAGTAGCAGAACTGAAATCACTTTGGAGTTTGGGAATTTCGGAACACTAGCAGCAATCGCGAGTATATGTACTACATATATATCTATAATCGTGAGAGAAAGAGCCTCTAACTCCCGCCGGGCTCACGCCGAGTTTTCACGCAAATCAACGTAGTTTCAACGAGTTCGTAAGCATGCGCTTCCTCTCACGGAAAATTAAACGTCAGTCAGCGAGATCTGAGAACTTTCAAATTTCTTGAGTCAACTCGCTTCTAGAGTTGTAATACCAGAAATTTTCACGCTGCGTAACTTTTCATTTCGTCCTATATGCTTTCCTCCTCCTCGTTGTCACCATTTCATTCTTGAATTTCATACTCTTCAACGAAATTAATCTGTGCGTTCTTTTTTTTTTGCAAAGTAATACAATTGTTAAGAATCAAACAAAGAATCAAGGACTATCGGATAAGTATGAGTTTTCATCTCGATCAGTTTCGAAGAGACATATCGCCTGTCTTTTAAAACTTTTCAAAGTAAGTATCCTCAGATTCGTAGAGAAACTTTCAAGAGTATTATAAGAATCAGTCTCAAAGTGCGAACGAATGCTATCGTGCACCCGACCCAGTTCTATCGCATTTCATCTCGAGGGAGAAGAGCGAAAAATCGATCTCCTTTTCAGCAAGATCCTTCTTTTCACAAGAATCAGATGCATCCGATAGAAAAGTGAACTTCATACGAATAGAATGGAATACGAATAGAATATTCAAGTAGAGGCATCTCTTTGCTTTTTGTTATAGGTTCGAGTAACGAGCAATCCTTTGGCAAACGAACCCGAGGACGAGACGATGGACCTCGGAACAAGTTTTGACAATCCAAATCATCTGGAGTTGCCATCGACTGGTGGTGGTATTGGTGTTTTGAGACACTCCAATGGTACGAGTTCTTCGAGTTGCATTGACACTACGACCTATTGCAAAAGAGATCGGACGCCTCGAAGCTCCGCTAGCAAGTCTCAGCGCAACGAGTGAGTTACTTTTTGCTCGACATGACTTTAGATTCTTTTGTATGGTGATGTACTTATAGGACTTCGAAGAGTTCTTTATTTTCGCCTTTCTTATGAGAATCGATTTCCGATTTTTCATTTGGCCACCGGTCTAGCGATGCCTCGCGTGGTGATAATTATTTTGAAGCTCAAGTTTTTCATCTGTGAACCCGTTTTGTTCGATTGAGTCGCCAAACTTTACCTATAGTAGAATTTGTATCTCTGAAGTGTGCATTTGTGTGACAATCAAGCATTGCCACGTTTCAATCGCATAGTGAAGATTGCGATTCGAAAGATCTGCGCGTACTGTGACACGTTTGACTGATAGCTGTATTGCTGTGAACTTATTGCTTTCATTTGAATAGGGCTTGCAATCGATATAGATTGAGATTTTCCGAGCATTGATTATGAGTTCAAACGCAACGAGTTCTGCTGAATCTATAATTTCATTTGTCGGACTAAATTCCCAATTTCTCAAAAAAATGAATATTTTGATTTTGTTATTTTGTTACATTCCCAAATTACATTCTCGAGTCTTCCTTCAATTTATCTTACTTGAATCCTTCTGTAAATCATGATCCCACCCAATGTGTTTGAAGTTACCGCTCATCAAAAACTTCTTCCTGCTATAATTAGAATTTGATAGCAAATGTTTTGATTCCATAAGATGGAATGGCATTCATTTAGTCGAATGATCGTCCTTTGTTTAGCGTACCCCGTTTTTTCTATGGTGAATTTCAGTTCATCTCAAATTTTTTCCATTTCATTACCCCTATTAGTATATGATGATTTGTATTCAACGCAAAGATCAATAGCACTGTCAAAAGTTTGAATAATCGTTGAATAGGTCGCGCCACGATTCACGTGACTTCCAAGATATCTGTGGAAAACATAACATTTTAAAAAATCCTGACACAACTGTCCCGGGAATTTCATGAGAACCTCGAAATTTGTTGAAGAAAATTGTTGTAACGATGAATAAAATATTTAATTTGTTGAAGATTGAATACAAATTTCAAAGATACCACGCGGTCACGAAATACCATCCAACCACAGTGCTTGAGCTGTGGATGCCACGCCGGTGGTCTCACCGCTTCGAAAACTGATATTACACGTCAGTCTTTTGTAGCTTTTTCTATTCGGTATTTCAAATCATTACAATTAATATTACAACTAATAATAACTCCGATGTTAGACCATTTCGAGACAATGTCGCTAACTTGCTCCTATATATGTAACAATGATCACTTTTGCAGCAACGAGAACAGTCCACCGCCACCGCCACCACACAAGGTACCAATAACCAATGCATCAACGACGACGGTGACGGAGACGTCAAATGATTGCGAAAATGGCAACGTGTCGTTATCCATTGATAACGAAGATAACGAAGACTACAAACCCCCGGTGCCACCGCATCGCAATACCGGAGCTTCATCATCACGTGTTGGAGGTTTACCTGAAACGCCGAAACGAAAACACCATCATCATCACCACCATCAACGAGCCAATAGTGGTAGTGAGCGATCTACCCCATCGAAACAGCATCATCATCATCATCGAGAGCGATCTTCAAAATCTGGTCGATCCAAACATTCGTCGTCGTCCAAGTCGGGCGCCGTTGAAGCTCAACAATTGCAAGTAGCGATAACTGATGCGGGAAACGAGGCTGACGCACCGCTCGTTGAGGTGAGTGTCATTTAATTTTGTAAATTTCGAATACTTTCCGTATTAAAAGATTGAAGCATTTATAAGTGATGTTGGAGGTTTAATATGATGAATAAGTCAGTCACAATGACGTTTGGATTTCGATTGGTTGTGATTTTGGAGAGATCAGGCGAATGCTAGTTAAAAAAAACTCGCGTATAATTTATTAATTTCGAAGATTGAAAATCGTACTTTGATCCGGTGAGATTGGTCTTTATAATTAGTCTATTCACGCTCGATCATCAATCCAAACATTTGGAACCTTATTCTATCGATTTTTTCATCGAGATTGTGAAATTATATTTCTAAACAATCAAGATTCTTATCCGGAGCTTTTACAAAGGATTAGAACTGTAATGAGGACCAGTAGGCCTCTCAATAAAAATAGCGAAATTTTATCCGACAATTCTCGTCAATTGGGTTGTGTTTATACCACTTCTCAAGGTGAATCAATCTCACTTTTCTATTTGTTTTATCAATTCATGGGTCCTTTCAGTTCGCCGTATTTATGGTCAAAAAGTTCCAAATCCTCTTCCTGGAAGCTTATCTTTGTTTACAATTTCAAGGTACGAAATCAAATCGAGTATTCAATCTAGAGGGTTTGAACAGTGTCCACTCAACTCTACATTTTTCTGTAGATTATTTAAAGATTACGAGAATCAACCAAACCATTCTCACGATTAAATCAACTTCAAACAGGTACGCACAAGAGATCCAGAATCTCGAGGTAGAAGAGCGCGTTCTCGTGATATGAAGCGCTCAACGGTAGTTGGTAATCCAATGTTTTGTTCTTCATCGTCGAATTCATCCGAATCGCCAACACACGCGGCAGCCACTGCCAATGCCACTGAAACAGATCAGCTGCAGCCAAAACATACGTCAACGACAAGCTCAGGAGCAGCAGCCCTTGATGATCTAAATCTTGGTATGGACTACAACCAGATAATGCAGTACTTCGACAATTTGAAGGAGTCAAACGCCTAGGAGAGAGCCAACTTCACTGATCACAGAAATCAAGACTCCTCACGCTTTGGCAGCTCACAATCGCACTAGGCTCATTGGATTTTCCGTGTTTGGTTAGCAGCGATTCAATAATCTTCAAGCAAATTGTTTTACCCTTTTCTAAGTGCCATCGTAAATATTTGAAGTTCAGTGCTATGAGTAATTTTTCACGACATTCGATTAGATAATGGGTGAGAGCTTCATTTGAACGTTTTCCTATGTGCCGAAGTTAGGGACGATGATTGATCTACGTTGAATCACTTTCCATTGAGCCCAGGAGTGAAAACGGCCCAGCGAAAGTCGACAGTATTTGCTTCGACTTTTTCGTGTTATTATCATTCTAGTCAGCTTTAATAGTGCATCGCATAAATAACGAAAGAATCGTTAGATCAACTTAGTATTTACATCGAGAAGTATATATAACGTACGCGCGCATTTAGTTCTAAGCCCACGCTCTCACACAATAGTTTGTAATTGTATGTAATTAGTTGATATATTATCTGATGGGTTTTCTCTGTGGAGACTGAACAAATATTGAGTTCTTGCATAGAGGGACTTTTTTTCATTTTCTTACTCGTGCAAAGACTTGTTATTTTTACTGCAACGTTACTCTGAGACTAATGAGTATTTTCTTATCCAAGTTTCTGCTGTTTCTTTTGTTTGTGCTATGACATATCTCTCTTCTAAGTCACGCCGAAGATTTTATACAAATACATAAATTAGTGAGTAAGTTCACTAACAATCACATAATTCAATCATGTTCCATTGCCATTCTTTGCCATTGAAATATTTCATGTCAAGGCATAGTATGTTTGAAAAATATGAATTTATTTTATTCTAATCTTGGATCGATGGTGAAATTCAGATAGACACAACTGACCAAGGCAACCATCTAAGAGACACTCTTATTTAAAAACGTGCATATTCCCCATTGAGTAACTTAATACCTTCCATTTCTGCACAATATCCGCAAACTTGAGTTGCCTGTGAAAAGTCAAATTCTCTGCAAAGATCACACGTACCACTACTCACTGTTGTCTTATCTACTGTTTCAGAATTTTGTCTGTAATAGTATATTTTAACTTTCGTCGGTCATCTATCTACAAATTCAACCATGGCTATTTTCTGAGCTAATAAGTTAATAAGATAAAAGTCTAGTGCATCGCAATAACCCTGTAAGAACGACTTCATTGCAATTTAATAAGATTTGGAATGGAATCAATTGAATTTTCCAATCTTTTTCATTTGAATGCTTGATTACACTTCATCTACTAAATTCTTCTATCTCTACAAGACGCAGATGTAATGAACTGATACAGACCTATCACTATAGAGACAGACATGCTGCCCTATCGAATTTTCATAACAGTATTGGGCTAAGTTTAAATGTCCACATTTACAACAAAGCTGTTATCCTCAATAAGCCATATTTCTTTTTGACCTAATACTTTTGTGCCATATTTCGAGTCAAGATTCATCCACGTACATCGTTCATCAGTTGTATTGCAATATCTTTTCTTCAAGATTTAAGACACATCTTTCTTAAGAGATATCTTTGCTCCGTTTCATAAACAGAAAAAAAGTTTTGTTTCCATTTTCATTCAAACCGGCATATCTTATCGATCTGACTGGTATAAAGCACTGCCTTTAATTTTGTGGTTTGTGAAACTTATAAAATGACAAGGAAGGTGGCTAACTCAGTTGGAATTGATTAACTGCATAGTTTTATGAGTAATTAACACAAATATAATTAATTATTACAATGACTTGATAAAAAGGATCAATCACTATCATTATTTGCAACAGTATTCCATATCTTCAAAATTGAAGACATGAAAGAGTTTTGAATTCAAGTTGGATTATTTGCACGCTTGACGATGCTATGCATCTTTATTCAACGTCCTTTGTGGCGTGTGAGATTTCTCGCTACATAAGACTGTATATACTATATTCAACATGAATATAAAATATATTGCATGTGTGAGAGTTACGTCGTGACTCAGTATGGTTTAAGCACTTTGAAATTGCAGATTTGCATGAAACTTATCATGTTGGTCATTTGTTGATTGATTCCACTTTATGGTTCAATAGAAATGTGACATTACATTAACATTTCTACGATGTAATTTCAAATAATTTTTCTCAGGTTTTGAAAAACATTTATACCAATACCTGTTACCCTTACGAATTTGTACTTGTTATCACTCGCAAAAGTAAAGCTCAATACAATAGCTGAGTTACTTTTGAACACAATAATAATGCTAAGTCAATGTAATTATTGTGAAAATATGTCTTCCGCACCACCGTCGAGTTTCAACTTCTCACTGTAAGCACAAGAATCTTTGAATTCTTAATTTCCCTTGGAATAATTGCTTTCCACCACGTGTTTGGAAAATCACGCTTTCGCGCTATTTTTCTCGTACTGAGAGTCCGTAGTTGACATTTCAATCGTCTTATTGCAATAAATGTAAGATGATTTTGGAAGGGCAGGATTTCTGAATATCTTATTTATTGCTTTGTCTAGAATATGAATTGCAGAAAACTGAATGAAATTCCTGCTGAGCAATCTTTGACAAAATCATAGTATATCTTGATAATCTGTGTTTTTTCGAAAACACAAATTCTCTCTGCGCGGGGCAATGCGCTCAAAATGGATTAAATGTGTATTGTGTTGACAGAAGCTTTCAAATTCGCATTGAAAACCTGAGAGTGATAAGTAACACTACATTGACGATCTCATTTTCAAAATCAACTGACTTTGACAATTGGCGTTTTATTTTTGTACAATCATATCTTGCCAGCGTTTATATTCAAATATTTCGATTCAAGACTTTATGAATCTTACTACTGCCCCTTGAATTCATGGATCTTACTATCTTTCTTCAGCATGATTCAACAACTAGAAAGATAATTAAGCCGTGCAACCTATCCATAAATATACATTGCACTTCAGCTCCAGATGTGACTATTTTTTTGCATTGAGTGTAGAAACAGATATAAATATAAAATTGCGTGAGCGATTCAGAACATTTGCAAAGTGTGAGAGCGTATGTTTGCTAAAACTCTGGTTTGACTTGAAAGCCCCTTTCCGTATATTGAAAGCTAGTTAGACTGTTCAGGAATAACTTAACGAGTCTCAAAAACGTTCATCTGGTTCTAAACATCTGTCTCTTATACTATTGTGGCAAAATTGGATACTTCCCCGATAATTTTCTCGAATTCACTCCACATTTTTTCTGCCATGCTGAAAAGTGATCCATATCTCTTATCTCAGAATTCGTCTTGGTAAATTTCCATAGAAAACCATCCCAAATTTCGAAGACTATGACACAATTAGAAGAAAGCATGAACTGTTTTGAGGAGTGTTTTTTAAATCAAGTCATATTACCCGATAGAATATTCATTCTTACGTTTTTGATTGTAAATAACGATGCACACTCAGCCAAGAATTATCGCGAAATAATATTTTATATTTGAATTCTTTGGCGAAATATCTTTAGTCTGTAATTTGAGTTGTACAAAGGATCAATTATTTACGAAAGATTGAATATGTTGGATTTTATACGTATGTCACCAGGTATTTTTGTTTTATGAAACATAACTGCTTTGTCTCTGCAGGAGTGAGGTCTTAGAGGAAATGTCAATATAACCTCATGTAATTCTCAAGTAAAAATATACTGACCTTACTGTTTTTTTTCGTTTTGTATTCCGAAAAGTTATTCATTAAATTTTGCTTTTACAAGCCATACTGTTATAAATGATTGCTTTTCATTTGATCTTTATTTATACACCCTATACCATACATGAGTTCTGTGTATCTCATTACCACTATATTATTTCCTCTTTCAATGCTAATATTGTCACAGTACTTTTTGCCATAAGCCCGCGAAATAGACTGTGCAAAATTATCGCATTGGATATAATTTAATTCTCGCGTAAGATTCTACATCATTGATAATTTATCCATGACGCCCGCCAGATTAATTTAATAAGTATGCGTATGAAAAGGCTTCATCCTGTATATATGAAAATAATTTCATTTGTAAAAAATTTCATGGAGATTGAATGCGATTTTTTCTTCATTGCTGGATTTGAATCGGTCTGACGTCGAGTGTACCGGCGTGGCGTGCACTAAAATACTCTGACTAAAGTATATCGAAAAATTTGCTATATAATGCTAATTTCAATACTAATCGCCATGAGTTCCTCATGAGATGGGGAAGGCTATCAATGTTTTTACAAAAGAGAAAATCTGATAAATGAATCATGAAAGAATGCATATAATACTTATACGCTGTACGCGAGATTCCAGTCTCCAAAGTAGCATCAGCAGGAGCAAAAATCATGTTCGGCACGATTCACTGCCGTTTGCTATCGCGCAATATTCAATATATTTGTATCAATGACGCTACGGTATTTGTGGACGCAGAATCAACGTAAGGGAATTAAAATGATTGCATGGGTGTAAGTTAGATTGCGATGTTGTGAGTAGAGCGGAATATCTTTCTTACAGAAATACTTTTTGGATCCCATGATTCTTACTCGAACTCATGTGTTCCTTTTTCTTCATTCTATGATCATATTTAATTTCAAACACTTTGTGATTTTCATCCACAGCTTTGGTACTCCAAAGTTGGTTGAAGAGTTGAAACTTTTTTGTCTATATTCATTCACTAAGCGAGTTTGCAGTTTATTCTAAAACCTATCCAAGCTTCTGTTTCGCCTTAGGAGCAAACATTTTTAAGCTTCAGTCAGGCTTTTAGTCACAAATTTCAGCCAGAAAATCAAGCTGAATGAAAAAGAATACCAATAAAGTAGGCAGTGGTATGACTGGGGAACTTACTGAACCCTGACAAAGTGAAAAACATATCTCAATTAAATTATAAACGGTAAGAGAGTGGATGTAACTCATTTAACCATCAAAAAATTCTGCTTGTACTACATTTTTTAATCAAGAGGTCTTCTAGAAAACATTATTCAGACTAGTGAATTGACTGTTGCTGAAGCTACGAATAAATAATGCTTTGAAGTGGGATAATGAAGCACATTTTGGGACGAATTGAACGTAAGAATACTAAGCAGACTTCACAGTATATTGTATACTGATGGATTCAAAACGAGTTCAAGCGTTAATTGAGCATATCGTGCCATAAACCTCTGGGGTAACACTTTATCATGGAAAAAAGGAGAATACTTATTTAATCATTCCTTTGGCGTGATCAATCGCGTCCACTATACCTATAACAATAAGCGAAAATCAGAATAAATGAGAAAGAGAATCTGAAGTAGCGCCAATTGATAACAATAGACATGCTTTTTAACGATGTGCATTGCCGATATCAGCGACGATAACTTTTCTGAACTCATGTGATTTGCCCGAATTTGGCTGTTCATGCGTGCATTGAACCTATATGAATGTAGTTTCTATATCGTTGCGTCACGGATAGATACTGCAATACAGTATAACATCATGCGTCTACTTCCAACTTCGTTCTCGTCGCTGTGTTCGCTACTCAAAGTTGTCACCAAGTATTAATAAAATACGACTATTGCCTACTCAATGTACAATATGTAGTATTTACCTGTTGTTACCACCGACCCGTCGTCAAAGATATATTAAATATTGTCATTGTACCATACCCCGCATATTTTTCTCTTGATACATAAACCTTTCCCTCACCCTCTTATAGAATTGTCTGATTCTGTGAAACCCAAAATAGAACCAAGTCACAAGTTCTTCAAGAGAAGAAAATTAACTCTGCATTTTTCTACGACACATTAAATACTTATTTTTGTCGTATTACATTTTGAACAAAAAGTTCAAGCATTGCTAATCGGCTCTGCAAATTTCGATACGTTTTCAAAGACTGAATCATTGTTCAAGTACATACATGGCCTCACCGGAAGAAACACCAAATTCCAGGTTCAAGTTGCTCGTGTGCGGATAACGGGTGAATTGTGGCGTACTTTTGAGGTTGAGCCGACAAAAATGGAATAATCCGTGTCTTTTGATACGTTTTTACTTACAATCATAATATTTACAAGAACAAGGTCGATTACCTATGCTTACCAAACCAATACTTATCAACAGGCGATATCCAATTATGGCATCCACCAAGATTGTTTTGAATGATATACTTAAATGTATAAGGATTTTCATTATTATCTTCTATGTACTTTTCATCTTCGTGCATCTGGTCGAGTATTTCTTGGCTAACAGCCATTGCCTTGAAAGGCAGTTTATGTGCTACTTCCTCTAGAGTTTTCCTCACCTAAGAATGAGAAAATGCAACTAAAAATTTGCCCTAAATAAATCATCACCCAGCAGTTTCAAAGTGAACACCTTACCTCTGCATATTCAACCGGTCCTCCAACTTCAATGATAACTCTACCAGCCTTGATGGGTGTCACATAGTGATCAATAGCTCCTTTCCCTCCTCCCATGCGTTGTCCTTGACCCTGTAAGCAATCATTTTCTTCACTATTCTGTTTCAAGTAAAATGGTAGGGTTCATTTATATTCAAATTTCATATCCACTTGAGACAAAGACAAATTGTTTTCGTTCAGAGACCAACACTCGTAAACTTGCTATTGATTTTTCCACTAGATTCAGTGAAATATAAATTGAGTGTTATCTTTATCGTTTTGATGATGAAATTTGAGTGTTACACATCCAAAATAGATTATTCAATGGTCTTCACTGTCAAATTCTCAACTCCATATTTTCTATAAATGAAGAAAAACAGACAGTTCCTACCTTTTTTGTGACAGGCTGCCATGGTGGATCAACTCTCCATAAAGCAAAGCTTTCACTAGGTAATTTTTTACCACAAGTAAACCGAATCATTTCCAAATGACCATACTTCAACCTTCCACCTATCAGAGCCTGGAATAGTTGATGAATTAATGCAAAGTCATTTTTCACTATATAAAAAAAATTGAGAAAGTAATGTTAAACATAAATGGGAAAATGATTTTTTGGTGCACAGAATTTAGCAGCTCAAGTTCAATCAAAATATAGTAAAGCACACAATGCATTTCTGGAATTCTCACTCTACATGGTTTGAATCTATTGCTCAATTACATAGCTCAGATATAATGCTCATGTCTTTTGTCAATTACAAAAAATTGGAGGTATGCATGTATTTGCCATTTTGTCCAATGAATCATGGATAAGTAAAGTGAGTACTTCATCCTTCATTACAGAAAGATACTTCATCCATGCATTACTACTGCAATTACAGTTTTTCATGGTTTTAGCTTTTTAATGAAATTTTTCTGAATGGTCATTGGAAAATGAAAATTATGATCAACATTTTTAGTTTTGTGATCATTAAAATTATCATTGAAAAGAATGCACGAGTACCATTTTTATCTTTGAATTGGATTAAATAACAAAAACTAATTCCTCAGAGAGAAATTCAATTATTTTAGCCACGAAAGATACAATGTTTGAACTTACAATGACTCCGTATTGTTTGTGTAAGAGTTTGTTGAAGACCTGCTCAGGCCCTCTCATCAATCTCAACTTTTTTTGCATCTTGAACGGTTTAAAGACAGCTGGATACTGTGGTACTTTTGGTAGTATAGGAAGCTTTTTTCCTCTAGAATCAGGAGGCATTTCACAATCTGTTGATGAATTTAAATAAGTTATTTGCAAGAGATCTATATTTTCTGAGTCAAACACTGCTTGGAAAAGTAATTGCTTTGCCTTACCATACACTGGCGGAGGAGGAAAATTTTTCAGCCCAGCTGCTTGGATCAATCCGAGAAGGTTTTTATGTAGATGGGAATCTCCTGCAAAAATGATTAAATAAATTACTTTACTCTCTGAGCATTCAACAGTTTAACAAGTGAATTGAATATTTCTCACCCGCTAGGGGAGATCTGCAAAGCTGAAGACGTGATAACATTTTGGACTTTTGGACACACTTGGGGATCACTATCGTAAATATACGTATCCTGGACACCCAGTACTGATTTATAGGTCAATTATTCATTCTACCATCGTTTTGTCGCGAATAGATAACAATATTTTGAAATTTTCTGTAGGTTAATTGTTGATGAATGTGATCATCTGTGCAAGGTTACTACTCCTGTCTGCTGGAGCTGTTTACATTTGCGCACGCGTGGCCCGGCGAAACGAAAAACGAAAGGCCACCGAAAGCCGAAACGAAAAACAAGAAAACACAGCGAGCTTACAGAGCTTGCAAGTTGCAAGTGCTGCATTTGCACGTGTTTTACCGTTTTGCTTCAGTGTCATCAAATATTCTATGAAATCAACTCAGCGAAATTTGATTCAGAGATGGTGATGGATAAGGTCTGGTATTGAAGAATCGCTCAGTCGCTCTTGAAAAGGGCTGTCCGAAAACATACGTTTTTTTGGAAGAATCACACTCAAAAACAAATATTATTCGAAAACAACGAGAGATACTACATTCAGGTTTTTGAGGCATGTGCTGAAAATTGTTTACAACTGGGATAAACCGTTTTGAACAATTCATTGGGTGCAATATACAATGGGAGTATTAACCTACAAACTTCTGGAGAAGTTCTAAGTTCTAATCTCAAGTGTTATATTTTGGGCAGTTCACAGTGTTCTCAGTCAAAAGTGACATCATCACATTGAAAATGTTTCTCAGAAGTTTCTCGTCCACATTAAGAAATTTCAAAGGCATCACTCGTGTTGTCAACACAGAGACATCATTGGCATGCGGCTCCATTTGTCAGTATGGAAGATTTGCTCCAAGACACCCTGTTGCCATTGTCAACGAAGATGAGCTCTTTGATGTGGAAGTGAAGAATACACGTAATCCTACTCCTAAAAGAGTAAAATCACAACCTCAAGTCAAACCAAAAAATCCTAAAACACCAATCAAGAGTTTTGATAACCTTCGTGACGGTGAAGCATTTGATTTTGAAAGTGATCAATATGAAGAATCATCGCAGAATCGAAGAAGATTCTCTAAAGCATACAAAAATGATGAAGATGTGGAGTCAGAATTTTATCCTGAAAGTGATGATTTTGAAGCAGGATTTTTTATGAAAAGTCAAGATGCCAAAAAATCAAAGAAACCTAAAAGGAAACGCTCTCAAAATAAGGAAGAGGGTGAAACTGAAGCTCCTAAAGATGACAAACAATTCCATACCAAACTCTATGAGAATGAGAAAACTTTAGCGTAAGTGTACACATTCAATTAAGATGTAAGTGTTACTTTTCATTTGTGTATAATTACAGTCAGCTAATATTCACTTGTAGGGCTATTATGCTCAGCATAAAATCAAGAAAAGAACGCAAAAAGAAAGAACAAATTCTTCTAGAAGGCACTCGCTACATTCTGGATGCAGTCAAAGCTGGTATGGTTCCTGAAATGATCATTTATAGCAGAAGTGAAGATATCAAATGTATGCCACAGTGGAACAAAGAAGTCAAATTTTATAAGGTGCCATATAGATCGATTCAATTATGGTCAACTCTAACAACTCCTCCTGGTGTCATGGGTCAGTACATCTCAGTTGAAGTTCATAGAAACTTTCTCAATAATTTGGGATAGTAATTCCAGGTTCAGAGCAAAAGCAAAACACTCAGTCATTGCGTTTAAGCAACAATCATTGTGATTGTATACCAAACTCATCTTTGTGGTCTTTTTTGAGCAAAAGAAATCTATCATAATCAAAGCACTTTTTTGCACAAAGTTGATCACAAATATTAGATTGACGCTGTCATCAAGATTAGGATATTTAATCATGTACTATGTTTTTTACCTGCAGGTATTTTCAAAAAACCTTTGCCATTGAAAATCTCGAAGTCATCGATTCCGCTGACAGTTATATGCGATAACGTCCGAGATCCTGGAAATATGGGCTCAATTTTGAGAGCTGCTGCAGGAATTGGTTGTGAAAAAGTTTTGTTGACAAAAGGTACTGCATGGTCATGATAAGTAGAGTATCTCTGAGATTCAATTCATGCTTCTCTGTAATTTAATATCTTCATTCGCTTCAGGAGATTGAGTAGTAAAATCCAACACACTATCAATAATCCATATCTAAAATTATATATTTTCATAGGTTGTGTGGATTTCTGGGATGCAAAAGTTTTGCGCAGTGCAGCAGGAGCTCACTTTCGAGTACCTGTGTTTGGTGCACAAACTTGGGAGGACATTAATTCCAAGGTTTCCAGTGATGCCCTTGTCTATGTGGCAGATAATAATGTCGAGCCAAATGTTAGTCATAAAAATAATGAAGAAGTTGATGAGAATACACATGAAGATGTTGATGAGAATGCAGATGAAGACGAGCACTCACGTGAGTCAGGCAAAGATGTGAAATTTAATCTACAGGAAAAGATGAAAGAATTTCCTGCTGTACCTTACTTTGCGGTGGATTACTCAAAAACTGATGCTGTATTGATTGTGGGAGGAGAAACCCAAGGTTTGAGCATCAGTGCTTATAAAATGTTGCGTAGGCAGGATGGAATCAGGGTCAATATCCCCCTTGACAATGGGATTGATAGTTTGAATGCAGGGATGGCCTTGGGGATAATTGGTTTTGAAATCAAGAGGCAATTCTTGTCAGAACACAAGAGTCTAGAAGAACAAAATCAAATTGCTCAGTGAATTTGTATTAACATCTGTGTATAAACATGTACAAATTTTTTTACAAAGTTACATACCATGTAGTATAAGATGTTTCACTATTGTACCAGATTGTAAAATTCATTTAAATGAGCGTTCTGCTATATAGAAATTATTGTCATGATCAATAGGAATTTAGTTATTTTGAAGCATCGGTGAACGGCTTTTCAGACCGCTTTTTTGTTACTTGCAATTGGTTGATGCATAACAACTGCATAACTTATACCGCTTTGAATCTTTGTTCAAACATTTGTTTCACTGGTTTTCCCACTTGTATATACATATTATATAAATCAGTTGTAAAGGTATAAATTTGAATTTCTTCTAGTTCTCGTTTCAAATTGAGTATCTTCCCATTAACATCGTGTAGAAAATACTCCCGATGATATAATATGTATCTGTCATAATGAAGTTTTGTTCACACTGCACCGCTTTCTTATCAAATCTTGTTCTGTTCGTCACGTTGACATTAATGCACAGCTAGGGAGGATTGTGAATCATCAAAAAAGTTTAAAAAGTATTTGCGCGGAAAAAGGATCAAAATGTCAGTGCTCCGCATTCTCCGATACGTATGTACGGCACGAGTGCTTGTAGAATAATTTCGGGCTGTCCGACTCCAAGCTCTGGAGAATATAATCTTGGAAAATTGGTTCCAATCTTGAATATTACGGAGATTATCATCACCCATAAATCAATTATGAATTGATCCTCTGGAGTCGGGCAAGTTGACCCGTAATGTTCCAGAGATGAAGATTAAATTTACCTGTACTAAATTTCAATGCAGTCCGAAAATGATCCTACCCAAGATCATCAGTCCTAGAAGAGTCAGAGTTTG
Organism: Eretmocerus hayati; assembly: GCA_029851415.1. NCBI lineage: Eukaryota > Metazoa > Arthropoda > Insecta > Hymenoptera > Aphelinidae > Eretmocerus > Eretmocerus hayati. Next base: position 35,113,860 of record CM056741.1, on the reverse strand, counting down.
AAATTGAAATTTTTGACCGTTCAAATATTTCAATTTTAAATTAATCAAATTGATTTTGAAAGATTCTAATGCTCCACAACCTCTGGCTGTATCAACTCGTAAAATTCTCGTGATATGGTTGATTCTGCTCAATCCTTGGTATCAATAATCGAGATGAATATTCTAGCCATATGACGAATCCATCTTTTTCAAACTTGCTAAAGGTTTCAATGATATTTCAAAGATATAGTGATATAGTCCTACTTAGGCCTTTGGACGAGCCAATACATGTTTTTGGTAATCAGTATAAATGACACATTATTTTTGTACGATGGATGGCTACAATTATTGAAGATACTCTTTGCAGTTACGAGTGCTGCGCGAGAACGGTCTTGAAAATATTCAACTAGTCAATTTTGAACCCAAAATCGGCAAAAGTTTGGCATCGAAATACAGGCATCATGATCTATTGATATCATCTTTATCAAGTGATTTATCTGCAACACAGATATGAAACCGAAATTCCCAATTATTTTACAAAGAAAATGTTGTCGATCTCTATCGTATTTCTGGCTGAATTTTGAATTTTTGACGCACTGTGTTGGCTAGAAATTGAAACTATTCGAATTTTAGAAGCTTGACATGATAGTGTGGGTGGAACTATGTATGAGTGGTGGAAATATTGCGGTTCGAATCGAATGATGTTTCGAATGTAGTCGAAAGCCTCGAGAACTATACTTTGATTGAGGACAGATGCTCAATGAGACAATATTTGAAAGGTCTGTTTTTTTAGCAAAAATTCTATCTCACTTGATCATCGACTGTAGAATATTTGTGTCCCCCCAAGGCGTTTTGGGTACATTAGTTAGTTTTTAATAAAAATCGAGTTTTTATTATTAGAATAACTACGCGCTATTTGCATACATTTCGATAGGTTCCACGGGTGTAGACTCAGAATATCTCACCGCTAGATCTTTATATAAATCTATGATAATTATCATTTCTAGACAGCCCACTATATAGTGTACTTCAAAACAAAAACTACCTATCATATCAACTTGAATTCTTAGAACTTGAGAATTCAAACAATGTATTTCAATCAATCGACGGATTTTTCAGATGGCAGTTGTTGAAAATCTTAAGGAATTTTTCTTCCATTAATCATCGAGTCGCTAAAGCGTTCAAGTATTTCTCAAAGATTCAGCCTGAAAATGGAATCGCGCACGCTTATTTCCTGTGCTTGCAAGCTCGTAACTATTGGTGCCTGAAAATAGTCAATGTCCACTAGAGAAAATTAGTATAAGGGAGAGTGTGAGCGCAAACGCCTCACATTGATTAGGAGGCACTGTATATAAGGCCGCACCCTGGGCGTCTCAACCGATCGATTGCGAGCCATGCTGTTAATGCGTGACGTTGGATATTTTTTGCCATTATCGTTAAACCTGAGCTGTACACGCAGCTCTTCACTTGGAAAAAGTTCATTATTTGTTGTCTATGTGTAAAACTTGATGAATGCATGTAAGAACATATTTTTGAAATCTCCAAATCTGAGACTTTGACGAACATTTTCTTACCCGAGGGACTGAACAAATTTTTTAGTCGTTCTTACGGTTTGCGCTCGAAGATTACACACAAAGAAATTTGCAAGGATTTCAAACTTCCTTTGCTAGTTTTTTTTAAGTGTGATCGAGCTGGATTAAGAGTTATCTAAGGTGCAAGTTTGCCAGATCTCTTTATCCGCCTAAAAGTTCTTATGAATGTTCGCTCGAATAAGATTTAAGAAAAATTTTTTTTTCAAACAGGCAAATCAAGCCAAAAAAATTATAATTCGTCGTTTTACATGGACAAAGGAACTTTTCCCTTAAAAATGATTTATTACCGAGATAACGACACTTTTTTATAGGATGTAGATATGAAGTGATAATTAGTATCCACTTGAACCCTTACTATTGATGATCGAATAATTCAAGAGATATCTGAATGTTTAGGCGATTTAACAAAACATGATAGGTTGATTAAAAAGCAAGTTTTCTTTGATTTGCGTTGATTTTCGTGTATTCTACATCTAAATGCTCACAGGCATGTGGAAGGAAGTTTAAAATAATTCTTATTCAATGGATACATAGGTTGAATAATCAAATTCATGGCACGATTTGACGAACTATCAATTCGAGCAGGGTACTGATTGATTAAATTTATTTTTGAATAGTTTTGAGTTTAAATGAGATAGTTGAGGATTAAAGCAATAAATACACGAAGGAATCGAAAACAGAGAAATGTCAATATTAGTCCTCTTTGAGATCTAGTGCTTAATATTTGTATCATTGCTAAAATTTGACGATATCAGTCATAAATAGCAAATGAAGCTCATCTTCGTGCGCAGCATCCCTCACGCAGCATCCATGAGCCATATGTATTGTGTGGACCGCCCACAGCTTGAGATCCACCCTACCACCCTTTTCTGATGGTGGCTTCCCTAGCAACCCCTATTTGCGTGCCAATGGCGCGCTTGCAAAATGTCGATGTGGCAATAGATTACAAGTTCTTCTGAAAAAACTCCTATTTTTTCTGATTCTCCTATCTTTTTTTTCATCAATTTATTCATCATTATATAATACAATCGGCTGTAATCATCATATTCAGGAAGTCTAAAACATTTGCCTATATCAGTATTCGACTGTTATTGTCTGTACATACTCTATGAGATGTAAAAAATATTCTTTGCCGAAACATCATTGTGCGGCACTAAGGCCACCTGAAAAAAGATGTCATTGGCACATGCATATGTGGATGATTCCTCCAAAACCGTTAACTTTGAAGCTCAAATTTGTCCTTTACTCATATTCCTCACCCTTCTGATTATTCGATTTTTAATTATTCCCCAGTCACCTTTGGAGTCAATGTATCGCGTTATGAAAGATAAACGGTGCGGTCTTGAAGGTATACGTTTATATTCAGTCGGCTTATAATAGCGCCCAAGATTCCTGTGCGATGTGTTTTTGTGCATTTTTTGACAATAATCAGAATCGCATTTTGGGTCATTTTTGAGAAAATTCGAAAATAGATTATTTTTTGGCGTTTTCCAGACGTAATTTCTCTGTAACTCGAAAGGAACACATTTTATCGGAGAATGTGTAGAGAAATTTTTTATAAATTTCATCAATCTACAATACGCTTTAACAGTATTCCTCGTACAACTCATCTTATTGGTGATATTTGAGAATTTTTCTCGAAATTCCATTTTTCAACTAATTTAAGCCTCATAAATTGCATAGAAGAATGTGTGTAGCAATTTTTTGTAGGTCTTTGAAACCAAACAATAAAGATTTAACGATTCTTTCTCGTAAATTGCGTCCAATTTGCGTTATTTCAGGATTTTTTCGTCGCGATTCATCTTTGCTTCTTCGGTAAGGGGAAGAAGAATCTAGCCGAAAAATCCGTTAATGGCACAAATAGAATGAATTTTACGAGAACAAGTCACTGAATCTTTTTAGTGTGGTTTTTGAAGACTTCCAAAAAATTGCTCGACAATTTTTTTCGATAAGATGTATTCTACTGAAGCTATGAAGCTCAAATGAGTTGAAAGATGAATTTTCAGAAGAATCCTCAAGTATCTCCAACAGGATGAGTTACACAAGGAAAATTATTTGGACCTTTCTTGAAGATATCTAAAAAATCTACAAATAATTGTTCTACATATTTTCGATAAAATATATTCTTTTCGAGTTGTAGAGGAATTAGGACTGAAAAATGTCAAAAAATGACCTTTTTTCGATTTTTTTTGAAGATGGCCCAGAAGGCGATTTTGATTCTTGTCAGAGACTTATTCTCTTAGTGCACATAGAGATAAGTCACACAGGAATTTTGGGTACTCTATGTCGACCGAATATAAACGCAGTCCGTAAGACCGCCGTGAATGATCTTATGAGCCCAACATTGCCCCTATCATCCGTGTGACCGATGTTATAAATCGATATCACGGTCATTCGAGGGGTTTTGGATTGATTTGGCTAGGCATATACCTTTTACTGCCACCAAACTACCGATAGGAAAGAATCAAATCGAGTGATAGTGAGGATGGCGTATACCGGCTGATAACCCAAGAGAGACCTACATCTTCTTAAATTCGCATGTCACGGATGTGACATATTTTTTGTACTTTTCGAAAGAATCAGCAGATTTTGCCTTTGCTCGCCTAATCACTTTTCAAACTAACGATTGCACCACACCAAAAACTTGAACTCATTCAAATCCAAATAGAACGAGATTATGTCGAGGATTATGTATAATAGAGAAATCCTTTTGCTCTCACAGAAAAGCTCGAGAGGACATGGCTCTTCAGAATGAATGTTTGTACCTTACGAGAGACTCGAGTGCATGGGTACTTGTATCTGTGCGCGAAATTACTTTTCCAGATGTAAGTTTTCAAATGGGTTGTCACGAAAATGCATTATTTACGGATACATGTTCAAATTATGAGCAGCAAAAACACCGTTTTTGAGCTGAGTCAGTATTTAGAGAACATAAAAAAACAGCGAATATCGTCCTTTAAAACTATTTTCGTAGGTTCTAAATGATGGTAGCTGATCCATTTTTCCGATTGGACTCATCTCACATTTAAGGGAATATCGGAATCCTATCAATATTGTACAGTTACCGACATGGTCGAGTTTTCGAATTTCTCGATGAATTTTTGAGATATCAAAAATCGAACAAGTAACGCCGATTTTATGGGCCATACAGAATCGGCGTTACTTAGTAGAATCCCAATATCTCGAAAATTCATCAAGAAATCCGAAAACTCGACAATGTCAGTATCCGACGTCCTCTTAAGGGCGTGAAACGTTTTATTCGCGTCCGAGTGACGGGTTTCGCGACCCGAGTCGCAGGCGAGGGTCGGAATCATCACGAGGATGCGAATAATAAGTTTTACGCCCGTGTATCTAACTATACCTTTCGATAAATTGTGAGTAAAAGTCGACAAACTGTGCGCAAAGTGTACTTATCTACGCACGGTGTATCGAAAAAGATTTTTCGCGGAATCGACCATGTATAAACTACGGCATTCAGTTTTTTGTACGATTGGTAATAATTACGGATTGGGATCATATAGGCAGTATGAGTTTATGACACTATTCTTAATAGGTTCGAAGCCATGATATATACAGAGAAGTCGTGTTGTGTAAAGTTCAAACACACTCTTTGTATGCGCATGTACTTGTGGTTGTGACATTATGAAAATTATAGGTATGGATAGGTATCAGTCCAGAACGCAACGATCATTCTGTCAACTGGCTCTGTCGTATTTGCCTCCTTGAATGTTATCTGCTTTGACAAGACTCGGAAATTTTAGTAACTAGAGTAATGTAAAATTCACACGGTTAGCTAGTGAATATCAATAAGTAGCTAGATAGATGTGAAAAATATGTAACGATGGTAATGAAGCCTTCACGATGCGACGATATTACATTCATATATATCGTCGTCAAAAATTGTCCGGCTAAAATTTTTTATACTCACTACAAACCTGTTCATTTTTGTTATTGATCAACCGAACTAATTAAAATTACAGACGAACAGATTGATAATAATTCTTGATAAAATGAATTTTTATCGCCAAAATATCAACAATCATTCGAAATCAGCTTGAAATACTCCCCATTCAAAATATGTGTGATCTATAAGTATCGGTTCTCTGTTAACGTTACACTTCACGGAACATGGACATAATTCTATGTCTAAAAATTCAAGAGGACGTGAGACTATCTATACATCTATTATGGATGCCAGGGCGTTGATCGCGTTACAACAGAATCCGACTAAAAATTCTGACAAGAACGATATATACCGAAAGACATCGGCCTCTAAAGATATTTCCAAATTCCCATGACGGCTAATCTAACCGATGAGAAGATCAGAGAAACAGGGCGGAGAAAAGAGGAGTCTTTGGTCCTTCACTACATATAAGAGATACATACCGATACTAGGCTGAGGACAGGACATAAGTATAAGGACTGCGATATTCCATAATTCTTTGTCGTGGCTTATCACGTCAAGCTTCGTTCTTTTCCTATATTTATGCATGTGACAGTACATGTATCGACCCTACTGCATATATGGGGCGAATATGCGGGCAATCTATAATATATAGCTCGTTTCCGCGCTCGTTATTTTGAAGCCCCCATAATATTATATAGCGAGCTTATATACCAGATCCTCAAAATACATCGATTGACACTTATTGATTTACTTTGGGGTTTAATATATGCGCCCGAGTTGTGAGTTTGCCCCTATTTAGCTTGTCCACATCAAGTAACGCGTTGTGGGATACCAGAAAAAAACTACCCGTGATGTAGGTATTTGATGGAGAATGTGCCCGCTTTGGAAATTCATTGGTCCGAACTGAGGTTGAGGCAAAATCCATCAAACAATATGTAAGATTTTTCCCATCGCACCCAACTCCCCGATTCGCTTGATGGCTTTATTACGAGATAGGATTTGTTTAATTTTTCGGATCGTCAAATTACTGCACATGGAATAATAATTATTTTGAAAAAGGAAGAGGAACAAATACAAGAAGGATTATATTAAAAGAAAATTATTGGAGACTAGCGATTTTTCACTGTAAAAGGGTGTAAGAATTCTTGTTGCATACCAAGATCTGTCCAAATCTTATTTCCTCACATTTTCATTATTCCACTCAAACTTTGGAAAACACACGAGATTTTTGTATTTTTTAGGATTCTTACAGAGTTTTTCCGATAAGAACTATGATTTATTTGTATTAATATTAATGATGAGATATAAGGTCAGTGTACCCAACTTGCCCCCATTAAGCCATTTTCTTAATAACTTTGACCCATCTCCATATTTTCCAACGTACCTTAGCTCATTTTAAAGCTTGTCTTAAGACCTTCAAAATGAGTTAAGGTACATCCAATCTGAATCAACTGGATCCAAACTGTTTTAATTCTCCCAAAAGGTGGTTTTTGAGAGTTTACAAAATCGTGTACCCAACTTGCCCCCATCAAGCCATTTTCCCAAAAACTCTGGTCCATCTCAATATTTTCCAACGTATCTTAGCTCATTTTGAAGGTGGTTCAAGGACCTTTGAAATGCACTAAACTACGTCCAATTTGGATCAATTGGAGCCGAATTCTGTTCTCAATTCTTCCGAAATAAATGATGGAAATTGGCGATAAAGTGTTTTACCGCCGTGCACGCACATTTGGATCTTTTCGATGGTTCGAAACACTGTTTCCGACCTATTTTGACGTGATAAACGCGTTCTGGGTGGTAAAAAGAGTCGCACTGCACGCCCTCTCGAGATAAACATATGGAGGCATGTTAGGTACACTCTGATGTTGGCATCCTTGTTTACAAATCGTCTCCGTGTTTTGCACATAAAACAGCTCAATATTCAAATTTTGCAATTTTCAAAAATGGATCCTAAAGGTCTTGAAACAAGGAATCGAATGCGCTAAGGTACGTTAAGGTTGGTTGAACTCAAAGAATTTCGCACCGATTTTACTGGAGGCGATTCCCTCGGTGCTTTCCTAGCTAAGCAATCACGAAAAATAGAAAAATCACTTTAGATTTTCTGGAGAACGCAGGAATGATTCGAGGTCGACGCGAACTACTTACTTTCTCATATTTCAACATAACAAACGTAAAAAAAATTGCCGGGAGGCCAAGGAGTGCCCATCCCCAAGATCCGGCATATGGGGGCAAGTTGGGTACACTTACCTCATCTACAACGTGAGCTAATTCTAAATGATATAGCTAGAGCAAATCCATGATGCGAATAAGTAGTACATTTTTTTCAAATCTACAAACATGCACAGAAAAGTAAAAAACTATTTGGTTCATGTATCAATGCAGAAGTACCCAATGTATTGAGAAAATCAATGATAGTAGAACACGGAACACGAAGATTTAATATCTGAATTTTTCAAGCAATGGAAAGCATTTAAAGAGACAAAAAATGACGATGTTGGCAAACGTATCATGAATATTTGTCGGTGCAGATCCATTTCCGCTAATTCGAATTCAGCCTTCAACAAAGTTTGTTTTCCCCAACTGATGATATAGAATGCCATTCTTTTCCGACAGTCAGGCAGTGAAGAAGTTTTACACGCGCCAAAGTAATTTGAGTACACGTCAAAAATATCATCGAGTAAGAGAAGCCTTCCAGTAGTTTTTCATTTGTAGCTTGCGCTAAAAAAGTCGAATAATTAATTTGTCAGGGATAATTCACGTGATACCAATATCCATTTACATAAGACAAATATCAAGACTATATGCACGATCGAGCTATTGAAAACTGACAGTAATCTTGATCAAGTAGTAAGAATTCCTTCAGTGTAACAAGTGTAAAGCTAATTCTTTTGAATTTCAAGTCGTCGGAGTGTGTTTGAACAAGTGTTGCAAATATGATCCACTATCTTGATAAATTGTACAGACTTTCAGCTCAGCGTGAATTCTTAGCTTCCCAATTCGATTGCCTTGGATACGAGGATTTCTACATTTTTTAAGAGTTCAATCATTTTTGTAATGACAATGAACTACTGAATAAGCTGATGATCGCGAGTTAGATACATCGTTGGCGCAGAATATTCCGAGGAATATTCAGTCATGAAATGAAGATTTTATGTATAACAGGAGTTATAAAAATAGAAAGTTGATAAAATAAGACATTGATATTCTTCTGAACCGGGATTTTTGAACCATATTCACATCACTTGGAAGAACCAAGCGTAAACTCTGCAACACTTTTTCATTGTTCTGGTGTTTCTTCTTGGCGCTGATGCACGGTGGGTCAAAACAGGTAGTTCTGGGCACAAATTGCATCCGCCTGTATCCTTGAGGATTCAACTTTATTCAAGCGGGATTCTCTTCGTTTTTTCTTGCTCTTCGAGATGGCATTGCCATCTTTCTCAACAAAACCACCCTAGGAGGTGTAAATGCTTGGGTTGTTTGACTTTGGAAGAACGGCAAAGCATTAATTATCCTATACTCAGAATTTCATACTTCTCCCTCATGACATTCGATTAGTGGATCATGCGTAAGATGCTACTCTGCCCCAAGTTTTTTTGAGCTTCCGCAAGTCTGCATAGACACCTAAAGTTCATGATTTCGAGGGGTCACTGTACCGATACCGAATGGTGCTTCGGTGAAAAAAAATTTTCTCAAAAATTTCAGCGACGATTTCCATACCTCTTTTTTGTAGCAATCGATAAGTTTATATCATAGGAGATGCCCCAAGTGTTTTTGAGCTTCCGCAAGTCGTTTTGCATAAGTCAGATTCCTGTATGAGTGAATCAAATAGCACACATTTATGCATGGTTTCAAGTTTGGCCTTATCTGGGCTATGAACTACCCATTACAACCAAGAAAATAGGTCAGGATAATTGTGTGGGATGCTATTCGTACTTTGAGCATCATGTCGGTCAGTGTGGATGATATCGTGATGCCGAATCCAGCCCAGGCTCACGAGATTAGTGACGCGTTGCCGTTCTTTACAGAGGACATTCAAAACATTTTCCACCCCCTAGGATGATTTTGATCAGAAAGGTGGTTGAGCCATATGGTGGAAGGTGGAAAAACAAAGAGAATCTCGTTTTAATCAAGGGAATCAGTCAAAAATGCGCGTGGATATAATTTGTGCCCAAAGTTACCTTTTACATCCCACTGTGTGTGACGTAAAAATAATTTTACGTCACACAGTGGGATGAATTTTATAGGTTTATAGCCAACAGTCTATCGAAATTGATTTTTTTTCCATCAGTCAAATAACGATGGACAGAAGTCGAATGGTCATTCTTCAAAAGTATTTATCTATTATTCGAAATTATTCTGATTCAACTTGACCATCCCACGGCAATTCCAGAAAACTCATTCAAGTTTCACCCTGCGAAAAATGTGATTGGATATCAGCTTGCACGTGATTTACTCTAATCTATCACCGTTGCTGGGGACTCTCAAATGATGCCAAGAAAAATCTCGGAAAGTGTTGGGGATCTCAGTTTAAAAAAATGCAGCCAAGTTGTTATCGGATCCATGCCGAGTATCTCAAAGATGATGGATGGCTCGAAAGATCTAGAGAGTGAAAAGTTGAGAGCGAGGAGTCGATAATGTGTTGAGAGTGATGAGATAGGGTGTTTACGCGCTCGGAATCTGTGACCCGTGACCGCATCAGTCTGAGATAAAATTTGACCCCGTATAATGTGCCGTCTTTTCTGATCACGTAATAAGCGGTTCTGAATCTGTCGACTCGCACCAGCAGAAGTGATAAAATGAATACTAAAAAATAGTTACAACCGACACTTTTATCTCTCGATTTACAGTAGCTGTTAAAACCTAGAACATGAATTTGTGATTCTAGAGAATTTTTTTCCAGTGGACCATTTTGCTGGCTGTAATTTAAACCATTTCTCAACCAGATTGATTAAATTTTTTGAGCCAATGGTGGAAGCCTGTCAAATAAAGAGATGGAGTTTCAGATCGAGAATAGACTGTGGCTAAAATAGACTGCTAAATATTTGTGTCAAATCATTGCAATAACTCATACCCGGGTAGATAAAATTAATCCAAAAAGCGCCAATATATCAAGAGAATTAATTATATTTGTTGAAAGACAAAGTTGATGAATTTGTGTACTAATCGTTCGATTGAATCAGATTTCCACTTTTTCTTTTCTCAAATATTATATATTAATTGAATAATTAGAACGCGCATTATCTCGTCTCCCATGTAGAACATAAGGGTCCATGAACATATATGATCATGGAATCCATGGATTCCATGGTCATATATGATCATGAATAAAATCGGTTTCAAAATTTGTCATTTTCATTCCGGAAAGGTGTGATATACTAATATACAACATGAATACTTCACGGTGATGATCGAATATTACTCAGAAAAATTTTTCCCGTAGTGATTCTCAGATTTTGAACATTTGAAGTACTGACGAGAGAAAATCCACATTAAATATCATCTTTCGTCGAGAATGTCAGTTTTTGGAAACTTGAGACCGACTCCTGGAAAGATTTTTTTTCAGTACTATAGGATCAGTATCGTGACGTATTGATGTTAGAATAGGTTTGAATCAATATATCACAATCTTCTGGAATAAAAATAAAATGTTTAAAGCGGTTTTACGTATGATCATATATGAACATGGAATCCTCGGATTCCATGATCATATATGTTCATGGAATCGTATGTTTTACATGGGCGATTACAATCGAATGTGAATGAATATCTATCTCAAATTTTCAAAAACGACTTGTACGAACTATGGGTCGCAATAAATTAGAATCCTTTGCCCTTCAAAACCAGAGAAAAAATGCGACTTATTCAAACACATATCGAATGAAATCGAGTACTTAATAATATACTAGAGATTATTTCAGTAGTAACCAGCTGCTAGCACTGGCAGTATGTATCTGTTCTTTGCAATATCCGTAACTGCCATTTTTATACGCTTCTCAATTCAAACTACACCACTCCTCTGAAAAAAAAAGTTTTAACTAAGTGAGTGCTTGCTGCTTAAATTATCGAGTGGATTATAAAGCTCTCGAGCTTTCTGTTGCTGGATGCCTCTTCGGCGCCGCAGCGGAAACTCATCATTCGCTCGCGTTCAAAAATGAATATGCAAAAAGTACGTTTATACATGCATATTATGTTCGTTGGCACACACAATCGCATGCTGACCTCTGACCCGGCGAGCTGTATATCATTCGATAATTTTCTCGTTTTCCTTCTTTGCTTGTTGCCAGCCATAGCATACATATGCAAAACTGTGATGCCAACGTCGTCGCCGTCGGTTTTCGACACACACCTAGTCTGAATTTCATTTGAGCTGCAACTTCTTCACACCTAACAATATAAGCAGCAGATATCTGCGATATCGTAATATAACCTTATATGTTATTGCGTTTTTCCGAGGTGATGTAGTTATTGGATTCGCCAGCTGATTTTTTCAGAGGACTTAATTTATTGGAAAGTCAGAGCGCAGGGATTCGGTGTGCTGGACAATTCGGAATACAAAATTATGAAATGTTGAGACAGAGATTTTTCGTAGGGACAAACATTTTTAATTTCTGGAAAAGCAAAAGTTGCAGGGATGATCAAATTCTCATTATCAAAAATTCGGAGAATATTTCGGAGAGCCAAAAATCTGGAGCAATACTTCCAAATTTCTATACCAAATGAAATTCTGATTGTTTCTCATACTGGCTTCCCAGGGCATTCCGAATTTTCGTCCCCGGAAATTTTCGAATTCTGAATTTTAACGCGATCGCTGCGACGCCGAGAAACGCATAGTTTCCTTCCCTGTGTTCCAGGCCCGATTCCACGGGCCCCACCGGTGGATACCATTTAATGGGATTTTTCCACCATTACACACAGAGAAAGACGAGCGGGTCTCACCGGAAGGGGGGGGGGGGGGCTTCGTATTGAACGTGTTAAGCTTCCCGAATTCTCGATTTTCGAATTTTTGAATTTTCGTAATTTTGCATGCCAAGATTCAGTATTTCAGTATTATTAGCTCTCAGAACTCATGCAATTGCCATCTCATGGTGATCATTACATCTTCTGGAGTCGCTAAAGATGTCGATATGCTTTGGACGGTCCTAGGCATAGAACTACAATACGCTCTCCACGATGTACTATAACTCCACACTTGAACAATCATTAACTAAAGCAAGTATATTATATAAAGATACTTAGGGGTCGTTGATGAAAATTTTGATCTTTCTCATGAAATTTTTGAATTTTCTATGAGACATGTAAAAAGAGCCAAACTCCCGATAGAATTAGCGGTACAAAAAACAACCAACAAAGACCAAAATTCGATAAAAATTAACCACAAACGTCAAAAATTGTATTCATTATGTGTATTCCATTCGCACCACTTACCAAAAATCTTCAAGAGATTATGCATGCCAATTTTCGCGCGACGTCACATCGTGTTCACAATCATTCACCACCGCCACCGTTTTCAAGAAGCATTCTGTACACCGATTTATTTTCGTCTTGCATGCGGTCTTTCCTGCAGCCAGCCCTCGTCTTTGCTCGTCTTGCACTTGTGCAGTAAACATCGTTCGGAGCTCTGAAATTGCCGTATAATTTTCAGCCGAAAGTGTAACTATATACTGTGCCAAGAGTTTCGTTACAAGCTTATGGGTCGTTGAATTGTCTCGTGCATCACGCATACCTACATGATGCATCAACCAAAAACATGAACCAATGTTTACCCACAAGATGACTGTAATCAGTGCACCACCGATAACGAGATTGCAATTCATTATTTGGCCAAACTTCCTTAATGGCAAGGGTCTACGTCGATCGATCGTATATAACTGCTGACTTTGCCGGGTCTTATACCTTGTCTGGTAAAGATCGTCTGATTCTGAGACTTGCTTAATTCTTACAGTAATTTGAGGAATTTCTGGAATTTTTCAGTCCATTCTGCCGAGACTCAATATTTTGTTCATTTCGTGTTTTTGTCCCTCTTGTAAAGTAATAAAGTATATGAAAAATTAGAACGTAATTGATGAAACGTATAGAAAATTCAGAAGTTTTGAAATAACGTAATTCAAATTCTTCAGACATGAAAAAAACTTTGGACCAAGCATTAGGGATTGTTCATCAAATATGCGAAGGAAATTTTCGTGACTTCAGATCAATCATCCACACTCGGGTAAGGATTTTTGTCCCCTCAGATGGTAATGGCTGATAAGATTCAACCTCGCCCAATCACCACAGCCAGAACATTCATCTGAATCTGATGATTGTAGTCCATCTATCTTATAGGTATCCCATTCACTATTTTGCTCGTTTATCTCTTGAAGGAGACATTATCGATTTCCAATATTATGTAACAGTTTTCTTGGGATAAAAAACAAAAATTTTTCATAATCCTAATTTCGCCTTATTTCACCATTTTTTCACCCCAGAAACTTATTCTGATGAGAAAAATCGCGTTTCTGACACCAGGAGCAATTCTATAGTGAACGCAGGTTATACATCAAATATGGGAAAATTTCTAGTAAATCTGGGCTGAATTAATTTGATACTCCAGCTCAATGGTGTTGGTAAAAAATCGTCGATTCTTAACATTTCCGGTAAATAAATCGACGAGATTTTCGATTTACTAGGAAATTCATATTTGATATCAATATTTTTCTCTAATGTCATTTAAAAAAATCATATTCATTCGTGAATGTAAAATTGATATTTTCCGGACACAAATTTCAACACAGGAACGTAATAAAATTATGTATCAGGGTTGACTGATCGTGGTCTATGTTCATCTAGATGATTCGTTGAGTTATGCGATAAAATATTATTGAATCAAAAAATTGAATAATAATTTTGTGTGGCATGCGATAACTCTTACGTGATGGAGAATTCAATCAATGACCATATTCTGGGGTAAAGAGTGAACAAGAAAAAATATCAACGATGAAACAAACTAAGATTTTCACATCGTTGGCACACGAGATGTCTGCCTTATACGAAACAGCATCAGTGCCTAGCATCAGCCTTACGATGCAGTCAACGAACTCCAAAACGCGTGCCTTTGGCCGTAAGAATGTATATATCTGTCGTGACACTGACCCCGCCGAATCACTTTTAAAGTTTATAATACGATGTGCCAGAGGGGTGAGCGATCCCTAGAGCTAAATTAACTCTTGACTCAGCCAAAGTTAGAGTAAGAAGAGCCTGATGCTGAGCCAAGCCAAAACGACTAAACGATTTTTCCCTCCGCGCATACCTACTTGTATGCGTGGCAAAATCCGTGACGAACGACGACTCTGAATCTGAATTTATACTCAGCGGTGGCTCTTTGAAAGATGCTGACACTCGGAGATCTTGAACTAATAAGTATACTGTGGGTGAAGTAAGTGTTGTTGCAGCCCTTCCACTAGATTTTGCCTTGAGAGCTCGAACTGAAATGTTATTTTTGCGGTGACTTGGTTGTAAAATTTTGCGTGGAGTATGGTAGAGTTGAGCTTGCAAGGAGCAAACTTTGAAACTGTGTGAATCTTTTGTTCTCGGCACTTTCATTAAAAATCTATCGCAACTATTGTATTCAGATTTGGTAATTCGTTAAGCTCAATCCAGCCTAATTATCTTGATGAACAGATATATCAATGACAAAGCAAAATCATGAAAATCTGAAAAGAGCTTAATTGCTTTATGGGTGTTAGGAAAATACAATTGTAATAACATCTTGGGGGAAATTCATTTTCAACTATTATGAGTTTAGTTCCTTGCTTCCTAAACGTCCACGTATGTGGATATGAGAAACGAAAACTGATGTTTGTGAAAGCTTTCAAACAATTTTGTAGTTTTGCCGTTTCTTGTCATTTTGCGATTAGTTATTGACTAATTTCTTATCACAAAAAGTTATCCGAGTCTGGGAAATGCGGTCCAAAGCGAGGGTGCTAGTTCCATTTTTAGTTTTATTAACCCTCCTGCGAATAAGATTTCTTTATATTTCCCGTCCAAGAATATATGAATTTTTTACAAGCTTCGATGACCTAGGGAAGTATCCACACTTATGTTTCTTGGGTCGCTGAATACGAATTTGATGCTCACAAAAGTAATTTATGCAATTTAGAAGCGGTACGACGAGTTGAAAGTGAGGTAAGTTATGTGACAATTACGTTATTATACGATCTGAGAATCTGCCAATTTGGATTCTCCATTTTTATTTTCGATTTTTTGAGAGCGGATTCGGATTCCTCGATCTTGAAAACCCTCGATCGAGCATTGCAGAAAACGAAATGCGACGGGAACTCTCTTTTCACACCTCAATGATCTTAAAACCCGACATTCTGAATTTCGATTTTCTAAGAGCGGATTCGGATTCTCCGGCCCCTCAAATCCCCTGAGTCAGGATTTCAGCTTGATTCAAGCATATATTTCAGATTCTTATACGACTCGATGCGGAAAATACGACTTGACGCGGAAACCAGCATATGCGTCTCGTGCCAAGAACTCTGTTCTTCACGATAACCTTGTTGGACGTCGGCAGCAAAATATACAATTTTGCTGCGTGGAAAATTGGACCTACAACATGGATAAAACTCATGAATTTTCACAGTTTTCAGTCGTTTTTCATTCACAGCAGCAAAAACTTATCAAGACCCTGCCAGACTATTGTCAAGAAAATTATCTGGTGAAACGCAACGAGTCGAAAGTTATCCAAAAAAAGTTTAGAACCAGTATTACTCGGCCCCGCGCAAAATTAACACGTTCGCTGCGACGGGTCCCATCGGTGGGACCCGCTCGTCCTCTTTTGTGTGTGGCGGTGATCAAAATCCCATTCAATGGGTCCCACCGGTGGGACCCGTCGCACACAAAAAAGGAACTGCGATTTTCGGCGTCGCAGCGAACGTGGAGGGGTCATCACATCCGGATCACGGATTTTTGGCTGGAACTCGGGGAATAGTCTTCTTTTAGCAAAAAAAAGACTATATCCAAAATTATAGACCCCAACGCTCAAGCGTTTCCGAGCTACATCTTCAGGCAATAGCATTGTCCATATGGGCCCATGTTAAACATTTTACGTATAAGTATACCTGCAATGCTAATGTCTTTGGCTGTAGCTCGGAAACGCTTGAGCGTTAGGGTCTATAGATTTGGGTTTCATCTTTTATCACTATATAAAGAGACTATTTCCAAATTTTCATCCAAATCCGTGATCCGGGTGTGATGACCTTTCCTGGTAAGTTTTGAGCATTTGTGTATGCAGGAGGGTTAAAATGTTATCGTCTGATAAACAGACAATTTTGGAATCTTCAACTTTGCAACTACCTATTTGTCATTTTTACAATCTACATTTGGTGTTTATTGTACCAAGCTATTTGGAACAAGTACGTACGCTGCTCCAGGACCCACTGGTGGGTCCCACTAGTCCTTTTCTGTGTGCTGAAGATTTTTTTCTTATACGGGATTTAATATCGGCGAAAGTAATAGTATTCATCAAGTGATGTTCTATTGATTAATGTTGCAAGAGCTGAAATGCTCAAAAAACACTTGCAAACAAATTCATCATGCGTATTAGTTTATCCAAAATCATTCATTCGACGCTCCATGATAAACGACCTACCAATGATACTCGATCACGAAAGAAGTAAACTAAAATTTTACACGACGATGCCTAAACTCAGATTTACACCATGAAATCACTCGGACGAGCCCCTCTTTTTTTTCCAACTGATTTCTTTTACGCAAGAAAGAGAAAATCATTCCTCGCCCGTCGACATTCCTAGCTAATGTATTTGGAAAAGTTTACTACTGCTCAATACCGTAAAATCTCTCGCTTTTCTCAGATTATACAGATTCATGCAAAGCAGCCGAGTCATAATAATGTATGTAAAAATCGTCATCGAGCAGCTGGTTTGATTTAAACAATTACGTAATGATTCGCGACCTCGCTGTCTCTCCTCACTCTCAATATTGATTAAGACATTGACGGCTGAATTTTTGAATAATCTATGCGTGACAAAAAGCATTTCTTTGAATTTGCCATCACGCCACAATAGCCACTTGTCAGATTTTTAAGTTTTTTTTTCTGTAAAATGTTTGACTTCAATCGACTACGAGAGCTTGAACAATGTAAAACAGTCGATACCCCCGAAAAAAAACTTGCAGATTAAATTCAGCATTGGTCAATTTGATTCTATTCAGTAAAATGAAATTTTGTCAAAAACCATGAGACGCAGTATTCTCGAGATAGAACTGGTATGCTATGATTGAAATCTTCTCTGACAACTTCTCGCTATTGATTCAAATTCATGAATGCATCGTGCAATTGACCAATGCCTTCCTGTATTCATTGAATATTTTTTTTTTCTCGATGATCGATAGGTTGTGGAATAAGTTTGTATGTACCTACCGTAGACTTCGTAAATTGCATCCTGGTAAAAAAAGTGTGAGCTTGATCTGTCAGCTCTTGACACGTTTCCGTTGATGTACCGATGACATCATTGACAAGTTCTCCTTCAATACACGGCGCCGAGTATAAATGTCATTGCAATCTGATGCATAATCTCAAGGAGTTGATCAAAATAATCTAAGAGATGGTAGTTCTTATACATATGCATGGTGGTAGGTTGCTGCTAGATTACTTCATCATTTTCGAACGCAAACGAACTTAAAATTTTGTACAACTTTGTTGACACTTGTGACATAAAGCCAACGGGGAGCGGAGGGGGAGGGGGTTCCTTCAAAAGTTCCTGGATTTTAAGCTGTTAATTATCAAAATTTTCAAATTGAAATGTTTTTCATATCGAAGATTTTAAGAATATTAAAGAATAACGGATAATTTCTCTCGAAAAATGGAAATTTCACATGTTTTACTGGACAAAACTCTCACTAAAATTTCATGACCACTTTATCTAGAGAGCATGGACATGTGTTTCGATGATCGATGGATGAATATATTCAAAATACATTGAAAATTGGGGGAGGGGCGGGGGAGCAATTCAAGCCCATGAGTGACATTGATATTGATAAGCCTAACAAAGATCCCCGGAGAATTTATCAACGAGATTTGAGTTTGAAATATACATCATTCTTGGAAAACTAAATAAATGGCGTACGACATCGGGCACATTAATTCGATACAATCTTGCACCACAACGATGAAGTAAGTGTTACAAAAGGCGTCTACGACCCATCATGAGATCGTATATAATAATCTAAAAATTCTTGATCTACGATAACAGTCTTAGCTTAATGTACCAAGACTCTGATATCTAAGAATAACTCGCGCATTATGAATTGTATTGCTTAATCAACGATGCTTAGAAATGATATGTTTTCCATTTCCTTTGTGATAATATTACAACGAAAATGGAAAGCTATAGTCAACATTTGTACATTGCACTCAAGAGGCCAAGGACATTACCCCATTACTTGAGTTGCCTATGCCTAACAATATGTCCCAGCTCAGAGCGTTATAGGAAATCTCATTTTGAGCTAATTTCTGAAATGATCAGCTAGTATCTTCGGGCTCTCATGAGAGCGTCAATTATATCTAAGGTGAGTACACCCAAAAGGGTACTTGTTGACCTCTCCGCAAACTTTTGTATACGTTTGTTACGTTTAAAACATGAAAAGATAAGTCATTTCAACTGACCTCGAATAAGTCCTGGGACACCCCTAAAACTCCTATTAATTTTTGCATTTTTTGCGTTTGTACAGCTAACACTTCGCCAAGGAAATCGTACTAGGAAATTCAATGCCAAAAACTTCTAATTCGGACAACCTCAATGTACTTTAGCCTGTATGAAAATTGAGATAACTATAGTTTATCAAAATTGAATTTACTCCAGACTACTTTGAAGATCTCGGAATAAGTTTCAAAATAAGCCAAGTTACGTTGAAAAATATTGAAAAAGACCAAAATTGTTGGCAAAACGTTGTAAAGAAGGAGGCAAGTCTTGAGGCAAATTGGATACCTACACTCACCTTATACATGGCTATCACTCTTTCAAGAATTCAAAAATCACAAACATCAAACCCGAAAAATCAATTGATAAATAAATTGGGAATAAAATTTTTCTCAAATTTTTTCTATTATTCGTAATGAACACAGGGTCAATATACGGACATTTCAAGTGAAAATCTTTGAAAGCCGTACGGTTAAATAGCTGATGCGCGCGCCTTCGTCGTTGAGGCGATGAAAAGTTGACATTAGCAAGTTAAAGATAGCGCCGAGTCACGACGACGACCACGTTGAGCGGCGCCGTGGCTCATGAGAAAATGCAAAACTATGCGAGTGCTGGCCCAATATTGAAAATACTCACTCATTCATTATACATATGGAGGTATATGGAAGTAAGTGTATATTGCCATACGAGTTTGAGAGCTCATTGAAACTTTTTCTCTGCACTTTTTCGATCGCCTTGTGTAATACTCTAGTCGCGTGTATCGTGGAAAGAGCAAAAACAAAAAATTGTGCGCAGCCTGGCCTTGCCTCTGAAGAAAATTCAAAGCCTCTGTGATCAATATATCTTCGTGGTTTAGGATCAATTCCAGCCGTTGATTATATTTTTTATATTGATGTGCTTTTGAGAGAATAAAAAACTCATTTATAGACACGGCTGAATTAATTTGTACGGTTTCTGATCTATCCCTCTAGAAAATAACTACGGTGATATGCATGAGATTTATTGGGGAATTTCTCTGGATTGAATTGGACAAAACCGCCAAAGGAAGCGATTCTCATGTGTTCTCAGATCCGAGCAGGAAAAATGTATTTTCAAATTTGATGTGAAATTATTTCGGCACCAAGGCGCTTAGTTTCGTAATCAACAAATTTTCTTCAATAATCTTCATCGAAAAGAATCTCAACTATCTGAGTTTATGATACTATGGGGAATCAAATTCTTTTTCTTCAAGTTGTTACCAATCATTATCTGCAGTCACGTGATCTAGGCAGTCTCCAAATTATCAGAGCTAAAGCAATCACAAACCCAAAAAAACATTATCAGCCGATAATTCGGAAGAGCTAGAATCCAGAATGCAGGATTACGGAAAATCAAAAATCCGGAAATCATCGGGAAATCAGGAGTTAGGAGGGGTGAACATACGAAGTTCCAAGAATCAAAAATCTCGAATGCCCAGGGAAATTTATAAACCATCAGGAACGATCAAAATAGATTCGGTGAAAACCCGAAAGTGTTGTTTGGAAATTCTGGCTCCCCGAATTTTTAACTCCGAATTTTGATCGTACCCAACTTTCACCTACCTGATCATTTGGAATTTCCACCCCTCCGAATTTTTGCATTCCAAAATCTTTGGTCACTGAAAATTTTCGGTTCTCCGGAATGTATTAGCCTCCCAAATTTTTGGCTTTTCGGAAATTTGACGACACTCATACACTGGATGCGTTTTCCATCCTTTGTTATTGGTTTCCCTGGATGCAAAATATAAAAAGGTTTTTTTGCACGATCGTTCAACAACATAATTGGTCTGAAAAATTCAAGTACCTAATGTAATAAAAACGATCGAATTGCAAGCATTCCATAGAACTTACTACAACAGTTTAATCCACTTCTAACTTAACTATCAATTAATAGTGCAATATCATATCACTCGAGTTATTTTACGACTAAGCTATTTTCAAATTTCCATTCTCAACTCTCAAGATCATTCAAAACTGTTTCAATCTCTTTGAATGAGCTCTCAAACAGGCTGTACATTTTACAACAATTTTATTATGAGAGGTTGAGGTCGAGAAGCGGTTCGATCGCTAATCTGAGAATATTGCTCCTCCTGTTATCATATTGCCCGAGGCGATACATCGGATATAACTTTTCAGAGTGACGCCAGGACCGTTATGCATGCATACATACTGTATGAGAGCATATTGTATATGCGAAAAAGAGTATGCTGAACATTCAGACGATGCATTTCTTGGCCTCTTATAATATACTTACACCGGGAGCTTCAGAACCGACACATAGCAATGGGTCGCATCTCGTCGCTTCGAAAAGCCGG
The DNA here is from genome assembly GCA_029851415.1 of Eretmocerus hayati. Classification (NCBI taxonomy): domain Eukaryota; kingdom Metazoa; phylum Arthropoda; class Insecta; order Hymenoptera; family Aphelinidae; genus Eretmocerus; species Eretmocerus hayati. The sequence goes on along the minus strand of CM056741.1, from coordinate 35,092,353 downwards.
TTCGGCAAGTTCAGCTTTTGTACAACGGGCCAACGACATGATTTTTCTTTCCGAACGTGGACTAACTGCAGTTGCAGCTGCAGTTCCAAAAGAATTATCTCCCCTGGGATATACTTTAGGTGCTCTCGTAGCATGTTTCACGCTATATAATAGGCTGAGATGATATGATTGAAAATTTTCACACTGCGCGCGGACGACTAATATGGAGGCAACTTTGCTCGGATAATTTAGAGGGTAATTTGCGGACTCCGCGGATCTGGTCAACACTCGTACTCCTCGTGAGGACTGCAAAAATCATTTACACTAAGAATCTTGTTTCTTGGAAATTTTGGCTGGCGTATAACTTTTAAATTGTGATTAAATTGTGTCCTCATAATAAGGTAAGTGTACCCAACTTGCCCCTCCACGCCATTTCCTTAAAAACCCTGGCCTACCTTAATATTTTTCAACGTATTTCAACTCAGTTTAAAGCCTGTCTCAAGACCATCAAAATGAGCTAAATTACGTCTGATTTGGGCCGAGTATTAGAGCCTAGCTGTGCCAATTTTTCCGGAAAGTAATTCATGAGAGTTCACAAAAGTGTGTACCCAACTTGCCTCCATCATTTAAAAAAATGTAAGTCGGCGATGAAGTACATAGAATCATTCTTACCCGTTTTTATCGCCGAGCAACCACATTTGGAGCTTCTCGCCGGTTCCGAAGACTATTTCCTACTTATAGCTACGGGATGAACACGGTCTGAGTGATGAGAAAATTAGTTCTGTCGTTCTTCCTAGACAACTATTTGGAGTCATATTAGGTCCCCCCTAATTTTAGCCTCGATTATTGCGAACGACCTTCGCATTTTGCTGATGAAATCTCTTCAAATCCAAATTCCGCAACTCCTAAGAACGGCACTAAGATTGGCCGAATCAAAAAATTTTGGCATTAGCATTACTAAACGCCATTGCCAACGCAGAATTCATTCGGGGTCGATCTAAACCATTCACTTTCTCATATTTCAATATAACAAACGTGAAAAATTTTGGGGAAATGTCAACGAGTGCCCAGTCCTAAGATCGGCATGCGGGGGCAAGTTGAGACAGTTGAGTACACAGGCAAGCTGGGTACACTTACCTTAGTTCTAATTCAAACACATTTTAAAAAATACATAAGCATGTTTCCAAACGTAATAGACTAAGCCCAAAGAAGTAACCTCATAATTCCAAATCGTGTTATCCCAACTGTTTTCTGATACCAAATAGAAAAAAATCATTTATAGCACTCTAACCTAAAAATCGCAACTTTGAACATGATTTTTGGATTCTCGTGCTATAACATATCATATGAAACTGCGTGCAGATGGGTAGTTTTGTTACGAAGGACTTATAACACTCGCTTCGCTCGTGTCATAAACAGTCCTTCGTACAAAATTACCCATCTACGTGCAGTGTCATAATATACTATTCTCGATTCTTGCCTTCAACCAATAAATTGTTTCATTTTTTTTGATCGAGAGTTTTTGGTTATTTCCTTCAAAAGGGAAGAAATTCTAAACGTCTCCATTTTCTCAGCTGTACCTGATATCCTCCAATTTCTTAAAATGTGATTGTAAATATAATTTCATTCTTTTCTCAGCCAGGCGAACCAAAAAGTTTCTGATTTTTAATTTACTAATTAATCTTTGTCGCCTGATCTCCTCGGTTGATCAGTCATGAGTTTCAACTATACTATCCACCAACAGCACAAGAATCACAAAATTGCAAACAGTCAAATGATACCCTTATAACAGTATATCTATAATACCGTTCTCACAGTATATTCCATTCAATTTGTCACATAAAAATTTGCAGTTGCATCCGCTCGCGTCGTCGGGACCCAAATAATGCATCGAGTGTATTGCTCCCCACCTTAAACTGCATCTTTTTTGGAGACTGGAAACCAGATCGGGTCCTGATGGTGGCGAGGCACACGGCATGGCATCAACCTCACGTGGCAGCTAAAGAAGACGAAAGAAATTTCGTATACTTACTTACTGCAGAAAGTTACTGCAGAAAGAGGAGATGCATCAGGTTTTGGGTTGTCGTATCGCTGCTGCAACGGGTATGGCTATAAATAAAATCTGGTGGCGGTGGCACCCCGAGAGAGCTGAGATATCCAGCTCAGAAGATATGCCCCACACACACACAAAACACACACACACACACACGCACATAGTGCATTTTTGTCGATCCTGCTATATGCACCTCGAGCCATTCTGAACTTTTGAGATACACATTTACAGCAACTCAGCATCTTTCAGTTCTCCAATGCTTCCGATGTCCTGATGGAGATACATGCATAGTGTAAGAGCTTGAGATTGGCTCTTTTGAATTAGTCGAAGAGAGATGCGCCAATTTGATCTTACGACCACGTGTAGACGCGGTCAGAAGCATCAATCGCATGAAATAACCATCATTTCTTAGAATTTTCGTCGAAAAGTCAGCTTCTGCATCGTTTATGTACAATCTTTTCCGAGTGTATTGCGACCTCGTACTTACTTTTTTCAAGATGCACTCTTTTTCCAACTTTTTTGTAGCGATTTGATAACTGCTAATAAGTTCAGATATCAATCATCATATCCAAAATTGATTTTTGGCATTTGTTTGGATCAATTTAGGTCCTATTGAATTGGTAACAAAAATACAATCTAACTAATTTACTAGAGAAAAGTATTGTGAATTTTTTTGTAACTCATGTAAGTTTTTCACGTCAATTTCATTCTGCATTCATGAGATGATAACCCTGAAGAACCTCAATATCCGAAGGCACATCAATTTTTTATCAGTCATAAACCTCAACTAGCTGACGACATTGCAAAATCAATGAATCATAACGTGTTTGAAATATCTTCTCTTTTTAATTTGTAAATTATTGTGAAATTTTTTCGGATCTCCGAATAATTTGGAGTTTTTTGAAAGATTATTATGAATAGAAACTTAATTTGTCTCTTTCAAATTTTTTTCGTTCTCCTCGACTTAGGCGTTTCATTCTCTCTTCCTTCCATTCGTATTGAATTCTGCATAATCCTTAAGAGGTTGTGATGCAGCTGTATCATAACGATGGCAAAAAATGCAGTCAGAGGAGACATTCCTCTCGAGCTATTCGAAACTCTCTCATTCTTCCACTGGGAGATGTTTGGCTCTCAGCAAAAATTAGGACCATCACCTTAGCCTTAAAGTTTCCAACTTCTAAAATTTCTCATCATTCTGACATATCTAATGACATTCCCTCTGGAACTTCAATGGAATGATGTGAGAATAAATTAGAAATCATCGATTCAAATCTATAAATTGATGAAGAAATCACAACCACAAGCTCCTAAACTCATTCAAGCTGTATCAACATGATTTCAATAATTTCGAGTTTGAAGCTCTATATAAAGCTGAAAGAATAGAATATCGATTCTCTACTAGTAATCTATTGTTGAACATCGAGTATAATGAGGGTAATAATTATGAGATCAGTGAACTTTCTACTTTTAGCATCAAGGTGACTGATTACACTAGCCGCAGTGGGTGAGAAAATAATTATATAATCTTGGTTCAAAAACGGTTACCGGATTCTAATTTGGTAGATAATGTCATTTTTTGAAACCCAGGGCGGTTGAGGTGATTTTTTGAGTCGACATTATGTCTCAAATGTAACCATCCTAGAATTCCGAAAAAGTTTTTCCAGAATTATGTTATCACCCACATTTGAATCTCAGACGGCTCCAATGGGGATTTTCCTGAGTATCTTTTTCGAAGTTCTCAGTAGTTCCAAATCCATCTAAGACTGTAGATCCTACCCAATAAACTCAGAAATATGTTGAAAATACGTTAAGAGATGAGAAGATCAAAAAGGAAAAAAAAGTCAAATGACGTACCGTAAACCGGGGTGACTTTGGCCACTTTGGAGCTTCTAATCAAATTCCCATTGCGATTGTATGACCAAACTTATATGTACCTGAGGTGATCCGACGCGTCTTGACTCCTTCTTTGAAATGCCGTGCCCGGAATTCAATTTCCCCTTTTTTGCATTCCTAAGAACTGTAAAAAAACAGGGTGGTCACAGCCACCCCCGGCATACGGGGTGACTGTGACCACCTTCGTCAATCACCACGAACTTTGTGCACTTTTCAACAAAAAAACAGGTATTCTCTGCTCGGAACAAATTTCCTGATCACGAATAAGTCCAGAGACAGAACGTGAAAGTCTTATAACATTCTGCCATTGGACTAGAGAGTTGCTACCTTAGTTTGAACAAGGAAAGTGAGTCGACCACTTCGGGGTGACCAAAGTCACCCTGGGCAAGTGACCTAAGTCACCCCAGACGGCCGAACAATTCAAGAAACAAAAGAAATGAAGAATTGGCGTTCAATTTCTTGTTAAAAATGACACTTGGAGTTCACAAAGTCACCCCGGATGACCCAAGAAATGACTAATTGTCGTTTAAATGGTCGTTGGAAGTGGTGGATGGGGTTGCCACAATCACCCCTGAGAAGCCAAGAAATTACAAGTTTTCGTTCAAACGGCCGTCCTAAATAACTTTCGCACCTAAAATCAATGGGCATTAGTGCAAACTGTAGAGGGCGTTATGACCTACTAAGAAAAAATCTTGAGAGGGAGATAGGAGTGGATCCAGTGGGTTGTTCAGGTGGATTTTTGTGACATGAACATTTTTTACTTAGAATTTTTACTTCATCCCAACGAAAAAAAGGCCGGGTCGAAAGAACCCACTTTACCACAAATAAGCTGACATACTCTGAAAGTAGGTTTCGAAGCTTTGAAAAGGGTTTTTGAACGTCCCTCTAGGCGGTATAGCGTCGAAGCTACGACTTTAATAATCTTATTCCGAAAAAGTGGCCACAATCACCTCGGTTCATGGTATCAAGAATTCATTCTCAACAAAGGTCAAGTATTTTGAATTGAGTTTCAATAGCTCATTTAAGGTCTCCTTGTATTCATGAAAATCAATTTCCCAGGAACAATTTCAGCAACATTTGATACCTTTCATTTTCAAAAATTGCATAACTTCTCATCAGTCTAATAAGAAGGACCACTTTATTTCTCGACTTTATTTAGAACACTTTCAGAGAGATACACATAATTAGTGTTTCACATCTTTTGTGAAAGATTCAATCTGAAAAAATACCTAACTGAAGCTTATAGAAATAATTCTTTCAAGTCATTTTCTCCGGAAATTTCAAGTAATGGAATAATCTAATTATAGGTTGTACCAAAATTCTGTATAGTGTAACTTCAATTTACCTGTGCAATCATGTGAAAGTCAATATAGAGTCTCCGTGCTATTGATGAATATTCACGATTGAATCAGAAAGATATGGTTTAGTAAAGATTAAAATTCCCAATCATCATGACCTACTCATTGTTCCTAAATTATGAGGACACAATGAAATATTTTCGAACGAGCTTATTTAATTCAACTAGAGAAACTTAAGATGTATGTTCAGCTGAGAAAATGAGAAATCGTCAAGGGAGCATTAGGACTTTGAAGCATGTTTCGCACAAGAGTGATGCAAAACGCGTCGAAACGACTTCTCAAAAGGGAGAGAATATGGCTTGACGAGAATCGAGGGACGCATTTATATATATTTAGATGTGGTCTTATAAAAGAGACGGACGACAAGCGATACGGCATCGAAACCTCGAACGACTCAACAACGACGACGCCTCCAGAGAATATTTCGCGAACGAATATTCGAATCGTAAATTCACGTTAATGAGTCAGAGAGCGTAGATATTTTTAAAGCTCCGGAATAACTTTTTTTTTTCTTTTAACCACGTTGAGGCAGATGCTACCGCGACAATGAATTTTATACCGTTTCGCATTGATCTATATAGATATAGAAAACGAGCAAATTTTGAGATAGAGAGTAAAATTTACACATCCGCGACGTGTCTGCAGACTTAAGGCATCATAGAAACTCTTTGTTAATTCCGGAAACTTATACTTACCTCATGCATGGCTCACACGATCGTTCGCTCTAACCCAGCTAGCATTTACCGGACATCGGACGTTCTGAGGACGTCATTTTTATGTGCGGCGTCAGAACGTTTTTGAGACATTCAAAAAGTTGACCAAAAGACGACTTTTGGACGTCCACTCTTTCATGTTTCAAGAGGGATGTCCAAATGATGTTCTCCGTCGGACATAAATTTCATAACCTCAAAATGGATGTCCGGAACACCACCAAAAAGATGTACCACATGAGACGTCCAAATAAAAACCTCTGAAACACGTCCTCCCGTCGTTACTGCAGCTGACATTCATAGAATGTCTCACAGACGACAAGAGTATGTCGTCTTTTAGACGTCTTTTGAACGTACGGTTTTAGTCATTGGTTCGATGTCTTATCAAAGACGTAATACTGACGTTCTTTGGACATTGCATTACTGACGTTTCAAAAGCGTCTCATCCTCAAGTCTGTAGGATGTTTTTTCTACGTCTTTCAGTGGACATTTTGAAATTATTTTGTCCCGCAAATATCATATGGAATAATATATGATATGAATATTTACATCTTTCTAATACTTCTTGTCGCAAACACTTGAATGAAACATTGATCTCGTTTCGAAGACGCGTGTTTTGCTTCCACATGAATATTTTTCCAGAATAATTCTGCGATGGAATATAGAATATAAATTACGATCCCAATAGTCCTGATCTTTTGTGATTATTATAATTCCTGATCATTTACTGATGGCCATTTGATTGAGACATTAATCTTGAATAATTTTCAAATTGACGAGAGTGATATACACGTAATTTACGATAAATCAATATAACACAAAATGCTAAATTGCGAAATCCGCCCTTATTGATACCAGTCTGTTGGTTTACAACAACCGTTTAACACACGAAAAATTTACAATAAATGTTAATGGGAGAAATCGGTATTCTAATTTTTTGCTCACACGAATTTTGATTTTTGAAAGACAGCCTCTTTTTATGACTGTCGTTATAATCCATCAATTTACTTTTGAATTTTGGAATGCAAAGTCCGTGCAATAATGCACGCTCATCCTGGTCCATTATTTATTGCATAGCCAAATCACAGCTCATTTTTCTCAAATGATCATACTTATTCATATTTTCAACAAATATAAGACCGAACTACAGTTAGAACTTATATCTCTCCATGATCGAGGGTCAGGTAGGCATATCAAACCACCCCGCGTAGCACGTGCTTCTGGTCGAGTGGACAAGATCGCAGCCTCATAACCCGAAGGTACCAGGTTCAAATCCCAGCGTCGGCAGTCTCTACATTGTAAAATTTTTTCAGCATTACCTTATCAAATACGTCTTGAAAATATAAATATGAATATCAACTCAATAGAAAAGACCCAAAAAAAGCAGTTCACCGTGTAATTGGAATTAGAAAGGAAATTTTTTGCTATTTTTCATGTATTTTATAGTCCGAGTTCCGGATGTCCTAATGACGTCCGTCGGATGACCTCAGGATGTCCCTTTGGACGTTATTTGGACGTCCTCTTGAACGTCCCGAGGACGTGTAAAAACGCATAAAAATTGGAAGTAGGCTGTCCTAAGAATGTCTTCAGGACGTAAAATCGGACGTTCAGCAGGACGTCCGATGTCCAGTGGCTGACGTCCTTTAGACGTTTTTTGTACATCGACATGCTAGCTGGGAATATAACCGTTCGGTGGGTCAATATCTTCTACAAACGTTTCCTTTTGAACGGATATGAGCATAAAACACGTGAATAAGGTTCCATGTTTGATTGACCTATTAATCTTATTCGGCAGGAAGTATTTTATTTTAGGAAGCTAGAGAGACACTGTTAATTCTATGAAGGTTGTAGATCATTTCCAAAATTGATTACTCTCAATAATGAAAGTGAGACCCCAACATTTTTGTCCATATGATTTTCGCAAGATCTAGATTGTGCGTTCTAGTATTTCAATGTTTGAATCTGATGTTCTGGAATTAGGTTTATTTATTTCTTCTATTATGCCTCTGATACATTTATCTCATAGCGGAATGAGTGAATTTTCCCAGTATAAAGACTAAATGCACTTTCGCTTGATCGGCTTTTGTGACACTTTATTCCTTTGTAATTTTGCGCACATGTGATCCTCCAAAACAATTTTATGGAGGTACCAATTGGTTCAAGTTACACAAAATCTACGAAAAAAATTCAAATTTACATTTGAAATATTGAAAGGTTTTGTATTTCAATTTATTTTTAATGTATACAATCACAGGTATAGGGACTCTAATAATGATCAAATAAAGATCATTAACACGCTCACTGCGATTGGCCCCACCAGCAGGGCATACGTTTTTTTCATTTTCCAATCTTCACCAACTTGTATTAGCTTGGAAAATGACTTGTATAACAGCCCATGTAAAAAATATGATTCCATGAACATATATGATCATACGTAAAATTGTTTCAAACATTTCTTTTTATTCCAGAAAGTTGTGATATATTGATTCAAACCTATACTAACGTCAATACGTCACGATACTGATCATATACTACTGGAAAAAAATCTTCCCAGGAGTCGGTCTCGAGTTTCAAAAATGTGACATTTTTTACGAAACCTTCCTCTTCAGTGCTTCAAATGTTCAAAACCTGAGAATGACTCTGGAAAGATTTTTCTGAGTGATACTCGATCCATACCGTGAAGAATTGATATTACACCAGTTGTAAATGAGTGTATCACGCCTTTGCGGGATAAAAATGAGAAATTTTCAAACCGACTTTATACCTGATCATATATGAACATGTAATCCACGGATTCCATGATCATGTATGTTCATGGAATCATATGTTCTACATGGGAGTCTATCATAATCAATCACATTGCCAAAAGCATAGATTATGAGTTAGAGACGAGTGTAATCCCATATAGATGTGTTTGCCAAAACACGAGAGTCCAGATCATGATTGAAATAAAATTGCAGAAAACAGGGTTCGCAGTAAACGTGTTAATAACAAATTTACAGCAATAACTTGTGCATATCTAATCAATAAGATCATGTAGAACTACTTGAAAATCTTTACACTACAGAAGTTACTATTTCTCTATCTTCTGCAGTCAAACTTCTAACTCTAGACCATTAAATAGAATCTAAGAGTGATATACAAATTTTCATTTCCATTTCCAAATTGTAATCATTCATTAACAAGAATACGAATTCCTACCTCACATGAAGAGAAAAATAATTCACTTCAGATGTGCCTTCCATACCTTCACTCCAATCGACAAATACGCGCTGACAGTATGATCGATCGATCGTAAAGGTCTGTTGGTGCACTCCTTGGAACTTGGAACCCTTTCATCCATGGCTCTCTCAATCACTCTGCATACATCGTCCAATTCAAACAAACAAACCATTACCAGCTATATTGGACGAAGAAAAAGTTGAGGCATTAAAATCTGTTTGCCCGTTCAATGGCAAAAAAAGAGAGGGGATACCACCCTCCAGGACACATCATTAAACTACGCTCACTAAACTTTGACCCTTTTTTTTTATTTATGTGCGTACATTAGGGTATTTCTTTATAGACAAACTTCACCACCCCCCTTCCCAAGTGAGCCTCTTTGTGACCAAGATTGAGGGTAAAAACTTCGTATACAGACAGAAAAAAATTTCCGACCTTCCTGTGGATCCATTTTTAGTGATTTTTAATCTCTAAATTGTTCCCCCAGATAGAGTTGTCACTCGTATTGAAAAGTGAAAGAGTCCAAGGTGTCAAATCTGTTGTCAACCGGTTGTCTGCCAGTTGTGAGCTCACGGATTTGACACCTTGGACTCTAATCACTTTTCGAAACTAGTCCCAAGGTTAGTTGTAATGCATCAAAACATTTCTATCATGGGGTCATTCTGAAGGAAGCTTCATCAGCTAGCGATTACTGAGGCATTAGATCACAAGTATCCGTAGGAAAAACCAATAATTAAATGGTCAAAATTGGTTGAAATATTACGAAAGATGGCTAGACCGGGGGGGGGGGGTGTAGAGACTTTTTTTGCCCCACCTCGAAGTTTCGACCTTCAATTTTGGACATAAAGAGGCCCTCTAGGGGGTGAAAAAGTCTATCAATAAATATTGGAAAATAAGGCACACCCTCAATTGTACCTATAGGTTGATGTATACATAATACGTATGTTATGGAGGAAAACTTAATGGCCCCACATAGGTTATGGCCAACCACAAATTGTGTATTGAAGTCAATCGTAATGTTGGACATCTGGCATTATGATAGTTGAAGCTTGAGTTGTAAGCGTATGTGTAAGGCGAATGACCTCCAGGAGTTGCAGGTAAATAAATACTGGTTGCTGAATGTGGTGCAGTGCAGGATACGGAAATAGATTGGATTTGTTGAAAATTCAAATTGCTGTAGTTCGTTTAGTACTTGAGATGCGGATGTTGTTTCTTTGGTACAAAATTTTAGACAGAATTTTAGTTCAGCCCGTCTTCATAAATTGAATAAGAGTGAAGAAAAGTTTACCATGATTCTGCAAGATCGGATTCCAAAGATAACTTTATAAATGCAATTTTCACATACCGCATAGTCAATAATCATGTGCATGACTGAGCATAGGCAATCATGTTTTTGGTCAAAATCAGCATCGTAGATATATCAGATAGCTGATTATTCAAACATTCAAAATCTAAAAGTTGTCTTCTATTACGATAGAAGAATACCGCAGATATGACGGAAGATTCCAATGTTTCCATGATGAGGCGTTTTATTCGATGAATCTTTCGATCTTGATGGATTCTATTCTCGGGGCACCAAAAAAGTGTTTCATCATTTTCTGTAGATCTTTCAGAATCATATTTTTTTCACTGGCGTGGAACTTTTTGTACTCGCTAGAAGACAGTTCTTCTCTTTGTTCCCTTTCAAATCCATCCAGACTTTTTGTGAGAGTTTGCATATCAATCTCTTTAAGATGATCATATTTTATCGTCTCCCATTCTTTTATATTATTGTGGCTCCTCTTTTGTTTTGTCTCCAAAGTTTCTTCCATTTTCTCTAAAACTACCATTCTCTGGTTGAGCTCTTTCTTAACCTTATCCTCCTCTAGTCTCCGTAACCTCTTCTCTATTTCTAATTTTTCTTTTTTCCACAGTTCCTTGAAACTTTTCAAATCACACTTTACATCGTATACTTCATCTCGCATTTGTTCCTGAGTTTGTCTAATCTTGGCTATTTCTCGAATAATTTTCTGCAAGGTATCTTTAATCTCTCTCAACTCTGAGCTTATAGTCATTTTATATCATCAAATTCTGCTTCCGTACCAGCGTTTCAATTCGTCAGCACCACCAAGTTGAGATTCAGACAGTCTCCAGAAAAAAAATATTTTTTCAATTCTTCTTTCGTTGATCAGGATAACTAGGAAAGAAATAACACATTCGATTTTGATAAATTATTTCATTTGAGTTTTTTGAATGTTTTTGGCATGCAGCACGAACTTTTTCCCGCGCAGAAAATTTTCACTTTCACTCATGGTTTGTCAAAAAAGCATAAAATCCGGATTTTGCAACTACGTGAAGATCTCGATCTTCGCCTCTGGCTTGAGCCGGGCAGAGTTCCTCCGAATATGGAATCCAACTTTTGTGCCTTAATTTCAATCTCTCTGAGATTTGATAAAATCAAAAACAAAGATTCTCAGTCAATCATTTCATAATTGAAGTATCCCAGACAGCACTCTGCAATTAGTTTGTATTGAAAACTTAAAAATCACAAGTATGATGCCAATGAGTAGTCGAAATTCAGATCGGGCGTATTGATTTGAGAGTGTTACAGAATTTTTCGTGATCCATGAATGATTTTTCTGCATCATTCGCTTCATTAGATACTCATAAAACGTTACAAAATTAATCATCAGATTCAGTGCAAAAGTTCGAAAAGTCTCTGGCTATACGAATGTATAGTCCGAATTCGTAGAATTCGTAATCTTGAATTAAATATGAGAATAAAAACTATGAAATATCGAGTGGATTCTGTATCAACTTCTCGGTACGTTATAACTTTCTACACTGTTATCTAAAGCTGAGATGTGAAATGGGGACAGTTAATTTCGCAACGCAACGAGATTAGGCTCTCAAAATTATAAAATGAAACGGGATCAGATGCAGACATATCTCGAATCCGCAATATGACTTAAAAAACTCACGTACTCGTGCGATATCTTCGTTGTAACATTGCGTAAGAAACATCATTCCGAGAAAATGTTGGATCGTGATCATACAATTCGCTCCACAGAACTTAGCCAACGTTCGCAAACCTAATCTCGGCCTTGATGAAGCTCGATCAATCTCAGCGAAATGTATGCAATATCCTCTCGAAATTGATCATTTTTCTTATTATGGAGTTAGTAATTCTATAAAAAAAAAAAATTAGTGCGTCCAGATAGAACGCGCAAAAGATGACGGAGTCATCCATGAATTTTCTCTCACATTGAGTTTTGCACAGTACCATAAGTGCACCCAACTTGTCTCAATATGCCAATCTTAGAAATGGGTACTCCTTCACGTTCCCGATAATTTTTTCACGTGTGTTGAACTAAAGTTTGAGAAAATAGGTGATGGGTTATACCGACCTAGAATCGTTTCCGCTTTCCTCAAAACACTCGAGGTGGTTTTCTCATTTTTCGCGATTGTACAGCTAAGAAATCAACAAAGAAATTGAGTTTAGTAAAACCGGTGCAAATTCTTTCAGTTCGGTGGATCTTAAAGTTCTTAAGCGTATTTGATACCTTGTTTTAAGACCTTCAAAACCCGTTTTTAGAGTTGGAAAACATCGATCTGGAACATGCAAAATTTGGAGGTAAACAGAAATAGTGGTTAAGAACCTGCAAAAAGCTCCAAATATGGTTGCACGGCGATAAAAACATATAAAAACGATTTCATGCATTTTATCGCCAATTTACATCGTTTTGAATGATGGGGACAAGTTGCTAGGCAAGTTGGGTACACACTTTTGTGAACTCCTAGAAAACACTTTCTGGGTAATTTTGAACAGCTCGCCTCCAGTTTATCAAAATTAAACCTACTCTAGCTCATTTCGAAGGTCTTGAGACAAGCTTCCAAACGAGTTGAAGTACGTTTGAAGATGGGCCAAAGTTATTGAGAAATTGACTTGATGAGGGTACCCTACATTAGTTGAAATCACAAAACATGTATTCAATAACAGTGTGGTGCCTCGAAGTCTCATTCATATATAATCAGGAGATGGTCCATTACTTCCATTGTTTCTATCTTAGAAATTGGTTATTGTAAACTCAAAATTTTACTCAACATCTGGGAGACCTATAATGCGACGCTCTGAAATTGAAGACTCGCTTCATCATACGATTATTATAAAACGTGTGATATGAGAGAAAACTTTCGAATTCTATATATATATATATATACAGTACCGTTCATAAGTTTTCGATGGTCGATCCCTCGATTACCCTGACTTGGAACAGCAATAAGTCAAATTCTATGCGTTGTACGAAAATTTTCAAGAAAACATCTTACAGAGCAGAAAAAATACTAACTTTTACTGGGTTTTGATGATTTTTATCGAATATTTTTGAAGGTCCTACACGCTGATGAAAAAATAGAAAATCTAAAAATTTTTTACTTTCATTGAGACACCTGCAGTTTTAATGCGAATGAAGATACGGCAATTCTGAAAAAAGCATCTTGTAGAGCGGAAAAAATGCTATGTGTAGCCATTTTTTGATTATTTTTTACGTATCCCGGGTGAGAACGTGCGAGCTGTCCAAACCCCCAAAATCATGGTTTTTCACCGTTTTCTGTGCCGTTTCCGATGATAAGCAGTCATTTTGGGTATCTAGACAGCTTGTACGTTCTCATGCGCGGTACGTAAAAAATAATCAAAAAATGGCTACACATAGCATTTTTTCCGCTCTACAAGATGCTTTTTTCAGAATTGCCGTATCTTTATTCGCATTAAAACTGCAGGTGTCTCAATGAAAGTAAAAAATTTTTAGATTTTCTATTTTTTCATCAGCGTGTAGGACCTTCAAAAATATTCGATAAAAATCATCAAAAACCAGTAAAAGTTAGTATTTTTTCTGCTCTGTAAGATGCTTCCTTGACAATTTTCGTACAACGCATAGAATTTGACTTATTGCTGTTCCAAGTCAGGGTAATCGAGGGATCGACCATCGAGAACTTATGAACGGTACTGTATATATATATATATATATATATATATATAGCTATCGGGCTAGAATAGTCTAGACTCGAGCTCGGTGGTGTATCAGAGTTTCGAAAATTGCGTTTTGTTGTCGCCTGATGTGAATTTTCCTTCAAATCTCAGACAAAGGTTTCTCTTGAAAATTCTCGCAATTGCTAAAAAGAATTCTCAAAAAAGTTCACATTGAAATTACTAATATGGATATGATTTCAATCTCAAACGAGTTCTCAAATATGTAATGCACACGCATTGCGAATGTCATCAAAATTTCCATGAACGAGTTGCCGTAATTTATGAAAGAATTTTGGACGTTCGAACATTCCCACGTTCGAGAGATGTAGAATTAATGAAGCAGTTTCCATCATCAAGCAATAGTATATTATGCGTCGAGTGCCAAAAACTTTGTTCTTTGCGATAACTTTGCTCGCCGACTTCCAACAAGGTTATCGCGAAGAACAAAGTTTTTGGCACGAGACGCATATGCCGCTTTACACGGCGAGACGCGCCGTGTAAATAACATGCCAGAGCACGAATGACACACACACACACACACACACACACACACACACACAGCAATGAGCGCGAGCATGAGGTCATAGCGGCTCCGTGACGTGGGCACCCGACTTTCCGGGAAAATTATAAAAAAAATACCATCTAATTGTGCGTCTTAAGCGCGTTCAGACACAATTTCAAAATCAATTGTGGATGTTATGGTTTTTCCAAAAAAAAATAAAGAAGTTTTCGGGTGCTGGGAAACTTAACTATTTTTTTTCTCGGCAACCGTACACTGTGGGAATTGTGCGTTTACAGCGGTCGATTGCGCGTAGTTTTCCCTACAAGTGAGTATTTTTACTTTCCAAAAATCACCATTATTTTGGTCGGTAATTAATTAAAACTGCTTCTCGGCAAGCTGCAGAGCAGAAGGAGGTGCAAGACCAGCGCATGCGCCGTAGCACCTCTCTGCTATCGGCTGCTACGTGAGCACGAAAATACTTATTAATTACCCAAAATCTTGCTGAAATCTCTTTTATCTCCTCGGCGTTCATCTCCCACGAGGGATGGGTTAGTTTTTAAACGCAAAACCACTGTCTAAGCAAAATTCTGTCATCTCCTCGGCGGTCATCTCCCACGAGGGATGGTTTAGTGTTTGAACGCAAAACCACTGTCCTAGCAAAGTTCTGTTATCTCCTCGGCGATCATCTCCCACGAGGGATGGTTTAGCTTTTCAGCTACATAATCGCTGTCCAAGAAACTATCGTTTTCTTCTCCAAGAACATCGAATTCGTCAAACACGAATCACCGGGTGGACGCCGTGGTTCGCCTCGCCGCCGCGTCGTCTGCTGGGGTGACCGTGCACAACCGCTGAAAATCTGTTTTCGTCAGTTTTTCACAGAATTAAGTTGTGTTTTGATAAAGTAAAAATACTCACTTGTAGGGAAAACTACGCGCAATCGACCGCTGTAAACGCACAATTCCCACAGTGTACGGTTGCCGAGAAAAAAAATAGTTAAGTTTCCCAGCACCCGAAAACTTCTTTATTTTTTTTTGGAAAAACCATAACATCCACAATTGATTTTAAAATTGTGTCTGAACGCGCTTAAGACGCACAATTAGATGGTATTTTTTTTATAATTTTCCCGGGAAGTCGGGTGCCCACGTCACGAAGCCGGTCATAGCGGCCAAAAGTCGTTATATATTGTGCACGTCGGTAGATGTGCTTGGCACATATATACAGCACCTAATATAATGGTGAGCATATGTTACTAATATAAAGTATAGCGCGTCACGCGGCGCCTGCGCATAACATAGCAAACGATCCCGTCAACTGAGAGCGTGTCCACATGGATTCCCAATCACGGATTCACTCGCACCGCGCCGAAAGATGACTCCGTCATCAAAAATTCAGTTATCGTCCGGAGTTCTTTTGCAAATTCTGATCAAAAATTTTTCATTGTCATTGAGAAATAGAAAGTTTGACAAAATTGAGAGCGAAACTAAATGATGCAATCAACTAAGAATGGAAAATACATTTTTTGTAATTTTTTGGTGTTTGGGTACTTACAAAATTGCAAATTAGTGCATTTCGCATGGAGTTTATAAAGTTCTAAGCAGAGTTGCTCGGGAGCGGGGGACCTTACGAGCTATAGGTGTGATTACTATTTTTCCATCGTTTGTACGGGAAAAAGTCACTCTAACACGAAATTTTGATTTCCTTTTCCACGCCGACGATGAAAAAATTGTATCCTAATACACTTGGGTGGGTTAGTTTCCACCCTCGTATCAAA
This sequence comes from Eretmocerus hayati, assembly GCA_029851415.1. Lineage (NCBI taxonomy): Eukaryota > Metazoa > Arthropoda > Insecta > Hymenoptera > Aphelinidae > Eretmocerus > Eretmocerus hayati. The sequence continues at coordinate 35,075,857 of CM056741.1, read as the reverse complement.
ATATACTACTTTGCGATTTTGTAAGCATCCAGAGATCGGAAAATTGCAAGAAATAGTATTCGGCATTTGGACGAAATGGTTTAGCATCTTCGTAATAATTCCGAGCCTCGCCTTCGGCTTTGTCTGGAAAATATCACTTGACGCAAGAAAACCAATTTTTCGACACGCTGTGCGGAAAAAAGTCTTTTCCGCACTGATTTTCCACTTTCTCGCACAGTTTGACGAAAAACATAGTTCGATACAGAGGTGTAGAACCTACTTTTCCACCCTTGTATCGAAATGTACTATTTCCGCCCTCGTATAAAAATGTACAATCTCTGTCCACTTGGTGTCAAGGCAAATCGAAAACCTGAGCGGAAATGCGACACTCCCGCACGGACGGTGGAATATAGTATTATTCCCGTTCTGAGTGCGTCAGGGATCGGGGAATCTCCTGGGACGAGGCGCGAAAACTATTTTATGAAATTTTGTAAGCACCCGAACATCGGAAATTTGCAAAAAATACTATTATACAGCTCGACGCGCAAACTGCGTGTTTCCACGCTTCCTCGCTGTTGTCGCCGACGTCCAACAAAGTTATCACAAAGAACAAAGATTTATACGTCCATACGTAAAAACAGCGCGTTTCTAGGCCTCCTTGCTACGCGAGGAGGCCTGAAATAAGCTGTTTCTGCGTACAGACGTATAAAACTGCATACGCGTCTCGTGCGGAAACATTTTTCCTTCGGGAAAACCAAGCTGGACGGTGCCTTCGCCCACGCTCAGCCCGGTTTCCCGAAGGAAAAAATGTTTCCAGCACTCGACGTGTAATGTACTATTTTGGCACTCGACGCATAATATGCTATTACGACATATACAGGCGCTAAAATTACACATTTCGAGTGACTGTTTGCTGCTCAAGTCGAAGGCGAGGGTCAGAATTGCATGTCACGATAATGCAAAATTTTACTTCTCCGGACCTGTATCGCGTTATGCTAGTTTTTGACAAACTGAGAAAGAGTAGAAAATCTGTGCGAAAACGATACTTTCACACACAGCGTGTCAAATTGTACTTGTTTGTGTGTGATAGACACGCGAATTGCGGATCTGAAAGATGATGAGATCTCGACAATATTAACCACATTTCTTGATGAAAACTACATAATAAATCATCAATTTCAAATTTATCTCGACTAGAGCTGCACCATATCTATAGATTCCGCAAGAATAGAGCGCATAATCAATCTTACCCTTTAACTCAATGGAGTATTCTTCGTGTCAAGAATAAGACGAGCGTCGATCGAAGACTCAAACTCAATACACCAGCTCATAGATCAATCGTCTAAGATACGATCATACCACTGTGTGGGGGTGTATAAATTGTAGAAGCGCAAGCGCTATCTATCCCGACGTTACACTCTATCACGCAGCAAAAAGGGCCCTCATTACTAATATAGATATATACCTCAAAATAAGACTTTGACCATCGAGGGCGCGCCCATCACTGATGTGAGACAACTCCCCCGCGTGGCTCTCGTATACATACTAATTGATTGAGTTGGCGCACCCCTTCGTGTACACTCCACCCTTGCTTGGACACTCATTTTCTATACACATTGCTTTTGTGTGCCATCTGCCTTTCGTTATCGCACGGCCTCGCCTCGACAAATTTTTGCCCTCTAGAGAGCTTTTTCCACTCTTCTCCTGTGCAAGCTCGCCCGAGAGTTCCACGGAGTTTGCGCAGTGAGATACACGAGTGTTTCCACCGAAAGTTGGGTTTGTTTTTAAAGAACAAAACCTCTGCAGGGAGTAATTTGACTAAGAAAATTTTCTCAGTGATAGACGAATTTTGGCGGTTTGTTGTAGTCAATTTTCCTATCATTCGATGGACACAACAAGAAAATATCTGGAGCGGTGGGGTTCAAAGTTGATGCGAACATTAATTTGTCGGACAAGCGGAATAGAATTGATATAGGAACAGGATTGATATTTCCCTTATAATGACTCGGCAACTGAACGTAGGCTTTTTTCTGCATAAATTTGGTCTCATGCAACCAAACACTGCAAAAAATAGTGTATTATACAGTGCGAAATAACGCTCCAGGAAGTAGCACAGAATGGGGACGGAATTGACAGAGAACTTAGTAAGCCACTCCGAAAATCCTATTACATAAAACTCTTTTCTATGAATTCAAGTTTTTTGCTGTTGCGCATGAATCAAGATATGGGTTCAGAGGGGTTCTTAAATGATTGAGCTGAGCAGGCAATTTTGTTGCATATCCATCTTCAAAATTTCGATAATATCTGGTACAAATTGAGCATCGAACTTCGACTGGCAAAATGGTAGATTGTCATTTGGAATTAAGCGTCGTAGTGAATTCGAAAGTCGAAGTCTGGTTGCTCACAAGGAACGGAATCGACATGTCGCGACATTTTGATCCTTCAGCAAATGGTACAAAATACTGGGACGTTATGGGATCGTCTCCAAAGCTATGAAAATTAGTTGCACATCACATTTCAAATCGTGGAAACTTGGGGAGGCCTGGAATTCAGAAAATCCCAGTTTTGATGGAATCACTGATATACCCTTAAGGGGGTGGAGCTTTGAACGGTCGGTATTTCATTCGCACACATATACACCTGTATCACACGAGCTCGGTCGATGTACGTCTATATGTACATACACACAGGGTGTAAATATGCTTGAGCTGAAATTGATGCCAAGACGTTGACTTTGAAAGGTATACACGAGAGCTTTGAAAGCTTTTTTGATGATTTATTTTCTCGACGATAATAGCGCCAGTATAACACATTGTACATAATAATCATTCTCGAGTTAGCTTACCCTTAAGCCCTTGGTAATCAAAATTGATCCACGTATAATATTGCAAAGATAATATGATCGATCGTCACGATAGTGAAATTTGTGCTGTCAGGGTCAATATTGTGCGAAAAGCTTGGGGAGAATGAGATTAGGTCAGTGGTACCAATTTTTTTGTGCGCACCTTGACAGCCTTGTGTATAGAAACCTCATCATCAGCCCAAGTATATTATATCCTTTTTTATACTGGATGGGAGGGAGAAAAAAATGGGCAGGTGCACGCGTGTGCGGATCTCGAGGTATTTTTATTGTGCCGACACGCGACTTACGATGACGTTCACGTCTATCGACGAAATTTTGCTTTCTACAACAAATATGTATGTAAGTTTACGTCAGTATATACCATTAAATAGAGACGAGGATATCGTTTGGGTATTTGTGTACGAATTTTTTGATAATAGGCACCATTTAGACGTGAATTTTAAATAAAAAGACGGGAGAAAATTTGACTTTTTACGATCACTCGTTTTTCGAGACAACATCAAGACTCAACCCAATTGTCCTTTTCTTTTTTTATCTGATGTATATACCTACGAAATAAATAAGGTAGATCATGCACATAATTATAAGGAGAAGATACCGATGGAAGATACATAGATACCCGTTCTAGATAGACAACTAAACTTGAGTATATCCTAATACTGCTTCGACAGCTGCGATAAAGTAAATTCCTCAGATTCACATGCAAATGTACTGTTGTGAAGGGAGTGGAATAAAAGGAAGAAGAGTGTAGCAGGAAGAGACATGAAATTTGTGAGAAAATTATACTCCTCGGAACGAAAATCTAAACCAATATTTGCATACAGAATTCTACCGGTTCAATGAATCAAATCGAATGAAAAGATTGGATCTAGCTCAAAAATTACTCTGGATTGTTGATTAAATTTTAGTGACAACTGTAAGCAATTCGTGGGGAGACTGCTCCAATTTGTTACAGTTTTAGCCACAAGCGGGACAATATTCAAACAACTTTTTGAGTTCCTGGCCTAATCACTAGTTCCATACCAAATTTAGTCTTGAATCTGACATCCCATCAGAAATTGAAAATTTTTTATCGAATAATTGAAGGATCCTTCTAAACAACTTAAGTGTCTCATGAATAGCCTATTCCTGAGACAACCAAATGACAGATATTGTGAAGAATCGTATTTCCGAAAAAATACATTGAGATCGTTAATACGACCCCAAAAAAGTATCATATGCGACCATACGAGAAGATTCATTATGTAAACCTTGGTGCTTGCAAGCTCGCAGCATTTTTCAAAACTCATTCTATGGCTACTTGAGGTGTTTACAAAATTTATTCTAAGCCTTTTTTTTCATTGTTCAATAAACACTTGTACATGACACGAGATTTTCTCAGAAATGGTTTCATTTATACATTTTAGTCGACGCAGAACTTTCTTCGATATTGGTTGTCTATTGTAGAGGCAAGCTAAATTTCACTTCCTGCTCTTGCGCTCTAAGTACATGTGTCGCAGCCTTTGGGTAGAATCAGCCGTTTGGCCAAAAGGCTAGCCTTTTCATTTGAAAACGATTGATTCTACAATCAGGCGGGCTAAAACCAGCCTTTTGGTCAAACGGCTACCGTACCCCAGCCATTTGGTCAAATGGCGGATCAAGCGCAGCCTTTTCATATTAAAACTTGCACTTTTCAATATTTTGCGGTAAGTTCTTGAACTTGAGCTCGTGAAAATGAGGTAATGGGAACAATCTAAGGAATGACAGATGAGTAATTATTATATATATTAATTTGAGTGACCATTTATCGTCCGGAATCACTAGATTTTCTCCTAGATTGACTAACCTTACGGAAAATTACTAGATTTTCCCCCAGATCGACTAAATCTACCTTAAAATTACTAGTTTTTTACCTAGGGAAATCACTAGATTTTCCTGCATAATGACTAACCCTACCTCAAAATTACTGGTCTTTTGTCTATATCGATTACCCTTTTTTGGGAAATCACTAGATTTTCCCATATATCTACTAACCTTACCTTAAAATTCTTAAATTTCTCCTATATTCTCCTCTAATTCGACTCCTACACCTATATCGATATACCCTTTTTTTCACTGGATTTCCTCGTATATTGATTTGACCTACCTTAAAATTACTGATCGATTACTGTTATTTCGGTCTACTGTCGAGTGTCCGTGCGTTTGTCAGACTCCTTCCTTTTCATTAGAATTCACCAAATTCCCTTAAGCGTCTGCGTATCGGACTGAGATTTAGTTCGTGAACTACACTAAGACTTCAAACATTCGCAGGAAAGTGGTTTCATCACCTGATCTGGTCGTGAGTCTATCGGTCTATCGGTCCATTGTGAGTTCTTATATGATGTTTTATGTATGATGTATTCATGATGATCAGTGTGTGTAATGTGATGTGAGAATATTTGACGTGTTTCGTTGATGATTGAATGGTATGTTAATGATGATAAAATTTTTTACTTAAGTGTTATGTTTCAATTACTTCGTGGAAAAATGTATACATTTGTTATTATTATTAGCACTTGTGTTCGTTACTGTATCAAGTCTGATGCCGGGTGTCCATGCGTCCGTCAGACTCCTTCCTTTTCATTAGAATTCAGCAAATTCCCTTAACCGTCTGCGTATCGGACTTAGATTCAGTTCATGAACTACACTAAGACTTCAAACATTCGCAGGAAAGTGGTTTCATCACCTGATCCGGTCGTGAGTCTATCGGTTTATCGGTCCATTGCAAGTTCTTACAGAATGTATGATGTATGATGTTTTCATTATAATCAGTGTGTGTAATGTGATGTAAAAGTATTCAATGTCTTTTGAATATTAGATCATGAAACTGATGAAGATGTAATGATGCATGATGATGAAAATGTGTGATGTGTGCCTCACCCTCCGATGTAGAGATGAATTTCATCTCTACATCGGCGATCATTGGCGTTTTGAATGACGTGGGTGATGAATGGTGATGATGATAATGATGGTGAGGGTGCGGCCACATGAAGGCGGGAGCGCCATATTGGACCTACACCAGCTGTGAGTGCGACAAGGATGCGAAACTTCGCGCCATTCCAACCTCCTTGTCGCACTCATGGCTTATCGCGCTTTCGCGCCAAATGTTTTGCTGCATGTGGCCGCTGCCTAATGATCTGATGAAGATGTAATGATGCATGATGATGAAAATGTGTGATGTGTGCCTCACTCTCCGATGTAAAGATGAATTTCATCTCTACATCGGCGATCATTGGCGTGTTGGGGTGATGAATGTGATGGGTGATGAAACTAAATTGGGTTTTTCTTGATTGGGTTATCAATCGCCACATTTTCATTTTTGGGACTTTTTTTCAGATTTCTGTTTTCAAGTTTAACTGTTGTTAAGTTTCGAAAATATCTAATTAAACTTATTGTTTACATTTTTATCAAAGATATCTCGAGAATTTGATTGCCTCGTATATATACCTCACAGAACGGAGTGAGCGTTAGCGAGCGACGTTATCGCTAGTTTCACGTAAAATGAATGATCGGTGAAACATGATGTTCAGATCTCCTGCGCATGTTTTTTCACCGATTTTATGTAGTAAAACGTGATAAAAAACTGACACCCTCAGGATCCCAAAAAATTTTTCTGTCCAACTGGTGAACTGATTGGTTTGAATTTTTATTTGTTAAAAAGCGCCGACACGAGGCGCTGACTTCTTCGCATCGAAAGAGCTATAGCTCTGAAGCGGAAAGAGACATCGACGATAAGTTCAGCGCATTTGAAAACTCCGTCAAAATCGCGACTCGATTCCATTCTGTAAAACAGGGCTCTGAAAAAATTCTGAAAATACTCATCTTCAACACTTATGTTTTTAAAATTTTTTGAAAATATCTTTCTGGAAGAAAACTAAATAGCGATTTTCCAGAAAGCTTTTGTATACGAAACTATGACTTTTTACAATATATTTCAAGGTATTTTTTTTTAAGTTTCTGTCTTGGCTTCCAAATGCGCTGAATAGCTTGTCAATATCTTGTCCCATTTCAGAGCGATAGCTGCATATTTTTATCTGAAAAAGTCAGTGCTTTTTCATCGAATGAAATCAAAAGTTAAGCCAATATGCTCACCAACCACGTAAAATATCCCAAGCGGTCGGTTTTTGATCACGTTCTAAGATATAAAATCGGTGAAAAATCATGCGCAGCAGATCTGGACATCATGTTTTACTGATCATTTATTTTACGTATAATAACTCACATATCAAGCTTTATACAACCCCCATTTCTTAATTCTCACGTGCTCAAGTTCACGAACCTACGGCAAAATATTGAAAAGTGCAAGTTTTAATATGAAAAGGCTGCGCTCGATCCGCCGTTTGACCAAATGGCTGGGGTACCGTAGCTATTTGACCAAAAGACTGGTTTTAGCCTGCCCGATTGTAGAATCAATCGTTTTCAAATGAAAAGGCTAGCCTTTTGGCCAAACGGCTGCGACACATACATGTACCTACTTGGGTGTAACGAAGATCTTGGGCAATATTGAAGATTTTGACGACTTTTTCGGACTTTCTAAGCCAAAGTAACGGAAATTTCTCTTCTTCTCGTTACTTTGGCTTGAAATATCTGAAGAAGTAGTTAAAAAACTACAATAATTCGAACAGCCACCGAATGAGAAGGAATCCACCATTAGATGAATTGCTTTGACAATTAACAATGAGTGAACTCGCGGACATGCATGAGTCATTCGTTCGTTCCTATTGATTCTCACTCATACGATTTTGAATCAATAACATTGACAAGCTCCCTCTAAGTATACACCGTGATGAATCAAGTCATATCGCCGTCTCCGAAAAAGAAAAAACGTTTCCATTATTCTCCCAATGTATTTTTAAACGGGGCCGTATATTATTTCTTCATCAGGGGCAACGATTTGATCTTCTGAATTTAAGCTTGGTGCACTCGCAGAAAAAGTGTGTCTGATTAGTAATGAGGAATGAAGGAAAAATTTGACCGATTTAGATAACATTAGAATACTCTCAAATGCTGCTCGATATAGTTCGATAAACGGTACAAAATTTCAGGTATATATGTTGGCACATTTTTTCTCGTCACTCTACTAACCAGGCTCACTATGGCAGAAATTCTTACGTGAAAACTATCATGTGGCACTCGAGTTCCCGATACATTTGGTCAGAAGAAATGTCAAAGGTTCGCGGGATGCGCGGTTGCGCGTGAAAGGAATTCATTTGAAAATATTAGAATATCTGAATGCTCTATCGTCCTCGCCGGAAAAACAGCACGTGCCTCCTTACGAGGAGATCGCCTTCGCGTCAACTTCACATCATTGTCCTCGATACTGTCACTCAGTTTAGATATTGTTTATGAGCATGTAGGATAATTAAGTGTTCGAAAAACCTCGGCTCCTGTAACGATGCTATTTTCAGCTATTAGTTTGTTGTTTAAGCAGCTATTCCATCATATCGAATTCGAACGAATTTTATTTCATTTGCTTCATGATAATTTTCAATTACTATCGCCGAAATTTTTTCGATACTCATATCTCCTGCGAGAATGATCTCTGGATTAAAATATTGTTATCATCCGACTTTAATGCACCTGATGACTGCATCGATGAGAATATACAGGGTGTTTCAGAAGTAGTGTATTTCCCCGCCTAGGGTGCAACATTCGGCTGGATGTTACATTCGGCTCGAGAAAATCGCATATCATTGGATGTTATACCAATTCCGGATCCACATTATTTGTGGCGATATTACTTACCGTCAACTGGGGTAACTTTGGGACAGGGGGGGGGGTAACTTTGGGACAACCCACGAAAGAGTCATTATCACACGCAATCAGGAAGGTAGATAATCCTGAGTCTTTGGTACCTATTCTCCCTACTTGGGGCACGCATGAGCAATGTTTTGCACCGGCGCAAGGTCCTCTATTAGTTGTGGGGTCATTTATAGACAGACTTCTTCAATAAACGTGATTTTTAAGAGTTTACAAAAGAGTGTACCCAACTTGCCCCCATCGTTTAAAACAATGTAAATCGGCGATGAAGTGAATAGAATCGCTTTGATCCGTTTTGATCACCGTGCAGCGACACTTGTAGCTTTGAGCTGGCCCAAGACATCGTTTCCGACCGATTTTGACGTGATAAACCTCGTGATAAACACGTTCTGAGTGGTAAAAAAAGTCATACTGCACGCCTTTCTGAGATAACCATGTGGGGGCATGTTGGGTACACTCCGATGTCGGCCTTCTTGATTCTCAAACCATCTTCGTGTTTTGTACATAAAATCGCTCCAAATCAGAGTTCTGCAACCCTGAAGAGCGGATTTTGAAGGTCTTGAGACAAGGAATCGAATGCGCTAAGGTACGTTGAGATTGGTCGGATGAAAATAAATTGGCACCGGTTTTAATGAACGCGATTTCCTCGGTGATTTCTTAGCCGTGCAAACACGAAAAATGGAAAACTCACTTTATATTTTGTGGAGAACGCAGAAATGATCCGGGGTCGATGAAAACTACGTATTTTCTCATATTTTAACATAAAAAACGTAAAAAAAATTACGGGAAGGTCAACGAGCGCCCATTCCTGAGATCGGCATATGGGGGCAAGTTGGGTACAGAGGCAAGTTGGGTACACCTACTTTATATCTATACATACAATTTCTCAACATTGGCCTATGTCGGTAATGTTAATCTCCATAGCTGTATCTCAGAGTAGCAGGCCCATGGGATCAAACCCTTGGACATACCTTCATTTTGCACCAAAACAAGATGATTCCCAGAGTTTCATCAAGATCCGTGTGCCACAAGTTTGGACCTCCCCTCGTGAGCTAGATTTCACTTTCCTGTAGAGATATCTGAACGAATCCATCATTACACTGGCGTACTTTTACCCAGTTTGCATTTTGTAGCGGAAAAACTAAAAAGTATGTGTTTTCTTCTGTAAACCGGGGTAACTTTGGGACACGATTTGAGCACCCATAACTCTGACCGAGGATGTCCGAATATACTTTTATAACTGTCAATCAAGAACTAGGACTGTAAGCTTTCGATTGACCACAGACACAATGCAATTCTGATGCAACTGGTGCGAGATATACAGCTTACAAGAGTTTTAAGGAGAACAATGCGATTTTTGTCCCAAAGTTACCCCAGTTGATGATGGCCGTGGAATTTCCTATATAATGTATGCTGTCCCAAAGTTACCCCAAACCGGTTTAACTTTGGGACACAACTTTGAGCGCTCACATCTCCAACTAGAGATGTCCAAATGCACTTTATAAATACCGCAATCGAAAGCTGAAGCTGTAAGCTTTCGATTGACTACACATACAATGCGTTTCTGGTATAAGACGTACAAGTTTTACGGGTTTAAAGGGAAAAAATGCGATTTTTGTCCCAAAGTTACCCCAGTTGACGGTATTCATTGTGAATTCACCTTAATGGATGTTGTAATTCATAGTGTATTTTGACTTTGTCACAGTAAGGTTCAGTCTATATTTTTCAAAGTGTAGTATTGTTGTGGTACCATCTAAATTCCGAAAAAGTGTCGCGGAGGTTCCCTATCAGTCTCGAACTGACACTGCTGCGCTAGTACTACTGTGCGTGGTGCCGATCTGGTTCCGAAACATTGTCGTGGGGCTTCCGAATCGGTCTCGAAGTGGTGCTGCTGTGCTGTTGCTATTGTGGTACCGAAAAAGTTCCGAAAAAGTATCACGAAGCTCCCATATCAGTCTCGAAGGCGTACTGCTGCGCGAGTACTACGTGGTTCCCTCCAAGTTACGGAAACATGTCGCGTATAGGCTCCGTATCATTCCCGAACTAGTACCGCTGTGCTAGTGCTATTGTGGTACCAAGTCTCGAAAAAGTGTCGCGTAGGTACCGTATCAATCTCGAAGTGGTACTGCTACGTTAGTGCTATTGCGGTACCATCTAAGTTCTGGAAAAGTGTCGCTAAGGTTTCGTATCAGTCTCGGACTGGTAATATGCTTCGGGGGTTCTATTGACATTGTGGTACCATCCAAGTTCTGAACAAGTTTCGGGAAGGTTCCGTATCAGTCTCGAAATGGTACTGCTACGCTAGTGCTATTGTGTTACAATTCAAACTCGGAAAAAATATCATCCAACTCCCATATCAGTCTCGAACTGGTATTGCTGCGCTAATATTATTGTGGTACCGTTCGAGTTCCGGATACATGTCGTGTACGTTCCGTATCAGATTCGAACTGGTAGCGCTGCGCTAGTACTATTGAGCTACCGATCAAGTTTCGAAAAAGTGTCGTGGAACTGGTACTGCTGCACTAGTACTATTGTGGTATCGATCAAGTTCCGAGGAAGTTTGGTAGAACTTCCGTATCAGTCTCGAAGTGGCTTTACTGTGCTAGTGCTATTGTGGTACCATCCAAGTTCCGAAAAAGTATTGCGAAGGTCGCGTATCACTATAGAACAGGTACTCCTGCGCTAGTATTGTTGTGGTACCATCCAAGATACGGAAAAGTGTCGCCAAGGTTCCGTGTCAGTCTCGGACCGTTACTGCTTCGGGCGTTCTATTGTGGTACCATCCAAGTCCTGAAAAAATTTCTCGAAGGTTCCGTATCAGTCTCGAACTGGTACTGTTATGCTAGAGCTATTGTGGTACCATCCAAGACACGAAACAGTGTCGCGAAGATTCCGTATCAGTCTCGAACCGGCATTGCTGCGTTAATACTATTGTGATACCATCCAAGAAACGGACAAGTTTCGGGAAGGTTCGGTATCAGTCTGGAACTGGTACTGCTGAACTAGTATTATTGTGGTATCGATCAAGTTCCGAGGAAGTTTGGTGGAACTTCCGTATCAGTCTCGAAGTGGCTTTACTGTGCTAGTGCTATTGTGGTACCATCCAAGTTCCGAAAAAGTGTCACAGAGGTTCCGTATCAGTTCCGAGCTGGTACTGCTGCACTAGTACTATGTTGGTGCCATTCAAGATCCGGAAAAGTGTTGTGGAGTTCCCGTATCAGTCTCGAACTGACACTGCCGCGGAAGTACTGTTGTGATACCGATCATCATCATTATCATCAGTTGACTTTCTCGGGTCTACGCGTTTAGACCTTCAGACCACGAGGTCTATTGCCTCGGTAATCCACACTCCCGCTCGCATGCCTAGTTCAGAAAAATAGTCGTGAAGCTTCCGTATCCGTCTAGAAATGGTGCTGCTGCGCTAGTACTATTGTGGTCCCTGCAAGTTACGGAAACATGTCGCTTAAGCTCCGTATTAGTCTCGGACTGGTACTGCTGCGCTAGTGCTATTGTGGTACCATCCAAGTCTCGAAAAAGTGTCGCTCAGGTACCGTATCAGTCTCGAACCGGTACTGCTTCGGACGTTCTTTTGTGGTACCATCCAAGTTCTGAAGAAGTTCCGCGACGGTTCCGTATCAGTCTCGAACTCGTACTGCTGCGCTAGTGCTATCGTGGTACCATCCAGGTTCTGAAAAACTAATGTGAAGCTTCCGTACCAGTCTCGGAGGGGACCTCCCTCGCTAGTGCTGTTCAAGTACCATCTATGTACCGAAAAAGTATTGCGGAGCTCTCACATCAGTCTCCAAGATGTACTGCTGCCCTATAGTACTATTGCGGTACCGTCCAAGTTCCGAAACTTGTCGCGGAGGTTTCGCCCTAGTTTCTTACTGGTACTGCTGTGCTAGTGCTATTGTGGTATTATCCAAGTTCTGAAAAAGTATCGTGAGCTCCCGTATCAATCTCGAATTGCCACTACCGCGGTAGTTCTGTTCCGATACAGCTCAAGTCCTGTAAAGCTGTTGTGGATCTGAAGCAAGATTCTTGGACCGGCACTGAATTAGTACTAGATTGGCGATTCTCAGTTGTTCTCTGAGGAGAATGCTCTCCCCCCAAGAAGTTCGATTTCAACAAATTCCTCTCACTGTTGAATGGCGGGGGGGGGGGGGTGGCGGTCATCCGATCTGAAATTCGAAGTACTTTTACCCATGCAAGGAAATACACTACTTTTGAAACGAAATGATCTAATTCGGACCAACACTTTTTTACTACAGGAATTACTCGGTACAATACGATACAGAATTCGGATTGCAAGACAAGCGTTTTGAAGTAAAACTTCACGAAGGAGCGTCTGAACGTGCTATTTATTGAAACAGTTTTTGTCCATTCAACCATTGATCAAAATGTTCTGTGAGTATCAGCTGGACCAATCTTGTGAATTTGGTAGCTATGCCCTCACCCTGGTATAGGGATGATGAAAATTGTTTGGACGATAACAGGCCATTATTGGGAAGTAACGTTCATCCTCATGCATGTAGAATCAGTAGAGTCGACATTACATGTATATAATGATGTACTACCATTCATTAGCTCGACAATAACTTTGTGTACTTACCTTCCTATGATATACCTTTATCAATCATATCCCAAATATCGTATCAATCCATCATTTCTCAATCACATAGTAAATCCTAAGTGACGTCATGCAATCCCAAAAAAGCAGCTTGATGAAAACCTATTTTAACCAACTATCGTTTTATAACACCACACAATACAACATTTTGTTGGAAATTTCATGCAAATATAAGACGTCAGTATTTGAGACTCTGAATTCATCTATTAAGACAAGCATTCGTCTATGGGGCGAAAATCTTACAGGCTTGGTCGTGTCAATTATCACTTTTATCAGGAACAGCTCGCAGTTTGAGAAAAGCACGCGACGCGACATACAGGATCTGCGGGTGGCTCACGTCACATCAGGGGGTGGCGAGTTGCTCGGTCATTTTATAGAAGGCTATACATATACATGTGGTGTATTCAAGAAGCATTACGACTTGTCGACGATCTCATGTATCTTGGCGTCAACCCTTCATCGTATATATAGCTGGCAAAGTCGACCACATTAAATTCTCGAGGCTTCAACTCGCTAATTAAAAGAGATGAAATCACTCTTTGATCGCTGTTTGATATGAATTATTGATTTTTGGGGTACAGGTCATTCGAAGCCTTCTAAAGGTCAAGTAAGAAACTGCAAATCAAGATAATCATCGCCAAATTCTCCGAATGAATTTATTAGAATCGAAGAACGTACGATAATTCATGAAAAAGTTGTTCGACTTCTCAAGTGAGTCGGTCAACGAAGAGATGTTTATTAGGCTGCCCCGATTTCAACGAGTAGAAGAAAATCCAATTAAAAATTAAAAAAACCAAAAACCCCATACGGATTCCCTCTTGCTCTTGTGAACTTTTCCCATATTATGCTTCAATGTCAAATTTGAGGGCTTGAGAAAATAAAAATAATAATTCACTCGGAACCTGACGTAAGATTTCGGCATTGATCGTATGTACACCTCGCTAATGCATGAAAATTTACTCGCAGAAGTAGCGTTCTAAAACGATTTCATTGGATAACACTTACACGGTAAATAATTTTTATTTGGCTTTTTATTTTATTTTTTATGATGTTCAACATCCTGCGGTTACATGAATCATACTAATCTATTTTCCTGAGCCTTTATTCGCCTGTGTAGAAAGTGGTAGGCAAATTTCAAAATTTACCGCAACTCATCTCAAAGTTCACCAATGAAACATGAATTCCATTCACAGTCCGATTAAATATTTTAAAATGCACAAGAGGCACAACCGGAAATCGTTATCTCAAGAGTAATCAATTTTTCATGTTTCAATCCAGATCCTGGAATCCACAATTCATAGTTTTATAATGTACGCGTTCGCGCCATATTCCAAGCTCAAAACACTTCAAAGTCCCGGTTCATCGTGAATCTGAGTAAACTCAAATTTGCGGGAAAATGAAAAAATTTCAAAGATTGCAAGTGTGTGTGTACTTACTCCACCTCATAACCAGGATCCACGAGCCCCCGAAACTGGCCGATCGATCTCACCCAACTCGTCATTCGGTGGGAGAAAGAGAGGAGGGCCGGTTTTTTTTTCGACCGGGCGGCCGGGTGGACACTCCACATATGCCTGTATCACTGTGTGCATATGTGTGAGGGCATATCTCTGAATTTTATGCGTGATGGTGCCACGCACGCGACATCGGCGGGATATCGAAAGCTTGCTACTCATGACTGCGGTTCCTCTCTCAAAAATACATATATACTTTTATATTCATTTTATTAGTGAGTAAGTATGCGTAAAAGTATATGGCATATATGCTTGGTGGCGAGGGCCATCAGAGTGACCTCCATCCAAGAGCGGACCAGCCCAGACCGATATAGAATCAAGGTCGACGAACCCGTGGCTTTTCGTCCGATTCCGGACTCTCGGACGGATATGATATCGTGACCAAAAACGATACCACTGCCATCGGAGAGAATTGACATGTTAAGAGGTTGGAAAAAGGCTGTAAAATGCAGAGGTAAAATCTAACTTTATTTTCAAATTTCGTTTCGTTCATTATTTTATAAAAAGTTGTTATCACAATAATCTTAACACCCCTCGGAGGGTCTATTCATTAAGGTTATGTAAGTTTTTGGGGGAGGAAAATTGCGTAAGGAGAGAAAATAGAATATGCCCAAAATCATGATTTTATATAATTATAGAGGAGGATTGAGCTTCTGGTTAGCACATGGTTTGATCAGAAAGGTACTGCAAAACGATGTAAAGACCGCGTGAGTCATACCACGAACAGCGCTGACCACGAAATGATGTCTGAAGATCAAACAAGAATTTCAATGCTTATGACAGCTAAAGTTGAATGAAGGTAATGTTATGATGATAGTCCAGGACAACGATCACTAATGGAGTTACCAATCTTCGAAATTTATTGCAAGATTGTGAGAAACTGTGAGGTTGAAGCGTAATAAGGGTTCCAATAATAATCAGAGTTTTGTGTAAGTTAGATTGGATTATTTTATTTGTGATTGATTGAGGTCACCGTGACCATCGGCCAGGCGTGTTGAAAAATCTACACAAACAGTTGGTTCGAATAAGAGCGTACACAAAAGTCTTCCATAGAATAATGTGAAACTGAAACTTTGATGACCCTTCGGTGAAGCCGAACAACAAAGACTCTATCACAGATGAAAATCTACAGGAAATGCTGTAGATTCAATTTTCAATTAAATATGTGCACTCTTGAATGATTGTTTTATGAATATTCGAACTTACTGTTGAATTTCCACACTTCCTGCAGTTTTCGTGAGACCGTTTTGAATCAGTAGAAGTGCGTTAATTTACATTTAGTTAGTCAATGTATTCCGGGGTCAAAACATTGATGCATAAAAGCAATACTCAAGGCGTATTATAAATTCAAAGTAACGAGCCCCGTCCACACTCACAGGCAACTTCTAAGAACAGGTTCTTTTTTAGAGACGAAACTTTGTAGCTTTGGTACGTTATGCAGGAGACAAAAAATATTAGGGGTCTTATAAATATAATCTAACCCATCCGCTAAAATGTGTTTGAAACCAAAATTAATGTAGATCTCCATTATTTTGCATGAGCGAACTATTACTTTCTAATTTGATGGCAACAAATTGAGATATGATACAAACTTTCCAAATAATATGGTGAACTTTGGTTCGTGATTTTCCAAAATTTCTTTCAGGAGGGCTCCAAAACGCTTAAGGAATAAAATAAGATAAAAAAGTGTTATTTACGATGTTCAATCCTACCACCTGCTCAGGGACTTTCAAAATATTCCAAAAAATCTCCATGGTCAGCCCAGCTAAGGTTTGAAAAAAATTTTTAGGTCGATACGTAGAAAACTACATACGCATCTAGTGCAGCTGGAAACACTTTTTCTTCCTGAAAACTGTCCTATACCGATGATCGGCGAAGCATAGTGCGGTTTTTGCGAAGGTGAAATGTCTGCAGCACTCGACGAGTGAACTTTTAAAAAAGTGAATAGCAAAAGAATACCAACAGCACGCGGGGTTCCCAAGCGGTCACCCATCCAAGTACTAACCGCGCCCAACGATACTTAACTTCGGTGATCGGACGAGAACCGGTGCGATCATCGTGGTGTGGCCGTTGGCGACCAGAGACGTTTAGGTGTTGCATGTAAGGTAAGTCATGAGTTTTAGCTTCGAGTTTCGGAATTTCCATGTTCACTCGTATGGAAGGAAAAATCTGTCACTGAAGCTAGCAATAAAGAAATTCACAGGTGTAAAAAACTCTCAAATTTTTCGTCCAATATCTTTCCAAAATTTTGGTTCCGGCATAGGTGGATAACTGGACAACTTCATCGTTTGAAAGAAGAAAAATAGCAGTAAGAAACAATACAATACGCAATATTTAGTTTTAGTTTGGGCGGGAATGATTGCGGGACACCTACAGAGAAATACCGTCAACCGGGTTACTTTGAACAGCCAGGGTAACTTTGAACGCTCGTGTGAATTCTCGAAATTAGCTACATAAGGATGCGCAAGGATTTTAGTGTTAATTTTCTTGACAGTTGCATGCGCGAAGAATATTTTGCATCGGTACAGGAGTCTCTATCAGTTGTGAGTGTCTGGAGAGCATGGTTTTTGAGCGACAACACTGAAAAAAGTCTTTTTTGCTCCAAAATCATGCTTTCCAGATATACACAGCTGATGGAGACTCCTTCACCGGTGCATGATGTTCTTGACGCATGCAACTATCAAGGAAACTAGTATTAGAATCCTTGCGCATCCCTATTTTGATGGAAACAAGATTTCACACGAGTGTTCAAAGTTACCCCGTCTGT
Source organism: Eretmocerus hayati (assembly GCA_029851415.1). Lineage (NCBI taxonomy): Eukaryota > Metazoa > Arthropoda > Insecta > Hymenoptera > Aphelinidae > Eretmocerus > Eretmocerus hayati. The sequence continues at coordinate 35,058,329 of CM056741.1, read as the reverse complement.
TCAAAGTAACCCCGGTTGATGGTAGTCAGAGTAATAGTGCTTTATTTGAGCATCGTTTGAAAAATTATTGATTCTTTGAAGCCGCTTCGTATCAACTATTTCTTGGCTTTTCCAAGATCGAGCAGTTGAGGACAAATCCCACCAAATATGCGATTGATAATAAGTGACTAATTACACTGTGAAAATTAGTCAAAAATATATCCAAAAATTGCAAGGCTTGGATGTAATCATGAAAAATGCATGAAACAATTTTCAGGTAGTCCGAGTTTTCCCCAAGAACTCTTCATAGAACGAACGTTCTAATCCTAGATTTCGGTTGACCCTCATCACGCATGTTCGGATAACTTTTCACACGCTGTTCTATCTATTGACCGGACCCGTTGAGGAAAGTAATACCTTCTTATTATAACACGATTTGAGCCGGGCCTCACATAATGATTCTGAACGAGAGATGCGGGCAGTATAATAGAAGCTTTGGATGAGATTCGAAATTAGCAGGCGCATTGGATGAGAGAAAAAAAAAGAGAAAAGGCAGAGTGGGATAAAGGATCACCGTGCGCTGCATAATACGCGTGCCTCGAAAATACTTATTGGGCCCGCGCCTCATTCGATATCTGAACTCTCTTTCGAGGCCCACAAACTTTCAAACTCGGGATAGTTGCTTGACCAGCTATAAATGAGCAGACTGGCCAGGGTTCTTTCTCTCATCTCTTTCCACACGCCAGGTCTTTAAAAATTTTTCCTAAAACACGAAAATTTGATTGAGAACTTTTTATTTATTATTCCTAAGCCCTCATGATCATCCTATACAAAAAATTGTATGACTCATCATCCAGGTAAGTAATGATTCATGTCTCCGAAAAGAAGGGATCAAAAAACTTTTTTCAAAGAAGATCCATTCCAAAGAGAATGTGAGGATGTGCCATTTTTTAAAACGAATACCTTTGTGACTTGAAAAAAATGCCATATTTTGATTTTTTAAGACTTAGGAACGTCAAAATTGAAGGATGTCGAGTTATGTCCTACCTGCTGTTGAAGAACGGTATCACGATGAGGATCAAAATTTCAACATAGCTGGGTTGGATTGATCCAATTTACGATATCTGATATTCGGAAACAGATGACTGCGCTGCACTTGCGGTTCGACTGCGGGTAGGTTCTTTTTCAAAAATTGAATTTCAGATGGATTTGAGATCAAAGTTCAGATCAAGATCAAATTTCAAGTCACTTCGATCTTGGACCATGATTTTTTCAGTCAGGCGTGACAATAAAAATGCAGTAATGATATTGGATATGATATCTTTCAAGAATCAGAGTCGCTCCAAAACTTGTACGGAGTAGAAGGATCACAATCCAATTCAGACTCGGATTGGAACTATTGGATTCGTTTAACAGTAATTCGTTTGGTTTTTTCAGATTTTAAAAACTAAGATTCATTTCTGGAGTTATCAAACCACAAATTATTGTACATGGGAACCCCAGCTGATTTCAATCAAAATGATTATTTCAAAGTATATTTCAGCAACACCTACTAATATTCCATAATTCTAAAATATTTCACTGAAGGGGCGACACGTGGTTTGAGAAAATAACCATTCGATCAAGACACGAGGCTTGGAAGGATAAGGAGACTTCCCCGATGATGGAGTCTGCAGTTCTGGCTGTTGCCATGCAGGCGAGAATCGGCGCGCGCACTTGGTTGAAGAAATCGAGCCAGAGAGTTCCAGCCTTTCTGATATGTGCGCGGTGCGGCCTATGCAGGCCGCCGAAAAACGCGCCCGCGATCCGATCCCCATCGCATGCATGCATTTGACTTGGTACTCTTTGAGCCGTCTTTCCTGCATCCATGGCATATTTTTTTCTCCGGGTCATTTATTATGCACGAGCCAGACAAGCTCGTCTCTGCATGAATATAATCAGCACATGTTACACGCCTCTTCCGAAGACTATGAAAGTCCAGCATCTCAACAGAAATACGTGAGGAGTTAATTTTTACCGGTTGATGGTTAGGTCGGTTGGATCTGACATCCAACCAATCGTTGAAAGTTGTTTAGAGAATTAACCAATTTAATGCAGAGTTGATTTCCGTATAGTTATCAAAACATTCGTAATTTTTTGAGTGGTTGAATTTTAATTCACGCAAATTCAAATGAGAAACAGTATGCCAATCACGATTTTGTTTGTTTGGGGCAACTTGTCATCATATTTTAGCCATAATAAGCTAAAATGATTGTTGATATTTTCTCAAATAGCTGGAGATTTTTTGTACGAGCGAAAATCGACACTTTTTTTTCAAAAGGCGCGACAATGCCAGACTCAACTTGTAAGTAAGTTAAGTCCATCGAGGACCTTTCTTGAAAGAATATTTCACTACTCTCTGGATCTCGGTTACTAAAGTTTAAACAATTGTTGGTTTGCTTCGATCGACGGCAGTGCGTCTTTCACGAAAAGGAGTTAGATAGGACGCAAGACTAGTTGAATGCATCGACGTGAGCTGGAGAACAGACGTGAGACTGGGATTTCGATACTCTTACATTGATCGGTAACGTCGGTACCGCGTGAGTCAAATAGGTCGACTTCTTCAAAATATCTCGGAATTGCCGACATGTGTGTCTTATGTGTCGGTCAGATTCCAATAAACCCTCCTGTAAATTCACATGAGCTTCTGATGCATGAGTTATGAAATATCGATTCCTGATGATGATCAAATTTCCCTAGTAAAAATAAGTGCCTCATGATCATATATGAACATGTTCCCGACCGGACTGTGGTCATACATGACCACCTATGACCATGAGGCCGGAGTCGTAGGTCGTCATCGGTCTCCATACTTGATCCTAGGAATTCATTTTGGAAATGAAGCACTTTATTGCCAACTCGAAATGTTTCTCAATCCGAAGCTTCGAAATAAGCGCGCTTGGGACTCCAACTGCTAGGCCTCCATCCGACATTGAAAATGTCATGTACAACCACTTGATTGCAATACCCTACGGCTATTTATGAGTTGGTTTTGTGTACCTATGACTAACCATGGAGACATAATATTTTCTGAGGTCATAGATGGTCATGGATGACCATAGTTCGGCTGGGAACATGTTCATATATGATCATTAGGCACTTATTTTTACTAGGGTTGTCTTATTTATAACTTATTAGTGACTTCACGAAAAAAATTGGTTAGAATTTCTTTCCAAGCTGACCAGAAGTCGCGAAATACGTTCGAGCATGTTATTTGTATGATTATTCACAAGTGAGCGTGATTGGGACAAAAACTGATCGGTTAGTTTTTACAGTCAAACAATCATCGACGCGATGCCCCATAAGCTAGCGTGCTTAACCTCTAAAAATGTTCATGATGATGGTTTGTCTTAGGGATGACCAAGGCTCATAAAACTTCAGTTGTGTTTACTTGATGTGGGAATACACCACTCTGATAAGTTTGATCAAAATCTAATCAGTAGAGCTTCTACCGTCTAATTTTGAGTCTAATCCGTGGAGTTATTCGTTACCAAGTACTAAATGGCCGGTTGATTTCCGAGTATGGCTGAAACTCGCATACGCGCACCATAGAAGCCTGTTCAAATTTAGTAATTCGAACGATAAAGCTGATTGTTCAATAATATGTATGGTCCATCATTTGCACATCGACTTTCAGTTCAATACTAGTATTACTATTACCTTACACGCTCCCGCTCGTTCGGTTTGTAAATGTTTTTGATGAATCAAAGACCTCTGAAATGCATTTGAAGTTCAATAAAGATAACCGTAAAATAATGATTGATGATCAATTCAGTGTTTCAAAAAGAAGTTCCTTATGAAATTGGCAAAGATGATATTATATCATGTTGAATTGTACCTGCTGATAGATATATTATTTCAGAGATATATTACTTCAGATTGACGTACTACTCTGAAATTTCGAACGTGCTCAATTGAATATATCCAAGCCTTGAACTAAGTCAGAGGAGTTTTTTGATGAGTAGTCGATGTGTTGAAAACATTTTCAATTTTGCAACGAATTGAAGATACATCAAGGCGCATTCAGGACAACACACAACACATGATGCATGACGCCTCGCACGACGCATCACGAGAAACGCATGATACACGACCGATCAGTGAATTATGTAATCGGTCAACTGATTAGGTAATCCCACCCACAGCCCACGCGGCCACATAAAATTTTAACCAGACCAGACCGGACCAGACCGAACTAGATTGGAAAACAACGAAGCAAACCGAACTAGATCAAACCAGACCATACAGACCTGTCCGTATCATCAGAGCGTACGAAACCGTCTTGAACTTTACTAAACCGATCGAATGAGACTGTACTAGACGGAAACATACCGAACTAGACCAAACTAGATTGAACCAGACCGTAATATACCGTACTAGTACCGAATGTATTAACTAGTATCGGAGTAGACCGAGCTAGATCAAACTTGACCGGGCAAGACAAGACCAGACCGAACTGGACCGGATCAGACCACAAGAACAGGCCTAAATAGACTGTAGAAGACTGATACTAGATCGCATTAGGCTGCACTCTGAACGAGACTGTACAAGGAGAGGTTCAACCTTGCGGGTCCTGGATTCGTCTTAAACTTTGGGAATCATCTTATTTTGGTAAAAAGTGAAGGTATCTCGAAGGGTTTAATCCCATAGGCCTCCTGTCTCAAGATACAGCTATGGATATTGGCATTGTTTATATCTTTTCAACTTTTCAACATAGGCCTATATGGCCAATGCTAATCTCCACAGCTATATATCAGGATGGGAGGCTCATGGGACTAAATCCTTTGAGATACCTTCATTTATCACCAAAACAAGATGATTTTCAAAGTTTGAGACCAATCCAGGACCCGCAAGGTTGGACCTCTCCTTGTAAGACAGACCAAACTACATAAAACCGGATCGTATTAGACCGTAGTAGACGGAAATAGACCGCACTTGGCCGAAATAATAAGTACACTCGGAAGGAAGGTGAACTGCAGCGCATCAAGATCGAGTGAGATAGTAGATCTCGATTCACTGCAGTTTACCCTCTGCCTGAGTGTATCATGATTCTCGTACGGTACTATTGCGACAATTCTCGTACGGTACTAGAACGATGATTCTAGTGCGGTTATAGTAGGGTATAAGTATACGTTTTAGTATGGTTCTAATACGGTACTAGAACCGTATAACACTGGACCAGACCAGACCATCCACTCGACCACCTACCCACGTTGTACACACTTCCACCAACTAGTTGAAGTTTTTCGGAAAAATTCCCTGCAGTTCACCCAGTCACCAACTCATCGACCCATCCATGCTGACGGTCAACCATCATACTTCGCCCTCCCGCGTAGGCAATCAGATACGCGGGATCCGGACGAACGAATTTTCGCTGGGGCGTTGAACTCCTATAACGGCGTATAACCCAGTGGGTTCTGCAGGACCAATGGACAATATGTTGAATTTCAAACATTTTGAATAAATATTTCATACCTCTCAAGGTTCCATCATCTTGTTTGAGGCTATATACCGAATTATTTTGTATCATTATTGAGACCTATCAACAGTCTCCGTTCCTAGACTACTTTCAAGACATCGTTCCGTCAAATTTTTCATTTGGTAAAAATGACTCATCATTGTGCGAACCGCATTTTACGATTACTGGATTCCTGATCGGATAACGGGATTTTTTAGTGATGAAGATAGGACTCTTTTGACCGAGAATGCACCCGTAGAATACTCATAAATAGCCAAATTTGTGAGCATTCTCCGAGGCATTCTCACTATGACGCTCTATATAGGTGACCGGTGTAACCTGTGACGTTCTTGAATGTTTTATGGGAATCTACGTGCATTGCGCCCAAGCGTAACCTGCAAAGAAGTGATTTGAGTGAAAAAACAACACATTCAACCGTTTTTGGATGGTCTGGGTTTTGAGGAGTTAATTATCATTTTGTGATGTGACAGTGAAGTTTAGTCCCGAAATTACAATGGATGCTTATCAATAAGTATCAGCGCAACGCAACCTTGGAAAAAAATTGTGAATGTTGATGATGAGACTATGCAAAGCTCACATCTATTCTTGAAGGTGTACAGAAACGGAAGTAACTTCGATAAAGCTGATGACCGAAAATCTCGAACCATGCATTGTACGACTATACCTCGACAATTTATTTCATGGCCAACAATTCAAACTATCTTTCTTTTTCTTCAACACATATATCACAATAACTGCAGCAACTCTTGTGCCTCGGACTATTGATTTTTTTTAGCGATGAATAAATGCGGTTTTACGAGCGTGCTCGAAGGGATTACGCATACTCGATGTATAGCTGTTACAGTCAGTAGTATGCCACAGAACATCATCCCTAAGTCACTGGTACTAATCGGATTCCGAATGGCCAAGATTACCCTTTATCAAATTCTGAGTAATTTTTCCCTTCTGTAGCATGAGCTTGGCTCTCGAATGTTAATGCAGTACATATCACGCCCTCGCCACTTGTATGACTCGTGTCGTGCCGTTGAACCGGAAATGCATTCTGCGTGCAACCCTTTCTATATTTAGATGCTTGGTGCGTGATGAACTTTGTCGTGGAGGTGCAGAGAAGGGTGAGAAAGATCTTGTGAATTGGTGAAGCCGCGACCGCCATTCTTGGATTATTTTGATGGTCTGGTTGATTCCATGAGTGACTCAGTTATTGATTTTTTTTGTGGTTTTCCGTTCCAAATATCTGACGATATTTTTTAATTTGCCAATAAATTGGATTAACTCATCAAATGTATCAATTTAATGCTCTAGGTAGCAGATTTTTATGGTTCCACCAGATGAAATTCTCTTAGGAATAATAAGATTTGTTAACTCGTTGACTTGAGAAGTAACTCCCGGTACTCGCAGCCACATTCTGATGGTCAAAACATCAAATACTCGTGTAAAATCCGTCAAAAAATGGCAAAATTGGAGAGGCGACGTTTTTTCAATTTTTATCTTCTCTCTCAAAGATGATCGACTACTAACCAGGAGAGTGTTTCAGATCCAGATCACGGATTTGGCTAAAACTCTGGGAATAGTCTTCTTTCAGCACCAAAAGATGAAACCCAAAATTATAGACCCTAACGCTGAAGCGTTTTCGAGCTACAGCCAATAACATTAGCATTGCTCGTATAGGCCAATGTTAAAAATCATACATATAGGTATACCTGTAATGCTTATGTCCATGGCTGTAGCTCAAAAACGCTTGAGCGTTAAGGTCTATAATTTTGGGATTCATCTTTTGGTGCTGAAAGGAGACTATTTCCAAAGTTTCAGCCAAATCCGTGACCCGGATCTGAAACACTCTCCTGGTAAGACCTAATCTTCGTGCCAACATGATTCAACAATATCTAAGAAAATTCCTGATTTTTTTTCTTTGTATCATCAAATTTTATCCAGAAATATCGAAAATAGCGTTTGTCCAGTATACTGGAAATCAAAAGTCAACGGGTTAAGTTAGGATCAAAAGAACAGAGTTATAGATCAACGATATTCGTTCAAATTGACGAGCCAAATCGCTCTGTTTGCACATTCAGCTCTATTTCAAAGTATATACGCTGAGATACAGAAAATATGGGGCCTCAAAAAGTTCCGCTTAGACAGACTTAGGTATACCCATTTCAACAGATAGCAAAGAGACGGTTCTTGCTGACGGTTCAGATACTATCGCCATTTCGTATAGATAGGCCAACATGAAGTCAGCTTGAACAGGATGTGTGAGCATAAGGATAAAGATAAGATGAGATGAGAATTTTTCAAATAGGTTGGAAATATCCAATTTCAGAGAAACGGCATCTGTGTGTATCTTTATACATAGGTACACATACTCGCTCAAGCTGATTGTCATGTGGGTTACTCTCGATAAGATTAAAAATGCGAGGCATCGTGGAAATTTTGAATTTTCCGTAACGATCATTTCTGAGGAGTACATTTTATCTATAGCACTTGGGGTGACAGGAGGTCGGGACATGGCTTGTTCCAAGTTATGAATATATAGTGTTTGAATAAATGTACCAAAAGCTCATTCGCCGCAGTTTATTGTTACGGTAACTCAGTCGCTTTTTGTACCGGATAATCGGAACCTTTCAAAAGTAGTGGTTCATGAGCCCTATTCACTATTGGTCGATCCTATCCTCGATTGTACCTGTTATTTTTCATTACGCGTATCTTCAAAATCTTTTTCAATTCTACTTTGAATTTTGTAAAACACCCGTCTCTCTTTTCAAATCAATCAGATTTTTAACGTAATCCATTCACGATTTCGTAAAGTTCCATTTGCTGCCTGAAGTCGTACACTAATCCTAAATCCGTTGATAAAATCTTGATAGCTGTTAGTTGGCGGTTTTGATGGATTTCCAGGATTAATTTGAGTGGGAACCACGAATCAAGGAAATTCAACGAGATTGAAAAAAGATTTTGCCACGCAAAAGGAGTAGGTTTGGGTATCAGAAGCCTTGAAAATTACCTTGTGTCACCTTCATTTCCTAGATACTTGAATTCATGAAAATATAGAGCACCACGCAATGTTGATGAGCACCACGTTCTACAATTTTGTACGAAAAAAAATGGATTTCGAATATGTTGATTTTTGTCAAAATTCATGGCTTTTAAAATTTCATACCAGAACGAGAGAAAGTGAAACTTGAATATATAATAAAATCTTAGTGGGTAACTATAATTACTAGACCGACAGCAAAAAATCAAAACTGAGTGTAATGAGCCATTAAAGCAGTAAATTCTAAACGTTCAGACTTCTAGATGATCTCACCTGAACCTCCTTCAACTTATGCTCTGCTCTTATGTCCCATTTTAATACCGGTTCGGCAGCATGAGAAACTCGACATAATCATAGCTTTAATTTTCCAGCAAAATGGAAAGCTGTCTATTCCATGGCCGCACGAGATTACTAATAACTCAGTTTTCACGTCAATGTGCAAATGAAATTCAATTGGCAAATATTTTCTCTACTACTCGTGTGAATATTTCAGTCAATATCTTCCTAACTCCTTTTCAAACTTTCGGCAATGAAGATTTCCTAGATAGATATGATACATCGATCAGGACACTATGAAAGAAAGTCGACTTTTCGACAACCCAGCAAGCTATAGAATTAAAAGATGAACCTATCAGCTTTTGAAGTACAAATCTTAAAGGTGGAAAAATTCGAAACTTTAGTGGCTTCGGCACGAGTTTCAAACGAACTTTATCGGCATCACAGGCGAGAGGAGGCAGGAATTTTGGGAAAACCTTGTATGAATCACGAGAGATAACAATTCGACTGTGAAGAAAACTGAAGAGCTTCCCAATAGCTCAATTATGAACACGCACTCGAGTAATTGAATCGCAAGCCTTACAAATGTTAGGCGAAACGAACGGGTGAACCCGACATCGACCAGACAAGATGAGTAGGGGGTCCGAAGAGAGAAAAACTACAATTGCGTGACGGTAAACCTCAACCGCAAAATGCCCCTTCTTTTATCTCCTTCTGTTTCACTCCTCCCTTACGCATTACACATATACAATACTAGAATTTTTTTTATCCTCAAAGGTATTGGAATTTCACAGTGCAACATTTCTGCAAACCGCGAGCTGTCACTTTCAAAAACCACTAAATGTAGCCGAAGAGTCTTGGATCAATGTCATTTTTTCACGAATACGAGGACGAAAAATTGATGGTGGTGGTCGATACTGTTATCAACAGAGCAGCTATTCATCCACTTCCGGTTATACGCGTAAAATATATAGATATTTCCTGTTGGCACTCGAATTTGGTGATATGATAAGTTCCGCTATGAACTTTGAATCGGTTCGCATTTTAATAGGCATTTCATACGAAAAACCTAACTATAGTTTTCGACGCAAGATCTATATGGCAGCAAAATTTATTTGATATGGAAATATGATGGGTGATATTTTAGGCTGCTATCGATCGGTTTTATCGATTCGATATATACACCAAATTTTCGATTTCGAATTTTGGACGGTTGATTGATGTTAAGGACTGTAGTCATATCTGAAAATTTACTTCATATGTGATGGCGAAGTTTGAGGGTGTCTCCACTATTAACACATGAATCGATATCCAATACAAGAAACGGTATTTTATTCTATAATTATCGCGTTCGCGTGGGTCACAAAAAGATTGCTTGTGCATATTTTTGAGGATTTTATGTAAAATTACGAATACTTACTCGATATCGTTCTATCAAGATGGAGTTTCAAATGGAATACGAAATCATGTGTAACATGAACACCTGAATGAGTTAAAGCAAGAATACACTATTTCATAAACTAAAGAATGGAAACTTTGTGGAAAGATGCCATGCTGTTGGATGTGGAATTTAAAAAACTTTTGGGTCTAAATGGGACCTTATTTTTGTATGAGATTCAACTTTTGACTCTTTGTTGAAAAACCTTCTTTTATCGAGTTTGTTATTGCCCCTGGTATCGGGAATGCTATTTTTATTATTAGAATATGATTATAAGGTGGAAAAACGGTGAAAAGTAGCAAAACTGGAATTTTGAAAAATTTTTGTTTTTTATTTTTTCCCCTCGCATTATTCCATATTGAGACCTCATCGATGTTTCATTTTGTTTCTTGCAGTATCAGAGATTTTTAAGAATTCTTTCAGATTTCTTTTGATGCACTTTTGATCACAAGAAAATATCACGAATTACTGGAAATCGATAATGTCCCCTGAAGTCATTTGATAACACAGGATACTTCCTTGCGAGGTATTTGAAAATTACACATTTTTCAAAAATATCATGATTAAAATGCCACGTTGGAAAAATTTTTTTACCACTGGCCCAGAAATCATACAGTAATGTTCCCTCAAATCAATACGAGTGGGTGGTCCAGCCAAAAAAACCTTCAACCAATAGTTCTTGATGATTTTAGGCAAGATTCTAGGTTTGACTTCATTATTTCGACAAATATATTTCACATTTTCATCAAAACTCTTGCACCCAAATCATTTTTGACAACCATCAATCGTTAACAAAATCAGTCTCCGAACCTCAAGGTAGTGAATGAAAACAGAAGTGCCGCAAAAATAACTGATTACAGCTATCAAGACTGGAAGAACGTCGGTCCTCCAGAAAGTTTTCATATTGCCCAAGATCCAAAGGTCAAAAATAACCCAGACGCCATTAAAGGTGACAAAAATTGCAAAAATGCGCAGAGAGTTATTTGACTACCAGGACGACAATTTGAAATTCATATGGCCGAAAAAGGAGCCACATTTGCTTGCTTGCTCAGGTTTCCCACGAGGCCTCAGGCCGTATTATACATAGAAAAATCCAAAAGCCCGCGACAATGAGATTGAGACAGGGTAAGATGCTGATGCCCTGTAGCAGCACCATGGCTTGGGCTGCACGAATGGGCCACATATAATGCACACTAACCAATGTGTCACGGGGCATATTACATAGAGCCTTATATTCTCTCACACGGATGCATGTGGTGTGCACATGTCTTTGAGATCGAGTCCTGTGGACAAAAAAAGCGCGACGGAGACTGCCACCCCAACCTCTCCCCTATATGTATCCAGTCTTTTGGCTATGTCGCGAGCCACTTCCTTTGCTGGGACAAAACTACACGTGCAGCCTGGCAAGTTCGAGCAAAATGTTTCTCGTGCCTCCTGAATCTTGAGCATGATAAATTTTCGTGCACAGACCACGTGATAAATTCTTGAGAAGATTCTAGAAAATTTTTACAAATTTCAACTCAAGTTTCCTCAGAAAGTCTGTACAAATGCTTGTCTAGAGTTTTTTTGAAGGTTTTCTAGGGGCAGGACTCAAAATCATTTTATAAAATCTCCCTGAAGACAAATATTAAATTTCATGACCTGAAATTCGAGGATTGAAAATAGTTTTGGTCACACAACGATGAAAGGTTTTTTTTTTGCAAATTAGAAGAACGAATCGGAATTAGAGTAGAATGAAGTTTTGTGAATTGCACATTTTAGACTTGGAATTTTGAAATTCAGAAGGATTATTTGTTGAGATAAGCGGAATTGGGAAAAATGACCCATGGAATATGCCTTTTTAAAGCTGTTGGAGCGAGTGTTGGAAACAATTTTGACTCTTAGTGACTGAAATTCACTCCTACAAGTCAAGCATGGTGGCCTGACAAGACTGTAGCCTGATAGATGCACAATTTGTTCGGTAATCGTCTCCTAGAAGGTTTGACAAGCCACTCCTTTTTGCTTTTGTTTTCTCAAGAAACTTGTGAGGATGTCGGATCTGACATTATCAAGTACTCAGATATCTTCGGTGGGTTTTTGAGATATCGTCAAAACCCAAGAAGTAACGCCGATTCTAACAGAAACAAAGAATCGGCTTTATTCCCTGGATTCACAATATCCCAGAAATTCATTAAACCACTTGAAAAATCAAGAATGTCGGTAAGTGTGCGAAGGGGAAGGGACTCCAAAAATCCCTTGTTATGGAAAATTTTCGATATTTCCGATATCAGAGAGTCGATACATCTTTTGAAAAATAATAGATACAGGAATAATGTGGGTCCGCCGAAGTTATCTGAAAATACTTTGAAGATCCTTATGGGAAGCAATTAAAGATTAAGAGGTAATGAAAAAATGAAAACCAAGTCTTTTAGGACTCTTAAAAAAAAAAGGGTTCTCACTGACATCATTTGACAAATCTTTTTCAAAGGACATTTGATCTGATGAAAGTTAGTTTCTCGGAATTTCCAATGAGATAATCATCAACTTGTGAGACAAGACTACGTGAAGCAATCATAACTCAGAATCCAGGGCTTAGAAAAATTCCATAATAATCTGAAATACTATTAGCAAATCATCAAAATTGATTACGCAGTATAAATTCATCAAAAGTAACCAAAAAATTACCACGACCATCTCTTACCACGAAGAACATAGTCTTCACAGATTTCATTCACGTCGCAAACTTTCATTTTTCAAATTCTCTACAAATTATGAATTTTTTTTACTCCATATCGCATAACAAGTATGAGAAGCCAGCAGTGGCTTGCTTAAAATGGAAAAAAATAATCCAACTATGTAGTCCAAGAGTTCAAGTATATCTTGAAATTTGAATAGTTACCGTATTCCAAGTATCAACACTCCAATTTTCAAAGGAACTATCGCATAGCGCGATTATACCAAAACATTATACATCAGTAGAAATTAGCTCACAAGATCGCGGCAAAAGATGTTAGGACTATCATCATCTAAACTGTGTGCAATTGCGGCGAAGCACGAGAGTTTGTGCCAAGTTTAAGACTTAATCAAGGCTTCTAAGGCACTTACACGCGTGTGTTTCAACTAACGTGCAAATACTTATTCGCTCATTTGGGTCTAAGGCACCTACCGCAGTTTAGTTGTAGGGAATGGAAGATGCAGAGAGAAGGTATATATGGGATCAAAGAGAACTTCATTCGGTGCACGCACATGCAACATACATTATAATCGTGCAAAAGCAGGAAACACACACGCCATGTGTAGCAAAGGACGGTAACCGCCCTCGACTATGAGGATGCACTCAAGAATCATGAGTTTGAGAAGTATACCTACTTACATAGCAGGTGATATCACTTTGCAGATCTCACTTCTTGATCGTATCCCTTGAGAAGCATGTCATAATTTATAAGATGAAATTGGAAATATATCTAATTAGTCAATTACGCACTAGTTTCATTTTGTTCAAACTAAGATCTTGAGAATGTAGGAATTAGAATCTGATGAACCAATATGCTCCTGAAGAACTCGAGGTTTGAACCAGATCAGATGTAATGTCATGAACTGAGCAAAGTAAGATTCTTGCTAGCTCATTGTGTTTTTTCAATTCTCTGGATTTACATTCTATTGATGAGAATTTTAACAGCTGCCGAGGATAGATTATCCGAAAAAGAACGAGAACCGATTCGAGGCGATTTTAATGGAAGGCAATCGAAATATAAATTTCTCGGGGTGACCAAACAATAGGCATGCACATACTTATATGGACACACAACATCTTTTTCAAAAGTATAGTTCATTTCTGAAGAAAAAAACGAGGTATAATAACCTCGACGAATCCAAATTTCGCGAGCATATTCGATCGAGCAATTGACTCATCGCGCTTGGACCACGCGAACATACATGTGAATATGCATATAATTATCTTTGTTCTCAAACGAGAAGGTTGGGCAAACCTACACAAAAGCAGAAGATGGTGTCAAGGAAGAAATAAAGATGCAACGAGGAGGCGTAAATGCGGTGCAAGGTACCATAATTAACCTCGACTATAAGGTCTGCCCTCATATGAATGAACATCATTGTGGGCAAATCTAATGCAAAAATGTATACTTGAAAACACGATTGTGTCTGGGACTAGATGTGGGGCTGTATACAGCTGTTGCCAATTTGTTGTTCTTCGACCATGGAGATATAAGAAGCATGCAAAAAGCTCGCTAATGAGCATGATACTACATCATTGCGAAATAAAACTCAAAGTAGATTAGTTTTGATTGAAGTCATCCTTGATATCGGTGAGGTTCATGTGCGATTCAAGCGCATTGAAAGATTTTTTTTTTATATCAAATTAAGAATACTTTTTCGTATCAGAATCTCAGAATTTCGTAAGCAACTTCTAAAGTTTTTCGAGTGTTACGGTAAAACTTGGTGTAAAGGGTTCATCACATAGATTACCAATGATTTTTTTTATTCATTCCGGATACTAGGTCCTCCTCTTAGTAGGAGCTGAACATCGTTCAGAACTTCAAATTCGCAATGCAACATGACGGTATTGAAATAATTCGGATCAAAAATGATTTTATTAGGTATATCACAGTCTTACAGCTATTACATGCCAGTTACCTAAACATAATAAGTTGAAGTAATACTTTTTCAACACCGTGCGCCACTCTTAGTCCCTGATTCCCTCGGTAAACTCGGGAGGAAAACGTGATTCCCGTGCTACAAAACAGTTGAACCTTGCATCGGTGTATAATATGCAATTTTTCAACCACCAATTGGAACATATTCAAAAGTGGGTTTCAATAATAAATCTCCTCCAGAGTTTCAACAGAATTTCCCATAAAACACTTCCATCACACATATCGATCTAAGAATAATATTATAAACTTATGGTATACATTACGCCAATCTCTAATTTTTAAGTGCAGAGGATTAGGATCATAGATTACATATAAATTCACCATCGAAAAATCCCCTACCCATCGGGGAAAGAAAAAACGACTCAAACCTTTTAGCGAGATTGTTAATAATCATTCAACGGTTTATAATCTTCACAACCACTATACCGGCGGGAGACTGGTCAAAAATTGAAGTTGAATTTTAATTTCAGAAAAGTTGTACCAGGAATACATGTTGATTGAAAAAATATTCCTGAGTAGCACTGCAGCAATCAAAAATGCCAGCATGCTTTGGGAATCTATTTTTTCAGTACTCTTTGAAGCTTTCCTTCTTCATCTTTCAATAATCCTTAGTCCTTTTGTAAATCCAATGAGCTTGTTTTCTTTCAAACTTCAAGATCTTTAGTTGATCCAATGTATTTCAAGGAAAGGAACAATTATTATAGGGTACTTGGAGACTAGTATCATATTCATACAAAAGCGTCAGTGTATAAGAATTTCACAACACTCGTGTTTGAATGTTATCGCAGGTCGAGAGTTTCCGATCGGAATCTGGACAAAAATTCAAATTGACGGTACTTGTTTTTTGTTTCACATCGATTTCTAAATTTTAAGGGTCGAGTTTCACAATTCAGTTACTTTCAAGAAATTGAAGACTTTTTAATTTGAAAAAAGGACTTTTCAAGGGCTTTCAGGCCTTCAAGGACCGTTGGACACCCTGATACGCTATTATTTACATTGTGCCACCAGTCCTCGAGTTCCATGATTTGTCCAAAGCTATTTGACAATCTTATCGCTCAAATAAAAGAAAATCAGGAGTTGGGAGCATGAAATTGGTATGATCTTACAGAATATATCAGTCTAAAAAGCGGGTACCTGCAGATCTTATGGTTGTCGAGGCAAAGTGAAGCAGCTTTTTAGCAATCTTTCAGCTGCACGTTTAGAATTCCACACAGACATTCGTTTCATGTCGCAAGCTGATGGGAACCAAGTCCAAGTTCGCCATTTAAATAAAATATGGAGCGAAAGGATGCGATCGAAAGATTCAGAAAAAATTACCAGAAACACATGTGAGTTTCACATTTGTAAAGGACGACTAGCAGTTGGCTCTCACCGTATATCATACACTCATAATAGAGTTTGCACAAACTGAGGGAATCGAATTCGAGAGGGAATGCACATAAATCGCGATACTCAATTAAAATGGTGTTAAAAGTTTTCTCAATCGAGAATGAGCATATAAGGCTATTAAATTAGTTAACGGTAATCTTGAATACTAGACAAATACGATCAATTTTTCAAAGATAATCACAAGGAAAACAGCGTAGCAATGAAATTTCGACTTTGTATCGATACTTTTCAGACCGTGAATTAATCAAAATGCAAGCGCGAAGAATATTAGAAGAAAATTGATTTTGGTAATATATCTAAGTAGTTTATTGTATTACAGTCAAGGGTGAAAAAAGTCTATCATTAGTAACAAAATCTTTCTAAACGCTTGTAGGGGTCACATTTGAATGTAGGTTTCAGATTTAGATGAGCTGCAATGGAAGCTTCGAGCATACCATCGACTTCAATCATAAAAAAACTGTTCATCTTCTACACATGATCGATTTTATGTGATAAAAATTCACTTGCTAACACTTATCATATAAGGCCTTAGTAAAAAACTCATTTTCCCCATCCGGGGTGCTTATATTATAGGATGGCCTGGCGATTACTGCACGTTATTGCAGTGAGGCTGGTATTTATGCGTTCAGAGGAGCATTAAAAACGTTAATAGTAACGACTGATTTCAAACCTTTTCGCAATGAGCAATTCATAAGCTTTATTAAGCTTCAGAGGAGTTGAAGGACAAAGAGATTATACTCCAACTGAAATCGGGATGAAAGGAGTTTAAACTGTTGTCCATCAGCAACCAAGGATCTCAATCAAAGGAATCTTACGAAAATCAAGTCAAACTACCCATGTTCAATGACTGAGAAACAGGCTTTTAGAAATTGTCCTCGGGTAAAGAAGTAAACATTTTACTGAGACATTAGATTATGTGAATATTCGTAATTTGGAAGATGTAACATTTTTACGGATTTTAAAAATACTACACGAAAACAATCAAGATACTCAACTCACAAATTACACTGCATCTACAAGTGACTAATTTGGAAACCTCGTTATACCTATTGTCTCGGATGAACTCGATTTCAACTTTCTCATGACAAATAATGATGGCAAATGCGTTCTTCAAATGAATGTCAGAACTTGGGGAATCATCATTATGACTTTCGTATGTGTCTATAATCTTGGTTATTTGGTTCCAATTGACGTCGAGAAAAGGATTCACAAAATATCATCCATGGTTGGAAGTTGAGTTATTAATGAAAATTGCCCATGAGTTCACTACCTATACAGCAAATAAACTAGTCACAACAAATCACCACAAAGTTCCCAAATCGATATCAAAACTGATACATTATGAGTGTGTCCAGAAAAGTTCATTGGTTTGAATTAATTATTCACAATTTTGTATGCCAAGTTATAACCAGGTACAAAATAGATTTTTCAATTAAATATCGGATAGGTATAGTAATCTCAATGAAAGAACATGTTAGAACTTGCGCACTCATACAAATATCAATGAAAATTCGATTTGAATAATGTTCATTATATTCAAGAACAATTATGCCAATTTATACAACAGTATACACCAAGGCGATGTTTTGCGTTACATACCATCAGGGATAGAATAACTTGGTCTTTACATTCAGCCTCATATACATATAACATCAATTTGATCATCGATGACATTTAGTTTTCAAATGACCAACTTCAATGTAATAAATTAAGGTGGCAAGATGTATAATGAAAAGAAATCAATTTTCAACTCATTCCTTTGAGATATCTTAAAGTTCGAAGTAAGCTATAAAATTTGACAATAGCCTCTCAATATTTCAGGGTACTCTGACTTCAATTTTTTTTGTGCTTCATTTGCCAAGAACCATAACAATTATAAGCTAAATGCCCTCAAAACGAAAATCATACTGTAATTTCCTGATGTCAAGAACAATAAGAATATCCATTTTTGCATTTCAAGAAACCTCTGAGAAATTATAAATCATCATAGAAGTATATAATACACTGTTGGGTGTATCGAATCTTTATATAGCCTATCATGATGTCGATAAGAGTTTCATTCCAACTACCGACATTTTCAAATGAAAGAGAGGTAAGGGTGTATAAATCGATATGCCGTTGAAGTTTGAAAAGTTTTAATGCAACGATCGAATAAAATTTCAGCAATATAAAAAATTTTCAAGACTCAAATAATTGATCATTGGCAGAATTTATCAAACGGAGCATTGCTTGCTGTTGTTTAGAACAAAAATATCTTAATTTATGCCCTGAAAACTACCTGAAGGTATGAGGTTATCCACTTCATTGTATTGAAACGTTTTAAACTTCAACACCATTAAATCGATCTAGAAGCTCATTGTTGAAAAATTCATTTGGGAAGCAAAGTCATTCACTTCACATATGTTATTTCTTTTATCAATTCTTGACCATTATTGCATCTCCAATTTGAGCAGATTGACTCTGGATCTTTCAAACTTTTTCATTGTTGAGCATTCAACTCAATAAAATCAATTATAATTCAAATATCATTGTTACAACCATCATAACTTTATGTCGAGAACATAAATGATGACATAAACTCTTCAAACTATTTTCACTCACTTGTTCGTTCCAGAATCACTCACATTCATATACAATCATTAAAGATTTATGAAAACTGTATAGTCAATTTATCCCGCGTTGAACTCGGAATCCTGACGACATCTTTACCTGACAGTATTAGAAACTTCATATTCAATCTAATGCTGCCCGGTAAGATGTGAACAGATACTCCTCTCGATGTGCTAAATCTTGATTTATCCGACTCCAGTTTCCCACGTATATACTGGTGGCCATTACTGCTAAGAATATCTTCTAATCCTCTTGATCTTATGCCTTGACGATGGGTTACCTGAATTGAGCTCCTGCTGCTGATGTGTCAAAAAACTTGAAACCCCATATATCACATTCAATTCAACTGAGAAATGAAACATAATTTTAGAGCGTATCTTTTTTTTGTTAGCTCGGGGTTTTTTTGAAATTTGAAAACAAGTTTCAAATTTCATACCAGAAGAAATGTTGGCAATGATACGATCACGTCCATCGGTACAAATCGAAAAAAAAAATAATGATAATAATAATAAAATGAAATTCGAGTAAATTTGAGCGAAATGATCGGTCTCATTTGGTAAGACAGATTTTTCTCAATCACTGAAATCGCCGTTAAACTAGAGAAGTTCATTAGCGAATAATGGTTAAAAAAATAATTATCAAGCCATTCGAATTAATGTCGCATCTATCTACAAATTATCGAATAAACAGCCTTTCATGACGCAATCGAGAAAATTTTTTCTTCGCCCTTCGAAAAACTAGAATCTTCAGTGAAAATGTGCGATGAAGACACCAAATTCCGCGTTTAGTCAATTCAAAAATATTCAAGGATTTAGTGAAAGTGAGCCTAGTCTCATACAATTATGCGTAAGCCATTGTCATTCAAATAACAGAGTAAAGAATTACCCATTGAAAATTTAAAATATTCAGTTCAAACGTAAAAATATGCTGTCAGAAAGTTGGAGCATCAGTCAGCTGATACATTGAGGAGGAGGGCTCGAAAGGTCAATGTAAAAAAGAATGGCCAAAAGCCGCGGTATAGACAAGAGAGAAGCCGCAAAAAGGGTCTCGAGTCTCTTACATTTTACAGCTATACATTTGTAGAAAGCCGGTTGGCAAGTTTGCATTGAACACAGCTATATGTATTACAGTACACGTGTGAGTAAGTACGTCAAAACCCTTCACGCAGACGTCAATACGCAAAAAACTTCCTTCTTGAAGAGAATTCTCTACTGATTGGACAATGTATAGAAAGTTTTGCAAGAGGACGATGATCGTTGAGATGAGCCGGATTAAAACAAGAATCGTAAGTTGAGTGGCTAACGTTCAAAGGATTTTGAAAAGTTCACCCCCTTACGTATGTCCATTCCTAGTATTTCTAGTTCTTAAATACAAAAAAAAAGTTGCTTTTCATACAGAATTTGATGAAAATTGAAAGTAGAAAATGACAATTTTTTTTAGAGAAGGAACGAGTGAAAATAGTTCTAATACATCATCGGGAATCAGAATATCTGTACACTGCGTGTAAGAGGTACGGGTACTCTTTCAGAAAGAAGACACTCAATCCAAGGGGGTGTATTATAAGCAAGGTTGAATACTGAGATCAAGTACATATTATCGTCGTGTCAAGTGAGATGTGAATAAAAGAAGAAAAAAAGGGGAGAAATCGAATATAAGGGAGAAGACCACGTCGCCGGAGTCGACTGAATGTAATACTTTATTGAAAGGTTCAAATGGGGAGGAGCTGAGAAAGGAAGGATGAAGAAAGAGCAAAGCCGAAGCAGGTGTTGCTCATATATGAGTGGGCAATTCATACGTTCATACTTTGAGATATAATATGCTGTATGATGAGGTCTAAAACCATGAACACCAACCAGCCTGCTCTATTAATTCAATTTATAGATGAGGATTGACTGAGTGCCAACGCTTCGATAGATCATCTTTCTGTCCACGTTTTATAACGTCATCATGTTTGATTTCGTTGAACTTCATTCATTCGTAGTTTTTCTAGGATTTATTCTATGGTTGATAGTTACAACGATTTTGATAATCGAAACTTGAAAATTCCGTTTGAAATCGGGTAGCAAATGAAACTAAACGAAATTCATTCAAACCTAGAAAATCAATTTCTGAACAAATATTGATTACAGTTTAGTCTCATTTTCAATCGAATGAAATATACACAAAAATCAAAAATAGATATCAAAGATAGATACGTATTCTATAATTACAACAATTGTCAAACTATTTCATTGAAAATTTTTCCAAAAAATCTATTTTTCATTATGCTTAACGAGCGCGACTCATAATGCGGTTTCGCCATGCATCAATGATCTCGAATACTATCCATACACCGTATATCTCATTTGAATAAGACAGCTGATAAGATTAGGAAATATATTCTCATTGCTCAAGCTCGAGCCGCACTTCTCCTTTTCAGAATTTATAAAATTGCTGCGGCGGATATGATTATGGAGTCCATATTTAACGCGATGACTTTTTCTTTTTTAAAATCAGGAAATATTTCCAATCGATAAAATTCGACGCAAAGCGCGTGTTAAAGATATATGTTGCGCAAGTATTACAGATGAGGATATAATTTATTAGCTTCTCATCCTCCTAGTGAATTCGAATTTTACATTTCCGATTGGAGAATTTGAAAATTTGGTAAATGTATTGATTGGCAGCAGAGTGAAATTGAAATTGATTATATATTTTGAAAAAAATCCGATTCAAGGTATTCTCCGCAAGGTACCTTCAGCGTACTATAAGAAATAATTGCAAAGTTGATTATATGAGGTTCATTAAGCAATTCCATGAGGTTTTACTATCGCACTTCTTAGAGACTTTTGCGTGCAAGCAATGAGGCCGTGGTTTGCGTGTAACCGTTATATGTATAAAGGTGGCATATATAAGAAGGGAATGTCGTTATCGCGTTCACTTCGCCACTATGCAAATCTACTAAACCGCGCCGGTTGAGAGACCTAATATCCATTAATGAGCAATAATCCGCTGAGTAAAGATGGCTGGCCACATCAGAGTTCTTTCTTTCCTTAGCTAAATCAGAGGCTAAATCACTCTCTCTCTCTTTCTCACTATTACTCTTTTCTTTTATTCGCATTCCAAATTGCTCTCGCCAGCAACGCATAAACATGATAACGAATAGCTTGCACAGATCTCTTCATAAAATACATTTGATACAGAGTGAGAAATTATACGTGTGAGTGATGCATGAAAGAGTTGAGAAATTTAATCATAGCACGACTAAGAATTTTATTGATATACTTAAAAAAAAATAAAGATTGTTATGTATGACAACTATTAAAGCTATATTTCTAATATTATATTGTTATGGTTAAACGGCTCAATCTTACATTTGTGGATGATATTTTAGACAGAAATGTAAGTTATCTATGGTATCGAATTAATTTTTTCTTTCTTTTTTAAATCTAATATAAATCTTGTATGTAAATTTGAATGACGCAAGGATATATATATTCATCTATACTCGATCACCTTGGTTGGTTTTAACGATCGACTTAGGATGTGATGCTTTGCAACCAGGATGGCAAAAAAAGATACGATTAATCATAGCAATAAGAGTCAGCAGTAATGTAAATGGGGCTATTTTTGACGGACAGAAAAAAGCGTCTCGGAATTTCACTCTCTGGTGCACGCAAACCCGCGATGACGAAGCAAGAAAATTATACTATAGAAATCGAATCTGATGTTTAACGCTCAATTTTACGGTTATAATCCTGGTCTCATATACATCTTCCTCAGGATTGTCACAATGATAGATCAAACGCGAATTTTTCAAGGTATGAAATAATTCGTGAAGTAAAACAAGCAGGGTAATTGAAAAATTAGCCGTTTGCCTAAATAAAAAACGAGTAAAATGTGGGATGCAAAAAAAAACCTAGTCGTGCAGATGAATAAGAGATGTTGAACGTTTCGCCAACCAAATATGGTGCGACGAGGCGACCTTTTTACGAAAGCAGTCTCTTTTTTTTCTTTTTTTTTTCTCATCTCTTTTTCGCTTGGCAATGATCTCGTGGCCCTCAATCCATACCATAGCCTGACACACGGTCCTGCGCGACCATCACCAAGCTCCGTTACAAATCACCGAGATGAATCGCTACTTACTTACTCCACATATGTAATTAGGATGAAAGAGCCGAGGATAAAAGCGAGTGATCGAAAGAAAGAGAGACCCCCTCGCATGCAACGCTGTGAAGCTCGAAAATTTTTTTTCTTTTTCATTGGTGATGAGAAGTGAATGTGGCTCTATTACTAATACGATGATTGCCGGCTATTTTGTCACTGTGATTCGACGATGATTATTCTGATATTCTACAAGTATTAAAAGGTGTCGTTACTCGGAATTTCTAGCATTCTATTGTTGTGAAGATGAAATTATGAATGTGCAGGTTTCAAGAGTAGCAGGAGATTCATAGGAATGCAAGAATACATTTTTCGTAAAGAATATACACTAATGTTAATCTGAATTTGTTTGAATCTTGAAAATTGATGGACGACGATAACATCTACATTTCAAAACATTTCTTCAGTACAGCAGTTATTCAAATTTTGGCGTTTGTAGTGAGATTGCGACGGCAGCATACGAAAGATCAAATTATTTCAGAAAATTGAGAAAAATTGATAAGAATGGCTCAAAATTTGCACAAAAACTGATAGCACAGGAGAAATCTTGACTCGCGATGCATTAGAGAAGCGCGTGGTCGCAAAAGCTGCATGCTTTCTAGCGCATTCATATCTCCGGACATTCATATCACCGAAAGCTTTGGTTTTGCTCCGAAGCACAGGGGCCGGCCGGTTTCGTCTAATAAGCTTCAAGGTCACCACGCGCGACCCTCGTTGTTATAGATATTTGGTACAGTACAAGCAAACATATCTATGGTATACTTGGGCTGCCCTCATTGATTTTCCATACCCAACTACATGTCTCTTTCTCAAACACCGAGCTTCATTCTTTCAACCATCAGACGTAGGTGTACTTATAAAATAATAAGTGAACCTACCCGCACTAACATGCGCTCGCTCGCGGGAGAAATGAAAAAGAAAGCGCGAGTCCCTGCCCGCGTCTTCTATTATTAGATTTCAAAAAAAATCGGCCCGGGAAGCCGTCCGCACGAAGAAAGCGGGTATTGAATTGAAAGATCCTAGTATATGTTTTGCCCTTGGTATATACGCTACATACCTGCTATATCAGACGCTGCTTTTCATATTATATGTATATAATGTGCAAGATGAAGATCTCCATCATGGACCGCATCTGCTCCATCTTCAGCACTTGCCACGCCGGTCACCGTGCATGCGCCGGCCGGCTTCGTTGAAATTTTGGCGCGCGTATAGATTTTTATAGTTGCTGGATAATTGCTGCACGTGGAGAGGATTTTTTTCGATCAATCGAATACAATAAATTTTACGGTCCATGATCACGAATTTAAATTTCAAAAACTTCCGAAACGATATCATCACATATGGATTTTTTTTTTTGATAACCGATGGCTCCATATAGAAGCTGATGAATTACAAGTCGTCGAGTTACTCTTTCGCGGAAGTGAGAAGGTCTTATCTCCAGTTATATTTTCTAGAATCTCTTTCAACCGCTCATTCCATCCGTTGCTCTTTCCAGCCTGGCAACACGAGGCCAAAAATAGGATGACTATGATGGCGGAGAGGTTCGTTGGCACTCGCGATATAATACTTGTTTCTTCTTTTTCCATTTTTTCAATCAGTCTTATCGCACTCTGAATGGACCGCACAATTTTTGTACCATTTCAAATTTTAAAATAAAACAAATGATAGGTTCTTCATTAGATGAATACCGGTAAATGAATAGCCACGAGGTCGAGTTTATAAATTCTATGCACGAGTGGCACATACGTACGCCACGAGGGCTGCCGGCCAACTAAAAATGCCGCTGCCGCGGTTCTGCGGTGCCACGATGATGATGGGCTTGCAAGGAACAGCTTGTCGAGTTCTTTCTCTCTCTCTCCCCCATTCTCCAGCACATATGAGTTCGATTCGAGCGCCATCGGCCCCTCCTCGCGAGGTTCTCGCGACGAATCCACGAATCGTCACCATGCGTGTAACTATATTGGTGGGGCTGGATACTTACGCGATACATCAATATATGCCAAGAGTAGCCGGTGAAGACGATTCTTTTCATCTTCGATTTTTGACTTCAGCAAGAGATTTGTCCAAAGGAAGCATTTTCGTGAAGCCAACAGGTTCACACGACTCAATACAAAATGACTCAGAATTCTAGGACGTGAAAAAAATCAGAAAGATTTCCAGGTTCTTCAGGTTTTCAAGGACTGGTAGATACCCCACAAGGAATCGTCTGAAAATGTTTAATTTTTATCAATTTGATATCAAATTTATACAGAAATTTACTCATTAACCTGTTGCAAAAACAGTGAAGGGGAGTGAAAAAAAATATGTACCGTCAGACGTAAGTACTCTGATGAATCGATTACCATCATTGACGTCAGAAAATGTGGAAACATTTCAACGGGAATTCTACAGCATTGCTTCGCTAATCACCATTGACAAAAAACTGCAAGAATCATCCATCCGGTTTGTTGTAGATAAATGCATACTCTTCCAGCTAGGGTTCACTCAACGATACGACCTGGAATTCACCTGTCATATCGGAAAAAATGATATTAAATAATAATACAACATCAATCGTAAAGATTCATTTACCAATGACAAGTAACTGATGGGATTTTTTTTACCGTTGGTGAAAATATATGAAAAATTACAAAGAACAAAAATTTTCATTTGACAACGATTTATCTGCGAATCAGACTAAATAAGTAGGTCATTGCTACCCGGTTGTACGACCAACAGTTGAAGAATGGGACCTCTCTCTCTCTCCATGAACGATAAGATTAGGCAGAACTGATGAAATTAAATTGTTATCAAAAATTGAACCGATGCCATTCCGATAAAGAATCGAGACATTGTAATCTTGAAAGAATTAACTGGCAGATTTCATTAACAATGTATTAACCCAAAAGCGATGGTATTTTGGAAAATAACACCATCATGCTCAACATATTGCAAAGGGAATAATGTTTTTTTTCCATAAATTGCGTAAAACATAAATCGAAACCACCCGATGCAAGTAAGATACTTATAATGAATAATGACGACTTTATGAATTAAATTTTCCCAGCAATGTTTTGATTATAAAATCACTTACCCGGAGTCTAGCTGGTCCTTGATGAATTGTTTCGTAATATGCGAGGTTCGGGAATGATCAGCTTCCATTTGATAAAAAGCCTGCGCTGCAAGGAGCCTTATCTTCTTTTCCCAAAAGTCCGCACAGCCTTCGTGTGCCATTTCTGTCGGTTCCTGGCTGTAGCAATTGGGCAATACTCCTCATTCAATCCAAACGACGACGAAAATCTGCAGAACAAAAAAAAAGCCACGATATGAAAGCTATTAGAATGTAAGCTTGGATAACGAAATGAAAGCATTCGAATGTTCGATATCTTTGTTGAAAATTCAACGAGTGTAACCGAATATCAAATGCAATTTCGTTCAAAAGAATATTCATGGGTCCAGCTCGAATTTCCCTACTTGAAGAAGATAAAGTATATGTAGATATAGTTTATCTTTTTAACTAGAAATAGGAATCAAGTATTCATATTTCCCAAGTTCTATGATAAATTTTACCGAACAATGAGTAAACTACGACGGGGCGTTTGACTTAGTAGAAAAAATATTTCTAAAGCAGTATCCGACGCGGTATCCCCTTAAACTATCCACGAGGTCCTTTAGAACAAGCATGCATGGAAATTAGCTCGACCCTCTACATCAGATACCACGTGGGAGCGTTCAAAGAATTTTCTGGGAAAGTTATATGTATATACTGTCAGCAAGGCGGTCCTGGTTTGCTGAAAAACGACGGGGTACTGGTCGTTTTTAGCCTACGAATTAATGGAAATTCATGCATGGATTTCATTTTGATTGCTCGGGCGGTCTTCACGAATATAACCAAACTGACTTTTGGATAGAATGATGAGCATACTAGTGATCGTTTGGAAGTATAATTTTCCAAACTCTTTCGTAAAATATAATGAAACAATTTGAATAAAGTACTCATTTCTACGCCGGTAACCGTTTTGTTCCCCAGTTTATGTTTGACTGATGGAAGCATGAACGTTTTTTTTTCCAACTGCCAAGTGGAGGATTGAAAAAATTCACGAACGAAAAAATCCTCGAAAAAATCAATCGTAGTTGATTGATGCATATTTTATTTGATCTGTGCTCAAATCTTACCAATTTACCGAACAATGTCAATAATCACAACACTACGCTGGACTATAGAATGGAAAAAGTTTGGCTATTTTGCACATGTTATGTGTAAATTTAAAAAATATTTCACCATGACCCGCCGAAAATGCAATTTACAATTTTAGTTTTGAAACTGATTTTTACGTAATCAGAGAGAAATGTGAACTCCTATCTTATTCTTACAACGGATTTAAAATTGGAATGGTGCTTTTTTTTAGAATCCGGAATAATCTGCCTTCGATTAGATTTGAAATTTTTTTTTCAAATGATCTCTCGTCATTATCATTCTCCCGACTGATGACGAAATAGTATTACGCTCATTATCGTCTAACCACTATCGCAAGAAACGCTTTGACATGAATTTGCAAAAGGCAAACTTGATCAGCGATAAATACTTCACTTCTTGAAGATCTTGGCGAATTAGGAGGAAAAAATCGAACCGAGTGTTGATCAGTAAGAAATTAACCAATTGAGTTTGCGAATAGCGCAGAAATCGGCCGAAGGGCACCGAAGCAACGATAACCCCGGATCGAACTCTTTGAGCCTGATAACCCGGTCTTGACTTATCTAGACAACAGCTCAAACCGAAGACAGCCGGATATCTTCATGTATAAAGTTTGCCTGGCAACGGCTCACATTCGAATGCGCGGTGGTCTGATTATTCAACTCATCAAGAGTTACAGCTGAAATTTATCTCGAGCTTGAGGGACACAAATTGTGAGCCGATAATTTCAGACGTTCAAAATTTTTGCAATCTGTGATTTGGATTTTCATGGATAGATATTCCCGGAGATCCGACGTTCTCAACAATTTTTGAAAAATAAAGCGTGCAAAATCATTACCATCAAAGCGTGTCTAGGTAGAATCCGAAAATTCAAATTTCTCATGAAGGAACTTTTGACTGATCGGTATGAGAAAAAAGTCTACAAAGACAAGTATGGCACATGACTCTGGTTGAATTGGTACATCAAAAAAATTTTCCACTTGTCAATTGACCACTCTATAATCTGAAAAAAATTTTTCATCCTGCAATGCGCGAAGAATCGATTATATCAAACTATTTAGCCATTATCTTCCCTTATCGTGGGTAAGATTTGAATGAACGAAGACTATCAACCCGACGTATAAAAAAATTGTTGACCTCGTCAATATAGGTCTGATTGTAATGACAAGCTTCATTTAATGGCCGATCAACCAAATGGCAAACCAATGTTATTCAACGGAACACCCTATCCAAATGCAATTCAAAATGTTATCTACTATCAAAATTTCGAATAGAGAAAATCCGCCTGGACCCAGGGTAGTTCTGGTAATGTTTGTCATATTGCACAGGTTAAAGTGCTGCAAGTCTCATATCCAATAAATATCTTCGTTGAGAAAATAATCAAAATTTTATCGCTGGCACAAGAACCAACGATTCAACGTGAAAAATGCCTTGAAAAGACGGCTCGAAAATGGCGTTTTCTCCATTGGAAGCAAGAATGCCATTTCTTAGCATTAGGACAAATAAACGCTAAATCTTCAGTTCGGTGTCGAAAAATAACTAGCCAAAGCGCATCGAACTTTTCTCTTAGTGGTGCTGCAAGTATACTTACTAATCAAATAATGTAATCAAATAACTTATGTATAAGTACGAAGCTTGATTGCCGAAAACGACCTGTTGACCTCCTACGGCGTTACCATTCTGATTTACAAGTGTGTATAGGGGCTCTGTGGTAAGGCTTTGTCATAATGTATTCCAGATAAAAAACACTTTCCTAAGCCATACACAGTAAAATTTAACTAGCTCATAAGGCAGCAAATATTTTTTTACAAAATCGAGCACTTATATATACACGATATATGCTTCGTCCCGCACAGGTCATAATTACTG
Organism: Eretmocerus hayati; assembly: GCA_029851415.1. NCBI lineage: Eukaryota > Metazoa > Arthropoda > Insecta > Hymenoptera > Aphelinidae > Eretmocerus > Eretmocerus hayati. Next base: position 35,029,253 of record CM056741.1, on the reverse strand, counting down.
CACAAGTCATAACCAATCGAATAATTTATGAGATTCAAATAATAAATAGAAAGAGATAAGTCCCCAATTAGAAATGGATGCAATAGCTAATTTGGCTACCCTTCGAAATTCTTGCAATTTACGACTCCGCAAATTGCTATTGAATTTGGCTTACAAAAATAAACAATTTTCCCAATGCAGATTCTTGTCATAAATGTGATAGATTCTCTAATTAAGAATTGACATTGATCACGAGAATTTTAAGGAAAATTTTATGGAACTGGTGAGTTATGTTGGCGTAACACGGTAATTTGATGAGGGTATGATAAATAAGATAGTTGGTTGCACCATGTACTATGATATACGTGCAACCAAATTCATGAGACTTCTTAGCACTGTTTATGTCAGAATATTAGTCAAGAAACCGAAAAAGAAATATCAAAAATATTTAACGCACACGCCGTACTCAGTACCGATAAGTATCAGATGTTGCACGTGGTGCTCGACAAATTACTACAGCAGATGATATGTAAACGTTATAAGCTTCCAATGCACCAAAAATTTCCCAAGCCACGCTCGTTCCGATCGAAACACCATCGAATTCTCAGAAGTGCATATTACGCTAAGCAGAAATTGCACTACATACAGGTTTTTCGTACTAATACTTGTCGGAGCAATGCATCGATCGCGCACAACGTGGGTTGAGTGTTGAGTTGAAACGTGCTCTGCATAGTCGGCGTGAATTTAGGTTATGAGAGGACCGCAAGTATATATATTTTTTTTATTCGAAGACGCACACGAAGATTTATCCCCACCGAGTTCAATCATACAGAAATCGATCCAAATATAACCCTATATCGTAAAGAAGAAGTGTTCAATCAAAAAAAGGGTGTACTTACCTAATGAAAAGAGGAGGCAAAAGCAGAATTTCAACGGCAACGGCACATTTGTTATTTGATCGGCAACTTGTTTGGGCTGGCTCAAACTCGCAGATGCTCGCAGACTTGCACTTGAATCGAAACGAGGGAACGAGAACTATGTGTGCTGCATAATATGCTGCATCGGCCGGCGACGAAGAAGCTCTTGAAAAGTGTGGTAAGCACATGGCGAAGCGCGGGCTCGCGCGATGGCGCGATCCGCCGGCGTATTGTAGACTTCCGCTTCTGCGCAGTTGTCACCGCCACTGTAACTCTTTCCTTTCACTACCATTTTTATTTTTCATTTTTTTAGAATTTCCCGAAATTTGGGAAAAAGTATTTTGAGACAGTAGTTACACATAAGAAATCTCTAAGCCCAGACTGACCCAGACCATATAGGAGTCGCGCTAAAAAACTAAAACTTCCCTACTCTGCCCATGAGCTTTCGCAGGGTGGAAGAAACTGAGCTGAGTAGACCGAAAAGGAGGGGAAAGCACGTGGCCCGGGGGTCGCTACCTGATCTTCAACCGCATTGCCGCAGCCGAGCCGTAACTTCAACATTTTCCACTTTGAGGTGTAACGTACGGGAATATACATATATCCATCAAACATACAGCTTGCATAAACCTTGAATTGTTCCAATGATGCTATATACACCATCACCACACAATACAGATATACATCTCGAAGATGCTATGTACATCACGACCACACGATATAGACATACTTCGACAATCAAGCTATATATACCAGGCCTGATGTATACGTATATACTCCCCAATGCTTCTATAAACCCTTAACGAATTATGTGTATAATTATTCTAATAACGTAAACCATCATATGTATATGTCTATTGAATATTGTCTATTTAAAGGCGTCGCCTCCACAAATCGGCGCTATTATCCGTTTGTATTCAGAGCCTGAACCTGCGACACTTTGTCGATTAAACACGCATCTTTCTCTCAAGTCGGAGAGTTACTTATTCACTGTTCAACCCAATTACCAACGAGAACCCAAAACCCAAACTAATTAGTTAATCATTACAACTGGTGACTAATCATTACAACTGGTGACAGCGGTGTTGGGTTACAAGGCAGTGAAAATCAAGTGTTAGCAGTTTTCCAAAATTTTTTGAAAATTTTTTGGAAATTTTCGGAAGAAATTTTTTTTTCTGGAAAATTTTTCCGGACAAGCTGAGATTTCCCAAGCGAAGCATTCGCTTGCAGGAACTAAGTCCTGATTGCTATCCCAGATTGACGGACCAGCAGGAACTCGCAGCTGGCGAATCCTGTCACCATTGGAAAGAAATTTTGGAGATATCACACTTCTATTCGGATTGCTGTTTTATTGGATAAGCAGAGTTGCAGTCATCGATTTTTGCAGTTCCGAGAACGAGAGAACTGATTACTCATCACCAAAGTGTCAAAAGTGATAGTGAATGGCCTGTCTTGAACTGTGAATCATGAGTTATGTGGGACGATGGTTGTGGCTTGAAAAAGTTGTGAATCGGCTGGTATTCCGTGGACACATCTGTCCAGTGGCGGTGCATACATCGAAGCACTCATCTAACTCGACGAATTGCTGATTGAAAAAACTGCAAACAACGGTTGAGAAATTCGACGCGCATTACTGGAAACAATTTTTGAACTGATAAGTACTATTTATTAAGTGGTTGAACTGATGGAAAGATGATTGCCTTTGTGCCGGGCTGAGTTATATATTCATTTGTTTTATACACGAGTTACCTATAGGTGATAAATATTTGAGGTGATTCAACTCGGAGAAATGTTTTTGGAACTAAGTGAAATGTCCCGATTTAGATTATTGTGAGAATCTTCGAATTTTTATCTGAAATTTTTAGAAATTTTTTAGAATTTTCCGATTTTGATCAAATTTTGGAATTGAGAATAGGGAATCGAAATTGGCAGTATTCTATTGCGTGTTCGGAAGGAAAGTTTTGAGAAAATCAAAATGTCTAGATTTGACCTAATGTGAAGATGTTTGAATTTTCATCGAAATTTTTGAGAAAAAAAATTGAAAGAAAAAATTGCCTCGATTTTTATGGAATATTTTATTTGAAGATTGGAGATCGAAATTGGCAGTATTCTATAACGAATTCAGAAGAAGATATTGATGAATTCAGAACTAGCACACATGAATGATTTCCATATCGAAATTCAGGGAGAATATTGACACAATAAAATTCAAGAGGTTATCATTTTGGTGAATAACATGGCAACAATGAGATATTCAAAGACTTCGAAAACACAGAATATTCCGAGTACTGGTATCGGGAAATCTACCATATCTGAAATTCTGAAAATATTACCAACATTTGATGGGAAAAATATACCTGTTTCTTCATTCATTCGACAATGCACAGAATTGGAAAAATTACTCGAGAACACAGATAAACCACTTTTTATACACGTTGTCAAATCAAAAATTATAGGAGAAGCACAGATTTATATTGAAGCGTATGCGTGTGATTCTATACATGAATTATTCCATATTCTCAGAAGAAACTATGGTCCAAATAAAACTTATTCAAATTTGCTACCGGAGTTGTCGAAGATCGTGAAAAACGAGGGTGAGTCAGTTTTTGCATACGCACATAGAATCCTCAAAGTACAAAATGATATATCAGACCTGATTGACAATGAATTTGATGAGAGATCTAGAATAGGAGCTCAAGAAGTTGTGAACAAAATTACGATTCAACAATTTATCAGGGGCTTGAGTTATCGATATTTCTACCAGATGAACGATAGTGACTACAGTTCTTTGGACGAAGTTATAAATGCTGCTCTGAAAATTGAAAGAAAATTGAGAGATTATGACGATTTACATGGTAAAGAATCCGAATCATTACTTTCCGTTTATACTACAAAGCTCAATGAAAAAAACGTAAGAAAAAAAGCAAGACTGTGTTACAGGTGCAGGAAGAAAAACCACCTCGCACATGAGTGTAAAGTTCCTTGCGTACGTAAAGTCGAATAAACATGAACGTCTATTTTCACTTCACTCACAGTACAGACAATACTTGTGTGGTATTGTACTCAGAAGTTTCGTTGACAACGAGGTTGATAACTGTGTGGTATCAAACTCGGATCTGTGTGGTCATGAGATCGGTGCGTGTGTCGTATCGTATCTCAAGTTCATGTGTCATTGAGTACGGTGGCGTGTGTCGTACCGGTACTCTTGGTCTGTGTGACTATGACAGATTGAACAAAGAAACGCAAAACGATATTCCTTGATAAACATAATCAATTTGGTATTGACATGATTTCTGTTGGCATGAAAAATGGATTGTGAACTAATTTTTTCCGAAAGAGAAGATCAAGGTAAAATTTTCGCTGATATTTGTTCCGCTATATTGAATACACAGTTTAGTTGCAAAAATGAGGCTACAATACACGAATAAAGAATGGTTATGGGTACCAGTCTGAGTGACTGAGGCAATCACAAGATAACAGAAAGACAAAGCTTGAACGTTTGACTGATGAAGAATTTTATGAATTCCATAAGATATGTAAGATGAGATTTCGAAAGACAAAAAGTATATTAGACATGGTGAGAAACATATTGAATCCCGATCACGAAAATTTTCATTACTTGCAAAATAGCAAAATTTTATCAACAATGGGAACGAGTAAAATGACAAATGAAAAAGTGTCAAATCAGCGAACACAGTCACCATAATTACATAGCAACCAATCAAAAATTCTCAGGAAAAGTTATGGACGTGTTGGAATATTTTTGGAGACAAAAAGGCAAAATCATAAAGACATGGAAAAGGAATCTGAGTGAACACTAATTTCAAATAATATCTATTCAAGTTGTTACAAAATGTAGATACAGTACGGAATATCATGTGAAAAGGAAAATTCAAAATTGAGGCGCACAAGAAAAGCTGAAATTTTAGGTCAAATATAGTTGTCGTATATGATCAATCGAAACAGTGAAAGAAATTGAGATTTAAAGATGATATTTGAAGGTCATTTCGGTCACACACATGGAGGAAGCCACCTGAAAAAAAAAATAGAGAAAATCAATAGATCAAATCACAATGATACTGACCGTTATCAATCAAATACAGAATTGAGGTACTTGTCCATAAAAGAAGTTAAGTTGTTCACAAAAAACGTCAGCGTACATATCTATACCTAGTAGTCTTGAGCACTCGCAAAGTCCGTTGAACATATCAACAAGAGGTTATACACATATAGCTGCACCTAGAAAGATATGAAATGTGAGATCGGTAAAACAATTTCTACTGCTACCTATTTCTTTTAAAAAGAAGTCGTATTTAGTCAATTCGATGAGTAGAAAGTGATTCGAATTTCGAGGTGAATGTAATTTACATTGGAGCAGATTCCAATAAAGTTTGAGGTTAATTTCTGATCAATCGCTAAAAGTTCAAGAGCTCAGAGACGAATTTTAGAGACTTGAAAAGATGGAAAAACCGGTAAAAAAAAAAAAATTCCGAGGGGGACCAATGTATTTCCGGATAAAAGTTAAATTGCATACGTAGAACTAGTCGAAAGCAATTTGTTGACAAGAAATTTTGAATGGAAAGTATTTGACAGGAAAGCCAAGAATGAGGAGTCAATAGTGAATAAGAGGAAACGATTCCTAACTTTTTTGTGTTGAGGTAAATTAACAATTCAAGTTGTTTGTTTGAAGTGAGAAAAAAATGTACAATAGAGAAAAAGGAGAATTTTTTCAACTTGATTGCAGAATTGGAATGAGTAGAATGATCAATTATTATGAAATTATATAGTTTTAAAGTTATGCTTTCGGCAAACAGATTCTAAATTTCACGAACAAAACTTAGCTTTATGAGAGACATTTGAAGATGACAGACTCAGAACTTGGATAATGAGAATTATAAAGTATGATATTGAAGCTAAATAAAATCACATGAATATAAAATAATTAGTACTATGCACACGAGTCAACGTATTTATGCATGTAGATTTGGATCTAAAATGATTTTGAGTAATAATAAGAAAGAAGTAAATCAATAGACAATTGAATTATTTCAAAGGAATACCTTGAGCGAAGAAACATTTTCTTTCCTTGGGTACTTTTTCAATTTGTGCCACAGTACCAATGCCACCTAAAAAGGGAAAATTCAAAAATTATAACTTTTCACATTGAGCCAATAATGGATAATCAAAAGTAGATTACTTGTTTTTGAAGGATAACATTTTGGTGTTGAGTAGATTGCAATCTTCACTCAACGTAACCCCATGGATGGAAAACACATCAAAACAGTACACCTAAAACTTGCAGGTTTTCTCATTTTGGAGTGATTGAGTTCAGGACGTACTGGTCTTATGGTCACCTACACATAAAAAACAAAGTCAGGAGAGAGAGACACAATTTTGAACAAAGTTGACAGATATACCAACAGTCAGACTTTCTGGTCCAACGAAAACCCAATTATCTCCTTTCAACAGTGAATTTCAATATTGTAGTCAAGATTTGAGTCAGATGGTCTAGACAATAGAACCTTTTACAATGAAAATGATTTTAGTGATCAATCAACAAAATTACCTCAGGAAAGTTTAATACATCATTGAATACAACTGCTTACGCCAAGTATAGATAAATGGAATTTTGAAGCAAAATGATGAATACGCATGTTGTTACATACCTTTAGAATGGGAAAAATATAACCATTTAATTGCAAATGGAATGAGCAATGTCAAATGCACTCATGAGACAACTTTGATGAATAACATGTAAAAGCGTCAAAGGGCGTACCTCATTTTTGAGAATAAATTCATTTCTGGGAGTAGTAGAGTCCTCGTCTAAAGTGCTAGATGGTTGTACAGCCCTCAGAGAGTATTTTATAGAGTCTGAAAGAATTATAGAGCCTTAGTGGAAAAAGTTGACTGGTAACATGTATACAGAGTTTAACAATCATGACTGAATGGACACAAATTTCAACTGACAATTGGATGGAAAAGAATATATAGTCTCTAAATGTTGGTATCAATGATTGAGATGATATAGCAATGATTAGAATGAGTTGAATTATCAAACAGTATTGAGAGGGAAGAATTCACATTGGTTATGCACAGTCCCATACTACAGCATAGGAAACATGTCCAACTTGTAACATCTGATTCATGACATGAGTAACATTCCAAGAGGTGTAAATGGCCTAAAAAGCTTCTTGAAAATTGAACACAAGTAAGATGAACAATTTCAATAATTGAAGAACATCATAACTTTGAAATATTTGTGAGTGAAATTCGGCATGTATTTTTCAAGATAACTTGGAGCATAACTAAAAATGTAAATGAGTAAAGTTACCAAGACTTACGTGCTTTCTTCATAAGAGATCGGTGAACAATATTTGCATACATACATACCTCAGATTTTTCTCAAAATACTCATATGTCACAAAACACTTGTCTTTTACGCAGAGTGTTGCCTCCGCGCGACAGAATCACAACAACACTACGCCATATTGAACGCCAAGCGTCTGCTAGGCAGCTAGACCAATCAGCGCTTAGCGCCACGAGCAACAAGTAGCGCGCGAAAAGTAGCCTGATTTGACTTACATTATTCGGAAGTCACACATTGTTCTGTTGAGTGTCAATGACCATAATATAACACATTGGAGAACTTTTAGTGAAACTATCTGCCAATTTCGATTGATACAACACGGAAGTATGAGTTTTTCAAGATCATGTATTGCATATGGATTAGTTTATAGATGGCGGAATATATATATGTTTTTGAGAAATTTTTGAATTAAGAATGTTGAGAATGGGGAAATTGATTTGATGATGGAACTCAATACGGAAATTATGTGAAATATCCATGATAAAAGGAATATGATATGATTATTGCACATTTGAATGAGCAGTACATCCGAATGTGTATCAATGATTTTTTCTAGAAGTTCAAAATTATGATATGACGAAGATTGTTAATTGGAGATTTCAAAATTGAATGTTATGGGATGTGATTTCAAAAGTTACATTGTGGATGATTTGTGATAAAATCAGGGTTGGTTGAAAGGAAAAGGAATTGTACAAGGATTTCACATGAGAGTCGAGTTATTAATGATTTTCAGTGAAAAATTGAGAAGAAAAAAATTTTTCCAGGAGATGTAGAATTCTAGATAGTTGGTCATGTTGGAACTGGATTGTAATTGAAAGTTGCTAGTTCGAATTCTGAGACGATGATATTTGAAAAAAAATGGAAGAGAAAGTTAGCAAATTTCATTAACTTTGGAGAGTCTGAATGAATGGGGACCGAGTAGTATACTTCTTTCGAAAAGATTATGGAAAGTTACAGATATTAACAAACTACGAGCCGCGCGATGAAAAGCAGAACCTAGATGATTAATTGTGAAAATGATGATTATTGAATTCGAGATATGTATCATTGTTTTGTAAGAAATATGAGATCTCTTGGACCAGGTTTCTCTTATGTTTTTCCCACGAGGTTTTTGAGAGTTTCCCTGAGTCCACGGGTCTGCGACCCGGGCAAATGCGAGAGATAATAGAGGATAAGTACATACAGGGGATGAAGTATTTCATTTTTACAATTTGACCAACAATATAGTTCCGAGTTCATACGTTTGAATAATTCAAGACTTGTTGATTATGAAATACTTTACTATTCAAAGATTGATGAACGTAGATTGTGAATTTTCAAGATAATTTTTGAACGCTATAGTATAATTTTATAAGGAAAAAAAAAAGTGCTCTTGTATCACACTTTTTTTTCGAGAAAAGGGGGAAGGTGTAACGTACGGGAATATACATATATCCATCAAACATACAGCTTGCATAAACCTTGAATTGTTCCAATGATGCTATATACACCATCACCACACAATACAGATTATACATCTCGAAGATGCTATGTACATCACGACCACACGATATAGACATACTTCGACAATCAAGCTATATATACCAGGCCTGATGTATACGTATATACTCCCCAATGCTTCTATAAACCCTTAACGAATTATGTGTATAATTATTCTAATAACGTAAACCATCATATGTATATGTCTATTGAATATTGTCTATTTAAAGGCGTCGCCTCCACAAATCGGCGCTATTATCCGTTTGTATTCAGAGCCTGAACCTGCGACACTTTGTCGATTAAACACGCATCTTTCTCTCAAGTCGGAGAGTTACTTATTCACTGTTCAACCCAATTACCAACGAGAACCCAAAACCCAAACTAATTAGTTAACCATTACAACTGGTGACTAATCATTACAGAGGAAGCATACTAGTGACATCTTTGTCGCCGCCAGTGAAGTTTCATCATGTTCAGTCGAAAATCGATCTTCACAAGCTGCGGCAGAGCAGATTTGTATTTTTCCGACAGATACACATACTTCATCATAAGTTAAGTACATATATATTTTCTGATGATTATGGAGATCGATTTATTGAAATATCGATTGGAGTAGGTAATCAATGAGTTTAATGTTTATCAACTCATTCGTCTAAGCGCCAATGATTTGTATGATAACACCTCGCCTCATTAAAATCGTTGCGATACGTTCATCGATCAATTTTAAAAGATTACGCATATAAAAACAAAAAAATTCGAATAATTTCTAATTTTTGTGAGTGATTGATGTGTTAGATTAATAATTTCTAGAAATCATAACAATAACAATATTTTTGAACTGCTGGGTACTGAAGCATCGATGACTGAATTATAATGATTCAAGATTAATGCAATTTCCCAATGTATGCTTTCGTCTTCTTTTGGAAAAATTTTATTTTGATACCTAGGTAGACCCGTAGCTACGAGCTGTGATCTTCAAAAATAATCTCGGAAATCTTATTGAAATTAAGTATACTCATTCTATCTCGTCTCTTACAAGATTGATCGTGATAAAGATAGCAATTAGGTATTCGACCAAGACTCATGACAGATCTCAAATAGTAACCCAAGGATAGAAAATTCCATATTTCCATCTCATCGGGATCTGAGAGCAAAGTATCACAATGAATCCTCGTGGTGCACGCCTGGCGAGGAATGACTTTAAAAAAAATGACAACAAAAACCTCGACAAAAACTGGAGAAGGGGTGTTTTTGTCCGAATCGTCACGAATTCAACCTGATTTCGAGCGAAATCGTATCAGCTCGCCGTTTCGAGTGATTGTCAAAGTAGAATTCTCCATACATCTCGTTTTCTTCGCTCCCTCAAGATTTTTTTACAATCACTCGAAAAAGGTGGGTTACAGCAAAAAAATGTCAAGAATATTTTCTTATAGATTCTTCGAAGATCTACAAGATGATATGGGTAGATTTATCACGAAATTGAAAAGGATTGCAGTGTCATGAAAAAAACCTCGCGCTTTCTGCTAATTCTCTACTATTTTCTTCCAATATCATCTAAAGAGCCTGAGTTTCTCGATTAATTTCAGTCCAACCATTAATCTAACCGCGGCATCTTGTAGATCTTTACATAACCAGTGAAAAAGTATTCGTGACATTTTTTGCCATCACACACCTCTTCTGAGTATTTGCGAGGAAACCGCGAGGACAAGCAGAAAACGAGGAGTCACCAAATTTCTCCATAAGCAGTGTATGGGGAATTCTCAATGATAATTATCCAAAATGGCGAGCTGCTACGGTTTCTCTCGAAATCAGGTTGAATTCGTAACGACTCGTCCGGGGCGCACCGTGTCTTAGTTGCTTTGATTTTTCTGGGGTACTTTCTCGGTTCTCACTACTTCTCTTGCAATGAATTTTGATTAGTCTATTTCTTATAAATCCTCTCTCGCTCTATCTAAATGATGGCAATACGCACTCAAAATTAAATCAGAACATGGGTTGATGCTAAGAGAGTTCATTCTCATCGTCGACAACATCTTCAAGTCTCACTCCCCACGTGATCTTGAGTATTTACTGCCAAATTTATATGTTCGGTCTTATTTAAGAAATTTACATTAGAGAAAACGCTTACCCCTAGAGCTCGGAGTGGTTAGAGTTTTTTAGTTCGGTACGCAAGATTTTACGGAAAGTCAAAAATTCAGGAACCAAAATTTCGAAGGGACTAAAAATTGGGATGGAATGATTCGGATGCCCATGTAAAACATACGATTCCATGAACATATATGATCATGGAATCCGAGGATTCCATGGTCATATATGATCATAAGTGAAACCGCTTTAAACATTTTATTTTTATCCCAGAAAGTTGTGATATATTGATTCGAACCTATTCTAATATCAATACGTCACGATACTGATCATATACTACTGAAAAAAATCTTTCCAGGAGTCGGTCTCGAGTTCCCAAAAACTGACATTTTCGACGAAAAATGATATTTGATGTGAATTTTTTCTCTTCACTACTTCAAATCTTCAAAACCTGAGAATGACTTCGGGAAAAAATTTTCTGAGTAATATTCGATCATCACCGTGAAGTACTGATGTTGTAAATTGGTATATCACACGTTTTCGTAATGAAAAGCACCAATTTCGAAACCGATTTTATTTATGATCATATATGACCATGGAATCCACGGATTCCATGATCATATATGTTCATGGAATCTTATGTTCTAGGTGGGTGGATAATAATTAGGAATTGTAAAAATCAGGAAAGGCAAAGTTTCGGATGGGAACATTTAGGGAGGAATTTTGACTATTCCGAATTTCGCCTTTCATAAATGTTACAATTCCTAATTCTTGTCCATCCGAATTCTTCCACTCCAAATTTTAGTCCCTCCGAAATTTTGGTTTCCGAATTTTTAACTTTCTGAAATCTTGCATTCCGAATTTTGATCTCTCCGAACTTTTGGTTATCCAAAGTATAATTTTCCGAATTTTTGGCTTTCCGAAAAACTAACCACACTAATCCCACGAAGATTGAAATTATTGTGAGAATGTGCGGAAATTGCAAAAATCAATCGTCGTATACGATACCATATATGGTGCGTGCACTTTGAACTTTTGAAGTTCCTTCATTGTTTGCCATTGTTAGAACGTCATTCATACATCAAATGAGGACAGAATTTGGGTAAACCCGTTTTTGAGATCGTACATCGATATTGCATAACGTTCCATACGCAATTTTTCTCGAATTCTTCAATGTTTGGTTGCTTACAAAATTGCATGAAAAACTTTTCACGGCTCATTGATGAGATTCCTTGTTTTCTCGTAATCATTTTGACCCTTACCTGCAGCTCTGGCAGAAATCCAATTGCGTAGAAGAGAACAGCAATCTCATGAACTTGATGTGGAATTTGACCTCACAACAAAATATCAAATGATGATATAGACGGAACTCGGCAGAATTTTTACGATGATAGACAAATTTAAAAACGTTCATGGGTTGCGATAATTGAACAGGCCACACCCTGTAATGAATCTTCTCATATCGGTCAAAAATGTTTCCTCATCATTATTCAAATAACATCCCTGCGTGGTTATTCTATAGAATCACCATTATTCAATTTTCGGGGCGATGACTAATAATAGAGCTCGCAATTGAGGCACAAGTTTTGTTTTTAATTTTCGAAAAAACGCCTCGTGAAAACCGGTAAACGGACTTTTTAGCGAATCGGATAAACTCATTAGAGGCTTCTGTATCCAATCACACTTCATGCATGGAAAAGTACCATCATCAGTGCAAATTTATAGACCCACACTACCTTTCTGTCGGCGAATAATTTCGTCAGATCCAGACTTGGATCAATCAATAGTGGGAAATCTAACGCAATATATCTAGGAGTGGAGAAACAATATGAATATATTTGAAGTGTCTTACGATTGTCATCGCATTTCTATCAATTTGGAATCATAGATGAAGAACAACATTTTTGAGGATTGGATAAGGCTCCATGCCCTCCCTTCAGCCGTTTTGCCAATGATCTTGGACCTTTCCGATATTTTTCGACGTACTTGATTGCATTCTAAAGCTTGTTTCAAGAAATTCAAAATGAACTAAAATAAGTTCAACTTTGACCAACCAAAACCGAGCTATCACGGTTTTTACATAAAGCTATTTTTGCGAGTTCGGAAATGTGTATCTAACATGCCTCCATTAAGCATTCTCCTCGACAACTCTGGTGTACCTCAACATTTTCCGACGTATTTTAGCTCATTTAGAAGCTTGTTTTTAAGCCTTCAAAATAGGCTGAGGGACGTCTAATTTTGATCAACTGAGATTGAGCTGTCTCAGTTTTCCCAAAAAAAAAAATGTAAATCTGCGGTCCGAAAATCGTGTTTATCGGTGTGCAACCACATTTGGAGCTTTTCACCGGTCCAAAAAACACAATTTCACATATATTTTGACGTGATAACACGTTTTAAGTGGTAAGAAAAGTCGTGTACTGTGCGCCCTTTCCAGATGACTATGTGGGGCATGTTGGGTGCACACTAATTTTGACCTTCATTTTTACGAATGATCTCCGTATTTTGGTCATGAAATCGCTCCATATTCAAGTTTCACAACTTCAGAAAACAGAAATTAGGGGTCTTGGGAAAAGGAATCGAATGTGCCAAAGTATATGGAGATTGGTCAAACCAAAAATGTTTGGCACTATACTTAGTAAACGCATTTTCGTGGGCGATTTCTTGTGTGTGCAAACACGAAAAATGCAAAAATTCACTTCATATTTTCAGGAATCATCCGGGGTCGGTCCCTATCATTAATTTTCTCAAATTCTGACATAACAAACGTATATAAAAAAAATTGCACGAGGGTCAACGAGTGCTCAGTTCTGAGATCAGCATGTGGGGGAATGTTGGGTACACTCACCTTATGTTTAAATTTTGCTGAAAGATCGATCGAAGCGGTCTAGGAAACTCTTTAACATTTGTCGGGACATTTTTGCGAGGATAACTAAAATGAGTAGAAAATAAAGAAGTAAAAGTATAAACTTCAGTATTCTGATGTTTTTCGTCAAGACCGGTACCAATGAGGTGCCAATGGTCGCAATGCCATAAATTGAAGGTATTTCGACCAAATTGGGCCACTTTATCTGTTTTTATTTCAAAAATTTCTTATTAAGCGACCCTTGCGTATTTTTCTCGAGTCCCTGATCGAGTCCCTAACATATTGCAATCAATGGGCAGTGGAAAGTACTTGACTCTGTGAATGAATCTAGAAAATGATTGAAATGCTGCAAGAATTGTTCCCTTAGAAATTTACCCAAGGTGATGGCAAAACCATAAGGTTCATACGATGGTTTTTCAGCAGACTCAGACACTCCTATTTTTTGCAAAAACTCCGCCATTAACCTAACGCGAATCGATAGGAGAAGAAGAGAATTTCTCCCGGTACACTGATAAGTATACTGACATACATTTTCCTAATAGAAATAAAATGGATTAAATCAGCCTCCTACAGCGCGAATCGTTTTCGCTCAATATGAGTCATGTCGGGTATTGTGCGAATCTGCAGGTAAGTATAAGTATGAAGAAACAATAGAACGAGCAATAGAATTCAATGCTCGGCTGGAAGAATTAAATATTTCTTCACATACTCAAAGAGTCGCAAAAACTGAGGGACTCGGAAAATTGCAAAAAAAATTTTAGTCAAAGCTATCACACATTCATAACATCGGAATCGAAGCAACAACAAACTATTTGACTTCCAAGGAAAAGGGACACAATAATAAGTAGGTATTTTCACGTTACCACGGGATCGTTTACATGTCAGAGTCAGACCTCACGCGGCTAATAGATATAAAGCAAAAGAGGAAAAGACTTGTAAAATAGAACATTACGCGATGAAAGAGTGATAGAGAAAGAGAGAAAGGTACGAAAATACATTTGGTCTCTGGCAGAGATGATGATGGTCTCTTGGTTTGTTTACCAACTCGATCATCGCGGCCAGGCAGTGGATAAGAATGAGAAAATTAAAGGAATTGGTTGAAAAAAAGTAAGAGTACCTATTTCGGTCACTATTTCTCTAATATACAATCATTGAATCGCTTATAGGGAATTTAAATAAGTTCGAATCTCACTCGATATGCGGGGTCATCGTCATGTTATATCTAATACATATAATTGATTGTGATTGCATTAACATATGATTCTGCTGCTTCGTTTTAAGGTGATGATAATTCCTACCCAAATATAGACGATGAACAATATGATCTATTGCACTCGATGGACATGCCCACTTTATGCCCACACAATTATGTCGGAGGACATGATACATATGGGATGGCCATATAATATGAGCCTCATAGTTGTATTTCGTATCTCACAGATGCAGCCGGGAGTTACTCATCGGTTACTCATTACTCATTTGGGTCTATAACTCTATTTATCACCAGAGTGGGTGTTGTATGTATATCGTGCTCGATATCGTGACTATCAGGGTTCTGAATATAAAGATTCATTTTTCTTAATTTTCGATAATTCATTCTATTATTTATCATGAATTTGATGCTATCAGTACAGTCAGACATTGCTACCATTACTAATCGTTAAAATCAATTAGCATGGCGTGAATTGATTTCGCGATGAGGAAGAGAGAGATTGAGCAAGAGTAGGGCGAGAACGAAAAAATGAGGAAAAAGCGGAGGATCGCGCAAATCGACGTGAATTGGCTCTGATGCTATAATAAATACGAAGATTATCGATCGCTCTATCAATTTACCCTTACCGACAGTCACGATCACTGATGATTATTTTGAAAGTCCTTATTATTTTTCAGCACAAATTTCTATTGGATGGAGTGTGTCTAAAATTATGATTTTGGAGTATTATTAAAATTTTCAAATCTGACCATTATTTTTTTCTCAATTTTTTTTTCTTCCATAATTATACCTAGTAATTGTGGAAGAGCTATAGAATTTCGTGCATTTGCGTGAGTGAACGTAACAGTTATACGCACATATTTCGTGCACGCATGGAATTATGAGTTCTCGCGAAAATCAAACTCATTGTCGTAAATATAATCGTTCCTTCGCTCATGTTTCAAAAACAACTTCCGAAAAATGTTGATATTTATGTTGCTGAGCATCGCATGGGTTATAGCTTAAAAAATTGATTTTTCGAAATTTCATGATTCACTTGTGATCAAAAGAAGGCATATTATTCAAAATGAATTAGGTTCAGGTCATGTTCAGGTTATTTCATGCAACTTCGAAGCTCTTTACAAGAAAATTCATGTTACTCCACTGTAAAGTATATTACACACGTGCATTTTTTTACCTCGAATCGTATTTCATGTATTATTACCGTGAATCTCTTTTATATCCGAGCAATTCTAATATGCACGGATGCACTCATACATATGTGCAAACCTCGTAGAACCCGTGCATGCAGAGACCCGCGAGGAGGCTCACTATATACATTGTACATCAGCTCAGCGGGCGGAGGGGAAGAGAAGAGAGAGAAAGAACGTCTGCGCGGCCAGAGAACACTGTTCGAGTTTTCGGTCTGTGCACCGCTGCTTTTGACTTGACGAGAGAACAGGGGCGGGTTTTCGCAGTCGTGAGGATTTTACTAAATTAGTAAATTATTAAAAAACGTGCTTGAGCGCATGCGCTGGATTCGACAGGATTGAAAAGCTTGGTTCACACAATCACATTTACGCGCACTTTTTAAAACTCGAATTCCTGAAATGAGGGAAAATTTGAGAGAGAATGGTAAAAATTCTGAAATGAGTTAGTTTTGTTCTGAAAACAAGGACTACAAATTCAGCGTGGCGTTCAATGAAGGTTTATTCAATGTCTCACAAAACTTTTAGTCCCTTTTTCACGACAAACTATTTGGTTCGCCGTAAAAAAGAGACCGGGGATATGAATAATAAGTGTCTTCGATGTCAACGTACAATTATCAGAATTTCCCGATTCTCTTTCAAATTCTTCCTTATTTCAGGAATTCGAGTTTTAAAAAGCGTGCGTAAATGTGATCGTGTGAACCAAGCTTTTTGATTCTGCTGGACCCAGCGCATGCGCTGTCACGCAAATTTTAGTAATTTAATAATTTAGTAAATTTTTTAAATGAGCGAAAACCCTGCCCAGCTCGCCATATCTCGTCGTCGCGTGCGAGTTTGAGCAGCAGCGGCGACACCTTGTTCGTGAACCTGCCACGAGAGTTGAATTGTGGCCAACAAGTGAACACCTGGAAGTAACTAAATTCAACCCAGGAACATTTAGAAATCATATCCAGGAACTAAGAGGGTCGTCCTCGAGGTGGAGGTGCCTCCAGGAGGCCGAAGTCGGGTAAGTGGAGCGGCCCCGAGACGACGCGCCAGCCCAGCCTGCGGCTACGCGCATGCGTACTGGCGCGCCTTTTGAAATATCCATACTCTATTCTGCTTGTGTATCTTTTTACTTGGGAGTTTTCGGCTTTCTGCCCTAGGTATTTCGTCGTCTTCTATTCCACAACATTCACTGTTCGACTCACGTTTAGACCTGCAACAGTGTGCTTGCAAGCATATAAGTGCTCTTTCGTGTAAGCTCGCGTACTGTGCTTGTCATCATCAGCACAGTTTGAGTGTAATTTTTGTGAATAAAGTTATAGGGTATCGCATTTTTTTGACATTCCAAGTGTACTATGATGGATGGAATATCCACTCTTGGATGGTGTGACTTTTTGATTGTGAGTTGTGTAGGATTTATGATTAATAGAGTTGAATAAATATTTCTTGACCTTGTTCAGAGACTCGCGTTAACAAGAAATTCTAATTATAATCGTATAATGTCTCATTACAAAGTTTTGAGCTCTTCAAAGTTACTATGCCATTGCTCAAGGACTGATATTTCAACATCTATCTTGAATGTAAAAGCTTATGATTGCTTTCTTCTTACACGCGCCAAATCAATTCTTGATAATTCACATCGAATCAACACCTTGACATGAAAATTCTCCATTTGCAGCGGTATGTCATCAACTACTGTTGAACGTCCTGTAAGAATGGGGATAGTCAACAAAAAAGAGAATGAAAATAATACAAAGTCCCGCAGAGTATCTATTGCCTCTCAGAAGAAACACAAACACGAAGACAGCAAGCACTTCAAATTTGGCCGCAAGCGTCTGCAGAGTTTTACCAACAATGGAAAATTTTATCCTCCTCACAAACGCAGGAAGAAAGAGGGAGCAATCATCCCTCCAACAAAATTTTTACTTGGGGGTAACATTTGTGATCCTCTCAATTTAAATAGCATGCAGGATGAAGAAGTCAACAGGGCCATGAATGCAGTAACACCAAAGTCAAGTCCACTGCCTACTCCAAAGCACAGGAAGGGCACCATTGAAGTTATCATTCCCCCAAATATATGTGATCCACTTAATCTAACCAACTGCAGTGATGATGCTGAGTATGAAAAACAACTCATTTCTCCATTGAAAAAGACCTCAAAGAAAAGGAATAGGAAGCGGAAGCGAGCATCAAGCCCTGGGAAAGATGACTCTACTGAAACTGTAGATGCAAAAGAACCCATGCATGTGGAGGAAGCCAAAATTGCAGAAGCTGCAACAGCTAAAGCTGAATCTGAACCCCAGATAATAATCACCCCTGCAAAGTCACCTGTGGAAGAACCTCAGCCAGAACCCCAGCAATCAAAAACAGATTTGGAATCAAATGATAAAGTCAAACTGCGGCTAAAAGGATTAGAGGAACCAAAAGATAAGAGAATTCGGAAAATTGATTTAAAGGATAAAATAGTGAGCCCTGTCATACCTCAACCAGGGGCCTGGAAACCTAGACCACCACATAGGCAAAATTCAGATAAGAGGAAAAGACCACATCAGGAACCCAAGTTCAATAGTAAGAATGCAAGGTTTCAGTATGGAAACTATAACCGTTACTATGGTTATAGGAATCCACACCAGGAAGAAGACACTAGGCTTAGAGTGTTCAGGCAGAGAAAAGAACTTTTTGCTGGAAAAGATGTTTTGGATATTGGTTGCAACATAGGGCATATAACTCTTTCGGTGGCTAGAGATTTCTCAGTTCGAAGTATAACAGGTATCGATATTGATAAGAAACTCATTGGTATCGCCAGAAAAAATGTGAAGCACTATGTGAACAATGTTCAGTTTCCACTGAATAGTGACAACAGTGAGTGCAAGGACTCAAATTGCTTCCCTATGTCAATGCTCATTAATTATGGCCCAGTTGATGTACCGGGTTTTACAAAACATAATGATCAGAAGGGTTTCCCATACAATGTTACATTTATCCAGGTAAGACATCGTTTCCGTTAAGTATACGTTTCAATCACTCAATAGCTCAGAAAAATGTCTGAAACGGAAAGAACTACTAACTATGTTGGATTTATTACAAAAGTACTTATCATCATTCTAGGGAAACTATGTTGTGGAGGATGATTCTCTCCTGTCTTTGGAGCACTCTCAATTTGATACAATCCTTTGCCTGTCTACTACCAAATGGATTCATTTAAATTTTGGTGATGCAGGTTTGAAACAAAGTTTCAAGAGAATGCATGCTCAACTCAGGCCTGGTGGTGTTTTGGTTCTTGAAGTACAGCCCTGGAGTGGTTATAAAAGAAGAAAAGCCCTTACTGTAAGTTGATCACCAAATTGATTGTTTCATGGAATCTTATTACTCTTTTCCACTACTTATTGAAATGAATACTCATAAAAATCTTGGGATTGCAGGAAAAGATTTACAAAAACTACCAAAGTATTGAGTTGAAGCCTCATCACTTTGTTCAGTATCTCCTGTCGCCAGAAGTAGGTTTCTCCAAATGTGAATTAGTATCCACGCCATCTCATCCTTCCAAAGGTTTCCAAAGGCCACTGCACCTTTTCACAAAAGCTGACACAGCTGCCACAACTCCAGCTGCTACAAGCACAGCTACCCCTAATCTTGAAAATCCAGAAGTTGTAGTACTGAGAAATGAGCGGAGATTGAGTCGTGAACAGCAAGAACAAATGCGTATGGAGTATGAACGAGAACTTTTCCCATCTCCGCCAGAACCACGCAAAGAATCATGGTATGTTCTCTCATAAGTCCTTTCTACTTTGTCAAGTTATTTGAGAGTATTTTCTTGAAGCTCCGTCATATTCAGTGGTATAGAAACGACATCTCCATTTTCATAAGTCGTCATTCGTTTGCTCTTGATCCACATGGCGGATGACATAGCCATCTGTAATGTAACTCATCATTGTTCAAGAACCTTACTTTCGTTGTTCAGCATTAATAATATGATAAAGATGCGATTTCAGAATGTCACATCGGAAGAATAAATTCATCGCTATCATAATTAAGCAAAATCCTGCAAGATTAATAAAACGACTATAATTTGTAAAGGCAACTTACGCTTCTTATGCATTCTGTTGCATTGGTTTTTCAAACCTATTCAGTAAAACCAAAATTTTGGTATATCTACAAGCATCCTTATGTATAAATGGCCTGATTGTAGAAAACGAAATATTTGGTGCTCCTCTTTTACATCAGAATCAGATTATGGCCAACCCAATGAAATTGATTTACAATGCTGAAATAAGTTTGCAACATACACTGTAATTGCTATCAAAAATCAATTGTGACGTTTCTCCACGTCAAAGGACAAACACTTTTTTTAAATCGTCCTACTAGAAAATTAACACTGAAGATGAGATTTTGACCGAAAATTTACTTATAACTCTTTCACTTTCCATAGGACGCCGGGTACGAGTCAGCGTAGTGGCGAGTCGCTTAGTCAGTACGAGCTTTTACACAACGTATACGCTCCCAGTGCGACTCCTTGCTACGACACACCAGTCCACAACACGGATAGCTTACCGCCTGATCCTAATCAAATGTGTTATCTCGATGTGAATATCGAACATGATAATAGGGCGAGTCCTATTCCGGAAGTCAGTCAATCAGCGGAAAGTCATCCAGAAGCGCTCAAGATTGAAAATCCTGAGTTGAAATCTCCAGAGGTTGATGTGATGCAGAGGCTCGAAAACACTCCGGATGATACAGTTTCGGAAGACAATACCGAATATAAATGTGAAATTGGGACTCGGGATGAGCAAAAACTTATTGGTGATGAACAACAACAAATTGATGAAATTAGAGAAGATGATACTTTGAGTAGTGAATTCACAAAAGACAAGACATGAGATCAAGTACAATATTTGGTACTTGAATAACTCGCAAGACACGCTTGATCATGTGGAATGAACTCTTTTTCCATCAAACTGGTTATTGATTACAAATTGATATTTATTATTTGTATAAAAGTGAGAGTTAGCATTAGAGTGTGAGTAAATGCTAGATGATAGAATTAGTTGTAGCTTTTTGAGATAATATGCGGATATCGTGCGTCACGATAATATTGTTGCCTCGAACACGGCAACGACTCTATAAGCGCGTCCTTTTTCATATTCTGTTATAGGAAAGTCGTAGGAAAAGCCTCGTTCACCTGTAAGATATTGAAAATAAAATCGGAGAGGAGAGTAGTTGATTTAAATCAAAATTAATGGTCTTGTTTTTTATTCACAGCTTTTACCTTACACTTTTTATCCATCATACATCTCTATTTTGCAAGATTTAAAACACCTTTCGCGGACAAAAATCTGAATCTCGACGACTATATTTCTATCTTGAATCATGTTACATATATTCAATTGATTCCTTTTCCATCCATGAAGTGCATGTTCAAATTTTTAATGTATGTATGTGTAAATATGCGCCACCTAGATGGTGAGCTTTTTTTTTTATATTCTACATGCGTTGACCTGCAACAGCTTACAATACTACTCTTGATTAATAGTGCTTTCATGATGAGCGATAATGAGTTGTGAATACTTTTCAGCTTCAGCCAAATTCTTCTATTCCGTCTATTTTTTAAAAATGTTTACAGAGTTCAACATCTGAGAAGGATCCAACTAAAAACACTTTACGAAAAACTACTTTTTTGTCTCAAAAAATTCTCTACAGAAAATGAATACATATCTCTGTAGTGAAGAGTCTTATTCCAGTATTCTAGGACTCATCCTCGTTCTTCATCTGTCAAGAATGATCAATGGAGAGAGTTATAAGCAGATTGCTGATACACTTAAATTAGTCTCAGCAATCTACATGACGGAAATGCAATCTTCCAAGGCAATAATTATCTTATATTTCTAATAAATAGTAAAGCGAGACGCCAGCGCCTCGCATCCAAACAGGTAATAACTATTTCCGAGGTCCAAGACACCCTAATATCTTTATATAATTATTATTCACGGATATTGCTTCTTTTAAAGAGTTATACTAATTCACACTTGAACTAGGATACGTTTGAGAATAAGTGAGTCTTTTTAACATACAATTTTGTGAAGTCGACCATGGTTATTACAACGTATTGCACATTTATCTTTGTCCTCAGGACAAAGTAAGACAGAAAAAATTATGTAGGCAACGCGACGTAACACTTTGTGGTATTTATGTATGTAACATAAATATTTCGATTTTGTTTCTATTTTACATAACATCTTTGACATTATAAAACGAAGAAGACATCAGGCTGTTGGAGAAAGTTGTTTTGTGACAAAAACTGTGAGTGATGATCAACCTTTAGGCTCACTTAGAACAACTGTATTTTTTAGTGAAACCTAAATCGTTAGAACATATTGAAAGATTATCCCTCTCTTCGCCACAATCGATGCTTGTCTCGTGTTGCCCAAAAATTACTCGGACGAGTCATTATTCTGAATTTACATATTTCTGTTGAAGACGCGACTCTATATTCGACACTCGGGCGGGTAGTTTCCGTTTTCGAGCGGTGTTTCCTCGGCTCGGGCCGGAGGAACATTACATTGCTCGAGCCGCGAAAAGCAACATTTCCCGAATCGTATCGAAATGTTCTATTTTGGGCTTTGCGGTCAGCAACTTTTTCAACAATCACTAAACTGTTGGACGAGGACGTAGTTGTCTCATTAGAAAAAATGCTGAAATATCTTCGAGAGCTTTAAAATAACATCAGTCTCGAAAGATTTGTGCGTGAATGCCACGATAAAATGTACGATACTACATGTAGAATTTAAGTTTGCATGTCAATACTAAACGATACATTACACAGTATCCTAGAATATGCGACAAGAATTTTTAAAATTTCTTGTCATATTTGTTTGACACAAAAATGGAAAGTTCCAAAAGATCCCGATGAAATTTAGGTCGGAATCACATGTTCCATAATCCTAATAGTTGATAATCTCAAAATTCATCGATTCAGATTTTATGACGGAAATTCGTGACAACTCCACCCAAAGAATACTTTGTTACCTCTATTTTTTTATAACATATAAAATCTTACTACAGCCATACCAAAGCTCATATCGAGTTATTGACAAGTAGATATCCTGCAACAATATATTTATGCTCGAAACTCAAGATATTAGGGTGCCTTTGGACTCTCTGAAAAGTTTCGAACCTGGAGATTCAAAACTTCGAACGACAGCAGCTTGCGATACTCTTTCCATTCTGTATGAACTGACGTGAAGCTTCATTATAATAGATCGCGATGATGTCGTTGGAAGTTTTCTTATACAATCTCTTCGATGGCAGACCGATGATGGCAGGAGTAGTGGATTGCTAAGTGATTCATATACACATGTAAGAGAGAATATAATAAAGTGCCGTGCAAAATTTCGTGAACGCTAAAATGAAATTCCCGTACACTACAATCGTCGATAAATCGGACCCACATGGAACTTGAGGGTGTTTTAAACGGAGTATTTCAGATTGGAGTAAAAATGGTAAATTTAGGTGCTGTACGATTTCTTTTACGATCCTACTTAGTGACACACAACCAACTGATGAAATTCCAAGAAGTTTTAAGAATAATTCTTTTTATTCTATCAAGTGTCCTTCGGACGCGATTCGGAAAAATCCCATTTGCAACGATTTCTTGATAAGTTCACATCGCACGAGTAACAGAGTAAGAGCTCTCAAAGTGGTCAGATTCTAGGGTTTTAAATAAAAAATGCCGATAGCTGGCGAAAAACTGCGGTTCTGGCTACTTTGAAAACCCTCATCTTATTGCTAGCACGACGCAAAAAATAATTAAAAAATCATTGCAAGCGGATGATTTTTGCAAAATTGATCCATCTCTAATCGTTCCCAAGTAACTGATAGAATAAAAAGAGGTATAAAATTCTTGTTTCATCAGCTGCTTGTGTCGATGGAAAGGTTCGGAGAAAGAATCAAAAAGCACCTGAAGTTACCATTTTTTTTTTTTCAACTTTGAAATATATTCTTCAAACTTTCCTAAGTTGATCTGGGTCTGACTTGTCCATGTTTGAAACGGAAGGAAATTTCATTCCAGTTTTCACAAAGTTTTGGACGGTACTGTATGTGGAAAAAATTACAACTTGGAGCGATAAATCTTTTTGCCTCGATGCTTAGTGATCGATCAAAGATTCAATATCTTCAGCTCGTCGAAAAATGTTCCCTCTGAAAATTGATTTTGTTATCAAATTCTTCTCTCGAAAAAAGACGACCGCGTCAAACGCAATATTGCAAATGATCATGGTTGACTTTTTTCCAGTCACCTCGAGTCGTGATCGAATATTGGATTTAATTGGGATAAATTAAGTCTGGTCTGGTCATTCGACCTCATTACTAAATGACGACAATATATGGTGTGTATAATATGTCTGACTACAAACACCTGTAATAGGTTTTGACTAGCATGGAATATCATCTTCTATGCTAGTCAGAAATTGTTTATAATTGAGAAATAACATTCACAGCTCGGCGTAGTTGAATCAAAATTCGCTATCTCCATTGTTAGATTACGTATGTATGTACAATATAACGTAAGTTGATATTACGTCCATTAATTTTCAGTGAAAAATGGATTAGAAAGCAAATTCACTTGGAAGTAAAATTTTTTTGAAGCTCCGTGTGTAGCTGCCGTATTACAAATAAGGTGAGTAGGGATCCAATTCTGATAAATCAGACTTGCACGTATCACATCTTTTTTCATATGTCTCCACGGGTATGGCCTCATGTAATAAAATTGGTCACATACTGACTTTGCACTCTAGTTAAAACCCAAATCATTATTCTTCAATCCATCATCCCATCAAATTTCGAAAAATATTTGCAAAGTATTCCTCCAAATACGTGAAGATTTGTTTTTTCAGGATTGTATTTTTGATCGCATTTTTATCCTGCTCACTTTTGCAGAAACAGCTGTGAAAAATATTTACAAAGAGTTTAAGGGGGCGCTGTATCTAAATCTAAAAAATTTGAATACACATTTCACACAATGATACAATGAATCAATTATTAGAATGCATGAGGACTATCAGGGAATGGCTCGATCCCGTATCCGTTACTAACTGATATAATAACAATACATTATTACCCATTCCATAATTCATAATATCCTACAACAATATTTGTTTCTATCCGATCTCTGCCTATAGCGCGTCAACATACATATACCCATTCCCTTGAAAAATTGACGATAAGGGTTGATGATGAAATGTGCGATGGTTAAGTACTCTTCTTTTCTTCTGTTTGAAGATGAACGATGGTGATATGATGATTTAGTGTTGTTGTACAAAAAAGAGTAGACGAATATTTCACTGGGCGCTGATGTAGACGGGAGAGCTTGGCAGAGTGGCGTCTGGCTATTCGTCGACTAATTCCCAAAGCATTAAAGCTGCATCAGTTCCACCAACTGTTACAACATTTTGATCGTTGTAAAGGAATCGAGAACAGGCAACGAGTGAACTGTAAACCTTTTCCTCCACGTATTCTGCTTTGGCGCTTGTACAAGGGTAACGGAATAATCGTAGATAACCCTCGGCGTCACCACTTACGAGCATATCGTGAGCTGCTGAGCGACTCGATGTCGTTACTACCGTTGTTAGCGGATAGTAACGATTGTTCCACATACCTGTGAGCATATGAATCATTTCATTCAGAATTATTTCATTTTCAACTCTCGGAATGAAAATCATCGTTCGTTTGGGAGAAAGTGTTCGGTAGGATGTTGAAAATGTTTTTAATATCTGTGAAGTATTTCGCCCGATCAAGGTCTTTTCAAATTGTAGAACTCATGGAATAATCATAGATTGCCCTGCTAAAAATGGGGGACCCCATGGGGTCAGTTCCCATGGGGTACCACAGAGTCCCATGGGGACCCATGGGGCTTCGTGAGACCCGGCCCTGGGAAAATTTTCAATCTTGAAATTTGCGAATTATTTTCAGCAGGGTGACTGTTACTTTTCATTTCTTAGCCATGTTTGACACCATGGTGCTAGCTGAATTCGAAAAA
Organism: Eretmocerus hayati; assembly: GCA_029851415.1. Lineage (NCBI taxonomy): Eukaryota > Metazoa > Arthropoda > Insecta > Hymenoptera > Aphelinidae > Eretmocerus > Eretmocerus hayati. The sequence continues at coordinate 35,003,151 of CM056741.1, read as the reverse complement.
TTGCCAAAACTTGGCAGTGATTTTTCTGACTCATTGTCAAATTTTGGCAAGTCCAGTCCACATCAGTTAGCAAAAGAATCACTACATAGCTCACCTGAGACGAGATAGCCGACCGTGCAGTTGTGAGTGTACCACTTGACGTCCTTCATGATGAGCGGACTTTTTTCCGAGGATAGAGCTTTGACATCCCCTGTATCAGGAGTAAAATTTGAATTGTCAGTAGATTCTTCAATTACAAAAATCGATGAAATAAGATTCAAGATTGGTATTGTTTTTAAACTTACAGAAAACAAGATCATAGTCTTGTGTGACGGTCTGCAGGAATCGACTGTCGGAGCTCCAGTCAAGCTGTACGAGAGGCTGGGTGCCTCTGATCTTGTTACTCTTCTTGTACGAGAAACCGTCTCTTGAAACCCTGAACAGGTAAACGCTGCCATTTTGCGAGCCCATTGCAACCATCTCTCCGGCTGTAAATCACAGAGAAAATTGTATCATGTCCATAAAAGTACCAACACTCAAAATGAATGGAAATAACACGATTTCCTAAATACTCACTGGGATTGTAGCCGATACATGTAAGAGGTGATCCACAGACTCTTAATGTAGCCACAGCAGCACCCGTATCTGCTGCAAGAACCAAAAGATGACCCTCGGATGAACCAGCCGCTAGAGCAACTCCGAATGGATGGAATGCTATGCAGATGCACTCAAATCCCACCTAAAAATTTCATAGATGTCAACAAATTCAAATTTGGACTCGAGTTTTCAAATATTGTAGTCTTGTTGAAAATAAGGATAGAGCTTCGTACCTGAGTTGTCCAAAGAAGTTTGTGCCGCCTCCAGAGGGCAATATTTTTATCGTGTCCAGCCGTGGCAAACACTTCGTCGTCCGGATGAACCGCGAGTCCCCAAAGTTGTCTGCCGTGACCAAAAACTACTTGGTTAAATCGGCGCTGCAAAGATCCCTCGAGAATCTGATTACGAGTTGTTCCCACGTAGATATTGCCATCGTTGCGTCCAGGACGCTGGGGGTATATGCTGCGTACACCTCCCGCAGACTCTGGCAACTGTAGAGATGATAAGGTATATTCAGAATTATTGCAGTTAGACTTGGACAATTTTAAAATCATTCAAGTTTCAGTTTCGTATCTCTAGATCAAATTCTTTCATATCTTGCGCGATATTGCTTTCTCGCGTGGTTTTATTTCGTGAGGTGACTAAAGAATCTCAATTAATCAACAGATAAAGAAGAAATCATCACAAAATTACGCCATGAAAAATTAGTCAAATTTTCAACGAGTTGGTTGACAGAAAATTGAAATCAGTTGGTTCAAATTATTGACCAGGATTTCTTACAGTATATTTTTTTTCTTTGTGAGATTGTGATTGTCCATTATTCGTCAATTTTTCCATCTTTTAATCTAATTTTGATGTTTGTATTTCTGTGATACAGCATCGAGTTTCTATATCGTACCTTTGTGTCCGTGATGCGTTTGTAGTTTTGTAGAGAATCCCAGGCTGCGATCTTACGATCTTTTTCACCACCAGAGAGCAAGGTACCCTCGGATAGCATGACAAGCGAACTGATGCCCTTATTGTGCGCCTCGAACTCCATCCTGATGAAGTAAGCACCGTCAGCATCAACCGAGTACACGGTTATGAATCCATCGCTGTCGGCCGTCACAACGTCCCCGTCTTGCTCAAATTGGATGCTCGTTACGTGCGTTCTCGAAGGCTGATGAATTGTCCATTATATATTAATTTTTAAACAAAAAATTCAAATGTATCATTAATAACCACGGATCTAATAGGAACTTACCGGTTTGATTATGTCAGTCCTTTCAAAGAAGCCGTCCTTTCTACGGTTCCAGAAGGTCAGATGGCCCTTTCCATGGGTTATCAGTAGGTTGTCATCTAGTGGATGAAATGCTGCCCCAGTCAGGTCCTCTTGGAGAGTCTGTGATGTTGAGATACGATTAATTCAATCCTTGATAAAATGTTCTCACTTATGTGTATGGAAATACGAGTTTAAGAACTTACAGCAACTTTTCCGAGGAGATGGCCCCATTGCCATTGCCAAACGGATAGTATGGCTTCCCTACCAGCGTCTACTACCAATACATAGCTACCACCGTTCTGTAATAGACAAAGAATTTAATCATTCTATTGCAAGCTAGGAATGAAATAAAATGCGATTTCTGAATATGTATTAAATAATGAAGAATTTTGTGGTGAGATATGTCACCACCGATTCTTTCGTGAGATTACTTATGCAATAATCAAAATTTTATAAAATTTAAACCACAGCGAAAATACCAGGGCAAGATCTTGCTACAAATTCCAACTAAGAGTACTTCATTGGTACATTTTATCGGTCACAAATGAAAAATTTGATCAATTTCTATTTTCCATTATTCTCTCTTCAGAGCTTCGCCCTGATTTTATTAAACGGTGAAGTAAATTATTGACCAAAAAAATTTCAAACTCACCAATTGAGAGAAGGCCAGTGCAGAAACACCCATCTGGAACTCCGTCATACCGAAGACGTAGAGCGTGAGTAAAGTCTCCGTAGACCAAATTCTTACGTGTGGCTGAGCTTTTCGATGCCTACCAGCTCTCTGTCCCGAAGCTACCAGTTCCCGACTTGGGTGTACCTAAAAAAACACACAGCATTCGATGAATAAATTTCATATTCTATTATCAGACACATTAGGGTTTTCCAATAACAAAAATATAAAAATTCATGGGTCAAAATTAGTATTTTACCTCCATACACGTGATATCCTCGGTATGACCAACATAGTGTCGCTGTGCGTTCTCTTCACGATCGTAGAGTACGGCTACAGCAGCCACATAATATAGAAGTTCGCCACTAGGTAGAACCCAGAGATTACGACGGGTATCTGTACCCCGGTATCCGTAAACCCATTCGAGTGAAAGTTTTTTGTCTGGAGGCGTATTATCCACTGGTGCAACATGCGATGGTGGATAGAACGAGCGACGCAGACCTCGAATCGTTACCCGGGCTGGTTCTTCTCGCAGCATGTCTACCATACTGTAATCTGCAAATCCAAAAGAAAATTTCAGTCAGACGATAAATTCTAAGCTATGAAATTCTACGATTTCATTCTCAGAATGAGCAGTGTTTTGCCCACAAATAAAGGTTGATGGAACGGGCGAAAAAGCTCGTTTTTCTTCTTCAAATGCCATGATTACTCCTCAAACTTTGATTAAATAACAGTTCACGATTCGCCTAGTATGTACGTTTTCTAAACATTTTGAAAATCTTTAACAAATTTTAATGAGAATTATTGGGTGGAAACTTCCAAAATCAAAATGTAATAAAATGGACATTCAACTCAACTCAACTTCTTATTTGGTAATGAAGTACAAAATGACCACTAATGATGAATCATTTATATTGAGAGTTTTTTTAAGGGTATCGAAACCGATCTCGTTGTTTGGATACCGATATAAGTTCTACACAACAATTTCTGGTTTCGAGGGATGTCAATATTTTGATTGCCCGTATTCAACTCTAAGTGAAATATAATGACACGATGAATTTATTTCAACAAATGAGTTCTTGGTCGAGTACGTGGTCCATTTCTATTTTTTCATCGCGAAGTTAGGAGATTCTTATAAACTTCTGGACCCGAGGATTGTAAAAGTTCTGATTGCCCGTATGTAGCTTATAATAGTGTAATAATGTCAGGATGAAATAATTTCAACAGATAAGTTTCTGGCCGATAACGTAGCTATTTTTCGTTTTTCATCACAAAGTTCTCGATAAAATCTAAGACACTTCCATCAACCTTGATATAAGTATTCAAATTAACATTGAGCTCACCATTGACTCGGACAACTTCGGAGTCCGGTGCGTAAAGGGCTCGTGGCCTGCTTTTGCTTCGTGCTCTGCGCTGTCTGCCGACGTCTTCGACAACTGCGGGTGGACCCCGAGATCGTGACCTCCTCGCCGGTGAGCCAATTGATGTGGCGACACCACCTCCACCGCCGATACTCAGGTAAAAAGTGTCCACGTCTGCGAATTCATTTCGCAGCTGCGAGAAGCTTCGGACCTAAAATTGAATCACATTCCCATCAATAAGCACTGACATTATTTGCAATTGAGACGATGTACTCCGAATCCACGTTCAATTTTTGAGGATTACCATTTATTGAAGTTCAAGTGAAGCCTCCGGCAACCCAAAAATATGAGGAAGGAATTCTCATTTCTGATGATTCAAAATGAACTATCTTTACCATCTTCTGTATTCTGACGAGATTCGAAAATTTTATTAGATTTGATTTGAAATCATGGAAAAAGATCGTGATGTGCATCAAATATATAGGGCCATGTTGTCCATTTGGAAAACGGCATGCTCAAAAATCTCCAGAACTCCCATTCCGACAAGATCGAAAAATATCCATTCAACGTTGTACTATTCCAAGGACGAAGACTTTTCTACGAGTAATTAGAAGCTGACAATGTTGGCGAGTTTTTATCCTTTTTTATATTTATCATTGAACTTGGTCTGTATTTTATGCAGTTGTCTCAATTTGTGAAAATTAACCGAAAACTGTTTCCACGCTCGGAGCCGCTTCATCTATAAATTGATTCCTTGACAAAAAAAATCCTCTGTCACCATTGAATCATTGAATTCTCAAATTTCCAACTTGCATTTGTATCCGCCGATCTCAAAATTTCAAGAAAAGTGTTATTATATCATGCAAAATATCTTCAGAGTATTACTGGTGTAAAGGGTCAACACGTTTTAACCACAGCGCGATACTGCTTCATCACACTGGACACGTGAACAAGAACATGATGAATATGAAGACCTTTCGTCTACTTTTTATAGTTTGTAGCAAGATATGAAGAAAACTAGCAACAACTTTCTATACGTAAAGACGCCGCTCCACAGCATGAGAATTCGAGAAATAAAATGGGAGCATAGGAAAGCAGATAGAGTCTGACAAATGGTATGTAAATGAGGGTTCGGTGATTTGATACAGAATATTATTCCAACATCGTCTAAAATACAGACAGAGCAGACAGTTGTACAAGCTATAATCTGACAAGGTGTAGGGCCGATTCTCATGTGGCGAAGGGCAAAAGTGAAAAACGTGTGGGCGTGCATACATTGCGACTATAGGATGCAAATTCACACGAGATGCCTTAGTCTCTGTGGAGGTGAAATTGCGCGAGTTGACCAGGGGCCGCGTGTGCCCCACAATACCTGCTGGATTTGAAATTCATATGCGGTCGTGACCTGAAAAATTGACGATGAGGAAACCCGAGTAAAAGCTGTGGTAGGTATAGAACTGAAGATGATCTCAGGCTTTTTTCGCGATCGACCAAAAAATGAGGCCGAGTATGACGGACGACCAGAACAGTATTATAGAGGGCTAGTAAGGTTTTCACACGTCATCGTTACGTCATGAGAATATGTTCAGATGGACTGGATATCGCGTGCAATATCGAACTGATAAAGGAATGATTTTATAGTTTGATTTGATCGTAGGCACTACTCGGAATGCTCGAGATTAGTAGAAAATCAATTTTTCTTGATGTTCAAAAGTGAGTCCGTCTTATTTGTAGATTTCTGGAGCAGAAAATGGTACATCTCGTTACAAGGGTGTAAAATAGTACATTTCGATACAAGGGTGGAAAAACTTTTTTTCGGGTCCGAGTGTCGGAATCAACTTGAGGATGCGGAAAATAAGTCTTACACCCGTGTATCGAATACTATTTTTTGACAAACTGTGAGAGAAAGTGGGGAATCAGTGCGAAAAAGTTACTTTCTCGCACAGTGTGTCAAAATAGTACATTTTGATATAAGGGTGGAAAATTTTTTTTCATTACTCTAACCTAAAAATCCCGTGATTAAATAGGATTTTAGGGTTCTCGTATAATGAAAAAATATATCCGCACCTCGCTTGCAAGCCTATTTTGGGCACTGGAGGACATGTCTGTCCTAGTGCCCCAAATGGGCTACCGCGCTCAGTACGGAAATATACTATTACCGCACAGCGTGTCGAAAACTTCCTTTCGCGTCCGAATGATGAGTTTCTGGCGCGAGCTGCAAACGAGTGTCGGGATCATCACGAGGATGCCTTTTCGGTACAAGAGTGTACAACCTTCTTTTTTCGTCCGAATGATGGAGTGAATCATTACGAGGATGCGGAAAACAAGTTTTACTCCCGTGTATCGAACTGTGTTTTTTGACAAACTGTGCGAGAAAGTGGAAAATCAGTGCTAAAATAGATACTTTCGCGCACAGTTTGTCAAAGAATAGGTCTTGCTCCCGGATATTGAATTATGGTTTTGATCAACTGTGAGTAAAAATCGATAAACTGTCCAGAGAGTACACATTTAAGCACAGTGTATCAAAAAAATAAATTGAGAAAAGAATGCTTGAAAATTCGTCATTAAGGTTGTCACATTTCAACTCTAAATGGTCGATCCCAATGCAAAACCTTATACATCCTAAGTAAAAACCACTGAATTTTAAAGATTTTCCTGGCTCATGATTGGCAATTAAAATCGTTATCACGTCGTTTATATGTGCATACGAGGATGAATTGTGTTGGCACAATCGAGACTGTTGACACGTCAAAGAGGAAGCGTGTCGGTACGATGACGGCTCGAATCGACGAACGAGCGTTGAAATATGAAGGACGGATGACGAGCATGTCTCGCGGTTACGCTTAGCACACGAACCTATTGTATCATACCCATACACCAATGCTGATTCGACCTCGATTGCGAAACAATCATATTCTGACCCAAGAGCAAGTGCCGGGATCGAAAATTCTTACATTTTCCTTGTTCACCTGTTCCGACGTTCATAGCTTGCTCAATTAATTACGCAGGACCTTGATTTTCTATAGTTTACATGTAGAAGGGACAAAAATCAAATTCTTCATAAATAATTTTTCTTTGGAGTTTCCACGTCCCAGCGATTTAAACCTCCAAAAAAACTCTCACACACAATTAATTCCATCGCTTAAACTTATTCTGACAAGTTTAATTTGAGCTTAGAGTGAAAAGTTGAAGTCTTTGCAGGAACTAAAATTCTTAATTAAAAATCCAGTTACTATTTTCTTTTTCAATCAATATCAGAAATTCTCCTGCTCGTAGATTATCAAAATGAATGACGTGTTGTACAATGTTGGTCACATCGCGGAAACTTTATTCTGCGACTCGACACAACAATTTCTACGATTTGATAACAATTTGATCTCGTCAGTATTCTAACCCAGATCGTATCTGTCACCGTGGGCCGGAAAAGGGGAAAGTTGACATTAACAAAAAAAAATACCTTTGGGTGTGATCAAGGTACTTCCAGGATCATTTCCCCGAAAGAATCAAGAATTTTCGTCAGTGAATTTCAGAATAAAGTTCGATTTTCCCATTATAAATAGTATGTATGCACTCGGGATTAATCTAAACTGTCCACGACTCTGCAGCCAATTTGACGGCCACTCTCCCATTCTATGAGGAGAGAGACCTGTGACAAAATGATTGTGCAACATGAAAAATCACTCAAGCCTTCTAGAGGATCGTTTCAAAAACCGAGATCCGCGGCCCGGAAGTGTTTGACCTGGGAATAATGACATACAACCTCCATCCTCTTAAAATCCAAACTCACTAAGTCCGTAAAGGCTTTTACGAATAAGTTTTATAAATCAGCTCACGCATCTAACCCAATTCAGAAGCAAATTCTGTCCAGTGAATTTGTTTTTACTCTAACTCAGCAAGGATACCTCCTTGGAACATGGAGTGTGTCACACGCGCAGCAACAGCCAACTGGGTACATATGTAGGTACACGAGACTCTGTACAGAGCTGTTCTTTAGGAGAGTGAGCGTGCTACGCGCTTATTATTTCATAAAGCCCGTAATTCAAGGGGGTGCGATAAATTCATCGGGCCTCGTCTAAAGCCACATGCAGTAGCTAACTGAACGATCGCAAAACTCGACGGTCTGCTAATTGTGCCGAGCGCAGGGCCAACGAGGTTAATCGCACGACCCGCAAGGTGAACATCGCCAACACCGAAGTCGTTGAGGCATTCTATACCAAGCCACTTGGAACTTTCGCATTTTTTTTGTTTTGATCCTGCACCTGCCTCTGTATTGTCAAGCATTGCAAGAAATTCTTGAGCTTTTTCCAGTTTAATAGTGAGTTGGAAGTGTAATTGAGAATGTCATTGACAGAACAGGACAATAAAAAAATCCCCCTACAAAATGTGATCGATCAAGACTTTTTTGAGACAAAATATGAGATCTTCTGTTAACTACAATAGATTATTGAATTAAAACCAGATCGATGCAAATGAATATCAAAAAATTTTTGTTCCGGAACCCGATCAAGTGAATTGTTTTCACGGGTGGCCTGAAGCGAGCGGAAGTTGAACAAAACTGACGCCAAAAACGGGTCACGGCATCTTGTTCTTCTTGTTCTTCTGAAGAAGAAAGTTCCTTATGCACAAAATCGAATTTGCTTCCTAAAACGATCTAGAGAGCAATTTTCATTTTGAACTGATGTCTCTGTTCGATTGCATGTATTCTGATTAGCATGCCTAATCACTCAACGGACAAAGATAGCATAATTGTTCATACAACGTCACCGAATGGGTTGGAGGGGAACGGATATGCATTTTCATAGGAAATTTCCCGCAGAATCGGCTGGTTGGACCCATTTTCCGGAATCTGGCTTCGTTTTTTAAATGTGGGCGAAATAGCCCAAGATTCATTAGGAGAGCTCAATCTGACAGCAACGCTTGAGCTTATGATTGTATTGGACGAAAGAGGATGGAGGTCCAAATAACGCTCTGTTGCATAGTTTTTTAATGTATTTTTCCACGTAGAATCCAAGTTTGAGCTCGGTTCCATCCTAAGCCCTAAGATTTCCATTTGAATCGCAGAAACTTATCACGATTTCCCAGAAACCATAATTTTTCGATATTTATCAACTCGATCGATCAAGTGCCGTTTTCTACTATTACCCAAGAATCTTCATAGAACACTCATTCACCAACTGTATTGACCCGCTGAATATGATGTCGATGATACCATGATCGGATAACGCATTTGGAACGTCCTCCGAATCGACTTTGCGAGTATTTATTTGCAAAGTTATGATGATTTCTGTAAAATAATAAGGATGTTTCTCGTAATTTGAATGGGAGCATGAAGACTAAGGATGAAACCGAGCTGAAACTTGGATTCTACGTGGAAGGATACATTAGAGAACCATGCAACAGAGCGTTATTCGGACCTCCATCCTCTTTCGTCCAATACAATCATAAGCTCAAGCGTTGCTGTCAGATTGAGCTCTCCTAATGAATCTTGGGCTATTTCGCCCACATTTAAAAAACGAAGCCAGATTCCGGAAAATGGGTCCAACCAGCCGATTTTGCGGGAAATTTCCTATGAAAATGCATATTCGTTCCCCTCCAACCCATTCGGTGACGTTGGATAAACAATTATGCTATCTTTGTTCGTCGAGTGATTAGCCATGCTAATAAAAATACATGCAATCAAATGGATACATCTGTTCAAAATGAAAATTGCTCTCTAGATCGTTTTAGGAAGCAAATTCGATTTTGTGCATACGGAACTTTCTTCTTCAGAAGAACAAGAAGAACAAGATGCCGTGACCCGTTTTTGGCGTCAGTTTTGTTCAACTTCCGCTCGCTTCAGGCCACCCGTGTTTTGGAATTCGGTTCTAAAAACTGATGATAATCAAAAATTTAAATTTTCAAAAAAACCAATGTAAGAAACAATAACGGATGAGCTGATCTTGTCATTGGATTAGAACAAAGGAAAAGAATAGTCAGTGATCAGTTCGATGTCGTGTGTACTTGGATCGACAACTAGCAGCACGAATGTCGGCAAAGTCAATAGTACATCGTGTTTCGTGCACTGCAATATGCAAAACAATAGCCCTGAGCACTTTATTGCGTAGCCTGCCCGAATAAGCTTTATCAACACAGAATCGTACAAGTGCCGCAATGGAAAATCACACTTGACCGCGAGTATTACACAAGTCAAATATCTTGCACATTACTATCGCAGCTGATTCAATCACGTTATACAGTGTAAATTAGCATGATTTTATTTGCTTGAAAAGAGATTCAAAAAGTACAAGGCGGAACTAATAAACAACGGTATCTAAGAAAAATAAGAGAAAGGGAATCGTCTTACCTCTTGTCCGGAGACTGTGAACATTCTCTTGGCCCCGTTCATCTTGAGCACCTGGCCCAGATCCTCGAGGACCTCCTCGAAGGGCTGTGACGTGCGTAGATTTAGCAAAACTCGACACTGCGAAGAACAGAAACATAACATTTCAATTTTTGACGTCTTATAATAAAGGGTTTTTATGTGAAAAAAGTTCTAGTCTCAAAATTCTACAGATAACCATTGTTAAGGGTGAGATTTAAAAAAAAAACTATTTCAGCATTTCTCATGATGAATTTTAATAGAAGGGTAATAAGGGATTCATCTACATGGTCACTTTGTGAAAGAAAAAAAAGTAATAATTCTCAACTGAAGAAAATTGAAGATGATTATGAGAAAAAAAGTTTATGATGCATTATCGACTCAACCAGCGTTGAATTTAAATTTTGCAATTTCAAAGCGAATTATTTGAGTCATGAAAGATTCTACATTAAAGTCAAGAGTTACAAAATTTTTCAGTCAAAAATAAAAGTTGACAGAAAAGCAGGAACTCGTGTGCCATGGCAAGCAATATAAAAATTAGATAATCGAACCTGTACGGTGTGATCAAGATTGTTGACGATACGTATGACTCTGCCTGACGATGGCTTTCCACCTCCGGGTGGAGGAGCTTCGTCGCTAATGGAGGCCTTCCTGCTGAGGCTCGCGACCGCTGGGCTGCTGCGACTCTGCCAGCCACCGAGACCTCCTCCTCCGACGATCGAGTTGTTTCGGGCGGCACCACCCCCGCCACCGCCACCCCCGCCACCACTCGAAGCGTACCACGTTGCCGTGCTCTTCTTCCCGTAGCTCGCCGGCTAAATTGACATTTAAAAAAATATTCATTTGGCAATGTGAGTATTCGATTCGAAAAAAAAGCAATTTGATAGGGTCCGATGAGTTTCACTAATTTTGAATTTTGATTGGAAGGGGACATAGATACATACATACATTGATTCAGGTATATTTGTACTTGGCTGTATTAGTTAGCCATTGATCGTCTTACGATTACGTAATGTAGGAGACATCGATCGTGAGGACTGCATAATGCTGAATGAGATATCAGAGTCAAATGAAAGCTGTTATACCGGTAAGCGTATTGCAAATTTCCTCAATTCTGGGTTCTAGCGGAGAGCTCAGTTAAAATGAGTGAATTGTGGGATTGAGATGGGGAAAAAAAATCATCTGCATGAAGAAAAATATTGTATGCTGGGAAGCTTGGTATTATTACCAATATTTCAAACTTCTGTGCATGAATTTCACAATCTCTCGTAAAATTTTAGACTGACAAAGTATATTGGATGAGAAGTAATTTGGTGACCTTGCTGTGCATGATCCATGAGTAATATTTGAAGCAAATGGGTTCGAGTCCGTTAAATCTTCTTGATTGATGACACCAAATGTTATTGGTAGCTTTGGAGTGCCAACTTGGAATCCCGAAAATTGAAAATTGACTTGTAATTCCCTGAATCTTTACTGAGCCATAGGGTGGGGGCTCGAACGAATTTCTGTATAGAATTTTGTATAGAAAGTTGGTTCGTGGTACTTGCGCAACGGAAAACCTCTATCATTGGGAAAAAGTCTTTGTTCTGTGGAAAAAATCCTCTAGAAGAGGGGCTGGCTTCTCAAGGAATCCCCTCATCCGGGATGAAAGTGCTGTCCTCATGAAATTCCAATTAGACAAATTGGACTGTAATTTGGGAGAAACTATCTCAAATGCGACCCGTCGTATCAAATTCTAATGAAAATATTGCCCGACTCGATTTTCGAACTCAATCAATTCAATTTCAGGTTTTTCAAGAAAATCCTCATCACGAGAAATCGAAATGAGCACAGTTTTCCACTAGAAATCCTAAGCGATTTCAACAACCTTTACATGGTAAAATGATGATAAAATGTTATATTTTCCTAAGATAAACGATATGAATATTAGAGAACGATCTAATGAACTTTCTCAAGAGAATCTGATGCAGTATAAAATTTTTTTATTATTCAGGAAAAATTATTTTCATTTTTTTCTCAAAGAATATTGCTGTTTTTCTTAGTGTACCTGAGAAAATCTCAAACCCTGAAGTATGTGAAATATTTGCTACGTAAAAATGATTCATGATGGAAATTATTTTTATCAGAGAGAGGGGCTTAAATGTAATATGATAGTAACAATCACCGTAATTGTATGAAAATTGTGACAAGTACGAATAGTGTGTTATAATCTTAGGTTGGAAAAGGACGCGAGCAACCCCGTTTTGGTGGCATTAATGGGGGCTACTTACAAAAGGATGTGACTTAGAGGTCGGGGGTGCGTTTGAAAGGCGGAACGCGAAGTGGCAAACGGTGATTTGGATGCAGAGTCTAGCCTAGATAGCTTATACAAGGGGGTTCTCTACCCTCTCGTTCCACTTCTCTCTTTCGTTAGCCTAGTTCAGCGAGACTTATTATGTCTCCACGCGGAAGTGCATTTCCAATTTCGAGAAACTAGACTAACTCTGATACCACCATCTTTTTTTGATCAAAATGGTATCGTATCACGATTTATTGTAATCATTTAGAGATCAGGGTTGAAAAAAATTTGATTAGATCCAAGCCATCATTCACTGGTAACGTCCTCAGAGAAAATATGAATCCCAAGTTATAACTTTCAACTCGATGATTTCTGCGATTAAGTGATGATTTTTAATGATGCTTGAGTCCGCCCAGTATTTAAAGATTCTGTTCGTGTTGATCAGATTCGTAGTTCATCAATCTGAGGGGGTTTCTTAGGTAAAGAATATTGACCCCTAGTTAGCCAAAATTTGTCCGATTACTCGTTTCGATTGACAATAACATTCTTTGTTACACCTAGTAGAGCTTTTATATTCATAATCGACTATTACAATTGTGGTGTGGCCATATGAATATGAAAAAACACCTCCAGTATATTTCCTATGAGTTCGGATCAGCTCATTTATCTCGGTGATCAAGTTTTCCCAGACCATGACTCAAATGTCACAAACAAATTAGGAACAATGTCTGGAGTCAACAATGCCTGAAGTCTAATTTTCATGATTAGTGTCCCCGAATATCTTCTTCTGAAGATGTAAAAATGGCCAAAATTATCTTTGTACTTTAATTGCATTACATTCCCCCACAGTTTCGTCAAATTTGATAGTGTCATGAAAACTCTATGGTCCAAGCAAGTTGATGATCCAAGCAGTTATTGTTTTCGTCATTTCCACACAAGAATCCACATTCTCACGGGTTTTCATGTCTGTCAACGGCCGCAATATTTCAAGCAGTGTTCAGGCCTCATTCGTATCTCGCGTGTTATGCCATGTAGCGTGAGGTGTATACACTTTGATACAATGTTTTCCAGAGTTCATCTACTATATTCATTTCTCAACATTTGAATCGAATAAGTTTCCTAGACTTTTTAAAATTTTGTTGTAATTTTCATAGGTGATGGGGAACCGCATATTCCTTCTAAAAACGGCTCTAAAAAATTACCCAATAAACGAAGTTTTTAGAACCTTCCCGAAGATCACCTCTGGAATTGAATTGGGTTTGTAATAGTAAATAAGAAATCAATTCGATTCGATTCCGAAAACGATAAGAACCTTAAATCAAATCGAACTTATGTCGATTTTTGAAACTTAGGATCTCAAGAGATGTGGTTCAAGCTCCCTATGAGACAATTGACTATTCTCTTCTATCATATATACCTGCATCATATCGGCCGGCAGGGATATCACCTCGAATGAATCACTCATCAACACAACGAATGCTTCCCTCAAGGGTGCCCCAGCTTCAAATTCTCCGTCGATCTGATCACCCTCACCCTCTTCGACAACAAGTTCTTCTTCCTCGTCTTCTTCCTCTCGACCTCCTAAAAAATCTTCTTCGTCCTCTAAATCGTCCTCTTCTTCTTCCTCAAGTTCGTCCTCTTCAAAATCTAATATTCGTTCTAGCCTCTGATCAGGTGCCGAAGCAGCCCTGGAGCTTGTATTACTGAATTGACTCGCTGCCGATGATCTTCTACGAATTATTCCAGATCTTAACTGATAAGATCTGACACTACTGGTGGTTAATAAGGACGATGTTCGTGTACTTCGTCTCCTGGCTGCAGGAGCAACGCTGAAGCGCCGCTGTTGCTGCTTGGTGGGCTCCAAGTCGAAAAAGGGGCCCTCCGGCCCCGAATCCGACGAGCTCGAATCAATGATTGGAAGTGCTGGTTAGCATTACTCGCAGACCAGCTGCTTTTAATTTTTATATCTTCGTGGAGACAGCTCCAAGATGATACCTCTGTACGATTGGTGAAAATGCGGAAATGTTATTTAAGATTTTTTTTGGAATGTTTAAAGTCTGTGTGCGAGAGTTGGACACAGACAGAGAAGAGGGGATCGATTGCTCGACATATAATTCGGTCAGTAGCTCCGGGTGGTTGTCGTCGCTAGCCACGATTTATGTGAGCCAATGTCGATTTCCGCATTACGATATAGATATATAAGTGCCAGGTGGCATGAAGAGAACTATTTTGTTGGTCATTTGTACTGGATGGAATAATTGTGACCTTTCGAAGTTCAAAAGCCTTTTTCTTCATGAACGAGTTTGTAAAATGTTTTACAAAGTTTGAGATCCAAAAAATGATTTTATCAGGTATCAATCTCTGAAACTTTATAATTCTTTAGGCAGAACAACGATTATGAACCAAAAATTTTCTATCGCATAATTTTCAGCACAGCTAAAAATCCCCCGACTCTGATTTTCATCATACCCTCTTGGCTATTACAGATATATTTGAGCTCACTGGTCAAAATGGGATAGGAAGAAAATATCGGAAGATCCAAAAATCTCTATGTTTATCATTATTTCCAAGAATGCATTGGAATGCAAGAGTCATCGGAATGTAATAGTCTAAGCGAACAGGGCTTGAAGATTCAAGAAGATATCCATTTTCGAACATTTATAATTAGCGCAGTATTCTACGTTCACTTAGATTATTCTGAACATTCAAATTCAAAATTTTCCAAAATCTGTTGTGGACTTGAAGTGGGCTTTTCTTGGTGAATTTTCTGAGAGGCACTGTGAAGTGCAAGTCCGTTTCAAGTTCAAGAGTTGAACGGAATCGCAAGGATCCAATAAAAACTTTCAATTGATTCATAATCGCTCCGAACCACATGTCGACTATACTCGACGGTTCAAAGAGTTTAGTATTGCTCAATCAATCCTCTTGGAATGGTTTTGGAGGGATCTGATGAAATTTTAATAATCATCTGAGCGTTGAAAGAATGCTTTGCCAAAAGACCAGGTCTCACTTGGCCTTGTAGATTCTAGATGAAAGAACGAAAACTGAAAGTCTTTTAGTTTCAATTTTTGACATATTTTTTTTGTTCCTTCGCAGTTTTTCCATTCATCATTTCACAAAAATTTTTGAGGCCATGAAGTACACTTTGGATTGGGCAAATTTGATGTAACGACATGCCTGTAAGGAGTACGAATCTCAAAGCAATGCAGCTTGATCAAATGTTCCTAAATCCCTGAAAGAACCACCGATCTCAAACGTTGACGATTCTCAAACCGAGCAACCGATTCCCTCCCCAAAAACACATAATTTAACCACAGCTAACTACCTGCACTCTTTTTAATCAATCTGCCTACTAAGAGCAGTTCTGCCCCAAAGACTACGTGGCGACGACCAGCATCGCCTTCTTCATTCTTCTTCCTAACGAGGTCAGCATTTGTCGCATGCCATCTGTTGACCCTTCCTTCGGAACCAATCACTTTTAAATCACACTCATCTCTTTTCACACAAACTACTCGTCTCTCATTTTTTAACTCCAACCGATGACACCCGACTCAATCTACAATCCTGCATGAGCTCAGCAGTGATGGTAAAAGACTGCGGCCACCGCAGAGCCCACCACTCGACTAATACCCTCTATACTTCAGAGAGAAACAGGGTCGGTGGGTGGGCGCTTGAGACTGCTCAACTGGCCGCCGTCGCCACTGCTACCGCAGCCGGTAGCCGGAAAAGGGGCCAGCACCCTCTCTCTCTCTCACTCTCTCCTCATAGCTGATCCTTGAATCCGTCCAAGTGGCCAGCTAACCCCTCCCCCACCCCAATCACTGCCACCACCCCCTAATACAAGCCTCTTGCAATTTTTACAAGCTGCCACGCTCAAGGCCATCCACACCGGCCAATTCTCTAACTCTATCGTCTGCGCTTGCCGATGCTGCAAACATGTTTCTCGTCTCATCAGCCTATAGCAGTTGGTTCTATTACTCCAAACTCCAATTTTGCTCATTTTGCCCAAGATGAGCTTGATCGACACCATGTCTAGATGAAATGCCAAAACGGCATTGACCGAATAGGCGAGCTCAGGGCGTTGTGTCTGACCATACACTGGCCTTATCTACTTTGAGGGTAATCGTCCGACGCCGTGCCGCATAGGAAAGTCTGATCGTCTGGTATCAGTTGTTTGTAGGTAACAGCCGGATTCTGTCGCTCTACACTCGATTTTTGTTCATCTATTCTGTGAACAGCAGATCGGTTCGTGTGAGTCTCGAAAATAGAATATTAAGATGACAAAATTCAAACAGGCGAGCAGCATGAATATGGCTGACCATACATTGACATTATCTACTTCAAGTGATCGGATAATGTCAATTGGGTCTTGGTTGAAACTCGATTCTGTCACAGCAAATTTAGATTTTGCTTATCGTTATTGTATAATGTCAGATCTTTCAAATCGATTCATGTGAGCCTCGCAGATAAAACATCAGAATGGCAAGGATCAAACAGTCGAGAGTCAAAACTGTGTCTGACTATACACTGGCTTTATCTGTTTCGAGGGTATTGGTCCAACCTTGGGTCCAACGTGTTACATGAAAAAGTCTGATCGGTTGTTTCACGTGGTTCTTGTTGGTTAAAAACCGATTCTGTCACAGTAAAAATGATATTTGCTATCATTCTTATGTTGCAAACTTGATCGGATACAATGTATAATTTCAAATGTTCTAGATTGGCTTACGTAAGTTTCGAAAATTAAATATCAGGACAGCACATTTGATGTATCAAGTCGACCAAGACTAAGTCTGACCATACATTAACCTCATCTACTTTGAGGGTGATCGTCCGACGTGCATGATACCGCATGGGAAAGTCTGATCGGTTCATGTCACATGGTTCTTGGTTAAGTACCGATTCTGTCGCAGCGAACTTGATCTTCGTTCATGTACTGTGCTATGATGAACTTAATCGATATCAAATGTACACTTTCAGATTTTTTAGATCATCTTATCTAATTCTCGCAAACTGAATATTAGGAGGACACTAAAAATCCACCAGGTGAAGTAATGTCTGACCATACATTGACCTTATCTACTTCGAGAGTATCAATTGGATGCGGTACCGCTTGGAAATTAATGACGTGGTCGGCTGATAGATTCGACCATATTAATTGATAGTTTGAATCTCTTGGGATGATGATGTAGAACTTGCCTGTTGAACGGGCAAGTTCTACATCACCATATATATTGGGAAAAAAGAGAGAAAGAGTCATCCTTTCCTGAACCAGAATTTTTTCCTCTTCGTTGGCATGAAAAATCAAATAGACCCGCACATGGACTTTCAAAGAACTCGAACATCAAAATTGGATAAACTACTGTATGTGATTGCAACCTATCTCGGGAAACCACTGATACGTCCAAATGTCACCAAAAGGTACGGGCAATGCAGCCACAGCTGTCTCCACAAATCGACCAATTGGCGCAAGACCTGCAAAACATATAGCCAACCACCTCACAGACATCAGTCTGGGTCAAGCTTTATGGGGCACTTGTGCCGTGTGATTATACACGTGCAGGCTAAAATGCTGAGCGAAAGCACAAAGCCGAGACTCTCACTCTCACCGAACACACGCCACAATGCAGACCTGGTGGACAAAGCTTATTACTCTCATTTCACATTACTCCATGAAGTTTGTCCAGAATGATCTGGAAGAGTTAAGGTCTGGTCACCTTGAATTTGCACAACAGATCAGATGTCCACGCACGTGTTAACTGTAGACCTCGACTGTGTCCTGACTTTATATTATGGCTTGCCTTCGACTTATTCATACTCTGGGGAGAAACTAATTTTTTAGTCAAATACTCGACGCTTCATGGAGGACGCAATAGTTTTTCCACCTCGTTAGCACTCGCTTCCGTCTTTTATGTTTCCTTGACAGGCTTGCGCGCTTCTGAAGAAGAAAAAAGTTGCTGGTTTGTAAGAGGCCTCCAAGGGAATGAGTTGCAGTGTTGACATAGAAAAATCGAAGTAAGAATTTGCTTCCACAAACAATTAATCTGTGATGTGTTTTGTTTTGACCAGATGTCTCGACACTGATTATTTTGAGGATTATCTTAGTTTTTCTTGCGAAATGAAGGATCTTCATCACGATAATCGTTTAGAATTAATTCAAATTATCAAATAATTTTATATCTTAGTCGTTCTCCTCACGCAAAACCCTTACGAATACCCTAATGTGACACCTCTTCGTCAGTATCCAATAGTCACCCGCGATAGCATACGCAAATGTCCGTCTGATTTGGGCCGTCAGAGTAAACAAAATGTACTTATTCTTCATTTTTAGGCACCAAAACAAATTGATTTGCTTTGCCAAGCTCTAAAATGAAACAACTCGAACGAGATTTTGCATAAATTGTGGCGGGTGGTGATTGGAAGTAGCCGTAAGGTGTCGGACAAGGGAGTCCGTAAGATTTTCGGATAAAGGAAAAGACTATAAATTCCAGCCTCGAATTGTGAAGCTGATAGATCCCAATGTGTGGGTAAAATTGTTGATTTTCCCGATCCGACCAATCTTTTTCCGGTCAAAGCGTTAACAACGCAACAGGGGCTCTTTTTCGCACATACGATAGGAAAATACTTTAGCGTTCTGTGCACTAGTACCCATTTTCAGTGCAAACTCCGTTCTTTTCCTGGTTGAAGCAAGGGAAATGAATTCTCAGTGACCGAAGTCACAGCGTGAGCGAACGTCAATTATATATTTCCACCCTCAGAAACCTTTGAGGTGTAAAGGTGGAATTAAATTACTACACCCTGGCATCAGTATGATATTATTTAGTTTTTTTGGGAGAAAGTAGTTTCGACAAATGCAAGTTCCTCCTCGCTGCTAAAAGTACCGATCGTCTTGATAGTGCTTGGCTCATCGAAATAAAAGATAAAAATCTATCTCTGCTCTCGATCTATTCTACTGGAGTACAAACAACTACGAATGGGACGCTATTAAGAATGATATCGGGATCAAATTATAGAAGAAAAATGACAACGAGTGACGATAACGGATTTATAATTTGTATAGAGAGCATTCACAGTGAAATTGTGAACGAGACTGCCGCAGAATTAGTGGTTTACAAGTTATGAAAATCCAAATATGGCAACTATGATCAGATACAGCTTTCAAATAAAAATGGATCATTATTATGATATCTAGCAAACTTTGTAAACATTTCCTGAAAAACTATTCTACGATTCTCAATTCATATCATCCGACTCTGCTTCATTGTATTTATCGTGTGTCATCAATTTGCGAAGAAACAATATTTCAAGTTACGCAAGGTTAAAACGTAAAAGTTCATCAAGGCAACTTGAACAATTACTGTGAACACACCTGTCAGTTATAATTGAAGGAGTGTTCCCCTTCAGTCATAAAAGTACTCAAAAATCAGGAAGCAATTCCAATTGGGGCTCGTCCGCACTAATCACAATAGAAGGTACAACATTTTTTCCTCAATCCATCACGTGCTCGAGACTATAAATCTCAAGCGGCAATATGCAATCCGCGAGCATGTCCGCAAAATCTCCGTAAGCCAATATTCAACGGCTGTCGGCTATCGTTCTTCGACCCAATTAGCCTGATTGAGCCATGCAACATCGCGATAAAATATCCCTTGTATATACTCTCCAAGTTCTCAATTCGCATTTTGGTTTCTTCGCAAGTGAGTCATAAGTGGGGTGCAGCAATTTACTCATCCAGGTCAAACACAGTGCGAGAAATATGAAATACTCGTATTATCTATGCCTTTCAACTGTCAGATTCGCGATGATTTGGTATCTGAATATTGTAGGTACATACATTCACGTGAAGATGATGAGGCTAATTTTGAAAAGAAGGTCGCACGTGCGATTCATCAAGCGTAATGGAACTGATCGGAAAATAAAAATTGGTAAAAGAAAACTTTTAAAAAACGCTTTTATTCACTTGACAACGAACAAAACCTGACTATGCAAGATATAACTTCGCACATCAAATAGTTAACTATGTTCGAAAGTATGATGACACTTAACTATATGATATATTTTAATGGTGAAAATGAAAAATGGTTGACACAACTTGCGATTTCGGTGTTCGCTTGCTAAAAATTGACTTCCACTTCTTATCACAAAAACTAAAGGCGTGGGGCATCTTCATCCCAAGCAGTTGAGATTATATAATTGTTGTAATAAGGTTGTTAAGAAACTTGGTAATATATTCTGGTCCAGGCACACAAGTTATCAGGCATCTTCATTTTCTCAACAAATATGATACCTCATGTGTATACCTCCAAAATAGTGAGCTATATATGAAGGTTTCAACGAACTAATGAAATGAAACACTTGGTCTCGTAATGGTTTGTTTGGATATTTTTGCGCCCCACGCTTTCACTTCTCGTGACAAGGTGTAGAAGCTATTTTTTAGCAATCGAACACCGAAATCAAAAGTTGTGTCAACCATTTTTCATTTTCACCATTAAAATGTATCATATAGTTAACTGTCATCATACTTTAGAAACATAGTTAACTATTTGATGTGCTCAGTTATATCTTGCATAGTTAGTTGTTCGTTTATTTAATCATTTTTTTGTCAAAATCAACCCCCCAGGCCTAATTATTACGAGCTACGAGTGATCAGAAATACGTGATTTTACTCGATCCGAGGCAACAAATCAAAACTGGCCTGAATACAGAAAGTTGGACAAAAGGCGTTTGCTCGTATATGCGCCAGACATTCAAATAGTTCGAATTATTCTGAAATTCAGATTTCCGCGCGATACTTACTGTCCGTGGACTCCGATTCAGTCGTCAGACGTACTGATTTTGAATGATTGAAAGCAAGTACTCTCCGAACTTGTAAGAAAAAACCGAATTGCAACTTTGTTTCTCGGGTCATGAACCACCAAAAAAAAAACAAAAATTGGGTCGATGCATGCGTGCTCCATGTTCTCATATGGGCAATGAAGTACACGGCCGCGCTCGCGTGTCTGCATAGGATTCAAATACTCGCGCTCTTCGATCATTGACGTTTGACGTATTTATTTCTTAACGCATACCGCGTATCCGCGTAAACATACTTCCTATCGACAAAATACGATCTTCCCAAAGCAGATGGCGCTAGCACCTTCTCAATGTGTGAGAGAGACACCAAAATTATGCCATCTCTCTCCCTCTCACGTTACAATTCGTGGAAATGTTTACGATCGCACATTGCTAACCATGTCATCTACGATAAAGCCAGAATATTAGGCAACTTATACGCTGAGAAAAAAAATACACCGGGACACAAGCACAAAGTATTAAACCACACACTTACGTTTACTTTACACACTCGTTTCAGCAATATTGTTTGGCCCTAACGCGTACGAGCAAACGACGTATATCTTGTGGGAGGAGCTAACAAAAAATTGTGCATCATGATTGGACAGAAATGACGAAATTGTATAGTGTCCCTATTTTAAAAAATTCACTAGTCGGGCAGCTGCCGAACTAGCAACTCGGTGAAGTGCAATAAAAGCGTTTAATAAATGCTAGTCGTTGATTACAACGCATATTTTTGAAGGTTAGAATCGTGAAATTGAGCTTCTTTGTCAATTGGCTAGCTACTACAAAATCTCATTTTGTACTAGCTAGCCAATCAGGCCACACCTTACAATTCTGATTACTGTGAATTTCGTCAATCACGAGAATAATGGACGATTATGCACAAATGAATTGCCAATTAGTTTCAAGTGGAGATTCATAAGGGTAATCAGCGACTAATCAGAGTCGATCAGCATTTATCAAAGTTTCGGCACAATTTTGGACGGAGAGGTTAACAATGAAATAGGGTAAATTAGAGCAAATCAAAATCTGCATGCACCAGCTATTTCAGGAGAAGCTTTTGAACAGTTAATATCGACTGCACTACATATTAATACCTCCCTGAATGTCTGTGTTTCTCTCTCAACATTAATCACATTAATCAATAATTTTAGCGTTTTAGATTAGCCAGGAGCCAACAATGACAGAATTCCACTAACAATCAGCCACCCCAGCTGGTTTTTAGAGAAAATCTGTTCAGTTTCCTGACACATCAGCGAAAGTGGCTGATTCATGTTGAGCAAGCACATTTATCGCTATTATATGGATCTATGACCGAAAAAATTGAAGAGACAACTAAAAGGGTTTCTTCAAAACTAGTCAATAGAGACAATAATTGTTCTCATATCTATCCTTTCAACGCATATTCACAAATCAAAATTCTCTATCAAGCTGAGAATGATTGACTCTTTGCGATTCCTTCATTTTCAGTAATGACGTAATTCAAAACAATTTGCCATCTAGGCGTAGATTCTATCAACTGCTAGTGCTTACTCAACACTTATAAACTTGACAAGTTCAAATGATGATGAATTAATAAACTTGATTCATTACGTTCTGTTTTTTGGCATTTTCGTGCGGAAGAAATCTGACGTGATCCGCGTAGGAGTTGTACACCAATTATACAGGAATTTACGTGTAATAGCCATAATATACTTCACAACTAAATAATTCAAATCAGTGATCCTGCATTGATTTTTTCAATGAATTTGTTTACCCTTATCTGACATTCGATAAAACGAGCTGATTGTTATTCTGGTTACGTAACAATCTGAATGACTCGACCACCGAAGAGAAATTTCCCTAGACACGTACATACATACATACTGTATGACCAATTCAGATATCTCAAAGCCGATAGTGTCCAATACGTATACATATATGTTTATAAATTTGAATATTCGACGAACAAGCACACGAGCGCCAATAAATTCGCACACCACAAGAGAGCGTGTGTACACCTCGTCACATCACAATGCAAATGAATCTGATTCACGCAGAGAAAGTCAGCAATGCGGAAGTAAGCGAGAAAAAACTCCATCTCCAAGGAATGTATGCATTTTTCGGGATGTACACGATACATTTTCCGCATGAATTCTGACTGGGTGAAAAAAATTCTGCGCAGAAAGACATCGCGATAGCAAAAATTCCTTCCAATCGCGATAACAACAGAAAGATGAGACGCTGTAGACACGCGATATCAATGTACGCCATCAATTTTAGTGGGAACACACACACAAACATGAGTGGTGATCAAGAACATCCATCTCGACATTCTTAAACATCAAGATTGTGAAATGAGTGGCCTTTATTTTCAACAAATCCTTCGATACTCGGGGGACACTGTATAGTTTCAATAATTTATGTAAACACTAGGATCATTGTTATCGAATCAGTCAGGAAAAGTTGGGCCGCTTTTGCTCCAATCTCATTTTTCGCTGATTCCATGTTGAAGATTATGAAACTTTCCTAATCATTACAAAAGCTGTTGAAATTTAATTGTATCCTCCAAGTATTGAAAAATCAGTGAAAACTATTTCCAATTTTGTGAAAGTAAACTGTGAAAACTTTTTCTCGGCAGTGGGGAGAGTATTTTTGTGATGAATTTTCACTAGAAAAAATCGAAATCTTCTTGAAAAAATAAAGTAATTCATCTACTCTTCACAAAATAAAATGTAGCTCATACGCCCGGCGATAAATGTGTCATCCTCTTGGGGAGAAGACGCAATTTCGAATTGCATTGAATCTCCACCCTGTAATTTTTTTATGCATCATGCCAACACAGATATTTGGAATTTTCGACCCGCTTCCAACCCTCGATTTCATGATGAAACTACAAAGTCAGTTCTCAACTAAACGGGTTAAGATATTCAGTGTCGAGGACGTAATGGTGCGTTAACCCCCCGGTGAGCATAGCAAATCGCGATAGTCCATCGGAGTAGCAATAATTCGGTAAGTCACGCCCGCTGTGAACCTTGACTCTATAGACAAAGTTCGAAAGATGTGTCCAGATGAACGAGCTGTTCGATGCCTCGTTTGTCGCAAACACGCACATCACAACGTATTCACAATAAGTTTGTATTTGGTTGAGCCTAATCTAAGGAGCTAAGCCTTTACTATCAGGTGGACTCAGGTGGACTGTCCGACCTTGAGCTTCACTGCGCCATCCACATCGCGTTCGGGTTGTATAGGTATACATACTCATATTAGCGCGTACATTGCTTACTCACTTACTTATACTCAGATGGGCGCGTTTCAGAGTCGTGAATCAACGAGCCTTGCCTCAGGGTCAAGGCTAAACTACACTGTACCGAATAACCACCCCTCTCTTGCTGAACATTTTCCTTCACAGAGCGCGCGCACACACCCAAACACGATTGTGCAATTTTGCAAGAGTGTGCGAATATATGAGTGAGACTTTTGGATTTCCGTGTTTCATTTGGCAAATTCTGTGTTGTACGGAGCTGAGGTCTACTTGAATGTAAAATGAGACTGTATGTAAGCGTGTACATTGTAGAGTGAACGAGATATGGCAAATCGGCAGGACGATTGAATGTCCCCTCTCATTGAACGGAAGACGACACTGGTAACCTTTTAACCCCGACTGACGTCAAACAAAAGGCTTACGCCCGCTAGTGCCGATTGCTGTTTGTTCAGATGAATGGATTGTGCCGGTCAACTACTTGCTTCATTAACATGTTCACAATGACAATGAATTGTCTTCACTCAATTAAATGCCTCGTTGTTCATCACGACGCCATTATCACCGTGTATGAAATTGTATAAAGTTTTCCAGATCTTGGCAGAAGAATGAAGATTCTTCTTCGAATACTTTTACAAATAGGACTTTCGTGATTTTTTTCCACCAAAATCGAATTATTTCAGTAATATTTCTAGACAACTGGTCGCGGAAAACAAGATTCATAGATGTACAAAAAGGTGGAGAAAACCTTTCAAGAACCAATCCAAGACTCGTGCTCTCGTGTTACCAAGGCCTCACATGGACATTTTCAAGATGATCATATTTTGATTCCTTTTTCCGAGATACAAAATTTTTGGAGAAAAAAATTTCACAACACGTATAAACAGCTCCCGGAGAGACCAACTCATCAAAGATAAATACAGTATGTCGAAAAAGTACCAGACCGCCCGTATCTCCCCAGCGTTACGTCGTGCAAAAAAATATTTCATACAAAAAGTTGTTGAATATCGAAGGCAGTTCAGATGTGCCCCCCATTACCCCAACCCCTCCTGAATTAGCCCCATTGTGGCTAACTTTGAATTTTCAAATGGAAACCCCCATTCTTGAACTCATATTCTGAAAGAACGGACAATTTTACGTCCAGATAGGTCATTATGACATTGGTCAAGGTAACCTTCAGGCGAGGATGGGGGTCATAATAACCAACAAAGTACGGGACGCCCCCGTATCTCCCCAGGGTTACATCTAGCAAAATAATGTTAGATGCAAAAGTTGTTGGATATCGAATGAAGATTCAGATGTGTCCCAAATCTCCCCCCCCCCTACCATTTGTCCCATTAGGCTAACCTCGAATTCCCAGATGGAAACCCCCAATTTGACCTCAGATTCTGATAGAACAGGAAATTTTACGTTTCCCATTCATCCTTGGAGGTCACCTTAACCAAGGTCATGAAGACCTATGTGTACGTAAAATTTTCCGCATTTGAAAATTTGAAGTTAGCTACAATACAATGGGGCAATTTGGGCGGTTTGGGGGGAACGGGGGGAGGGGGGTACATTTAAACCTTCATTCGATATCCAACAACTCTTGTATCCAACATTTTTTTGCTAGACGCAACTCTGGGGAGGTAGGGAGGGGGGGGGGGTGGTCCGTACTTCGTAGGTTATTATGACCCCCATTCACCCCTGGAGGTCACCTTGACCAATGTCATAAAGACCTATCTGGACGTAGAATTTTCCGTTCATTCAGAATCTGAGGTCAAAAATGTGGGTTTCCATTTACAAATTCAAAGCTAGCCACAAAGGGGCGAATTGGGGGGGGGTTGAGGGGGCCTCATCTGAACCTCTATTTGATATCCAACAACTTTTGTATGGAACTTTTTTTTGCACAACGTAACCCTGGAGAGATGCGGGGGGCGGGGGTCCGGTACTTTTCGGACATACTGTATAGCTGGGTGTCAGGTTTTGTTCCAGGGATTCTACGCGCATTGCGCCTAATCGGAACCTCCTAAAAAGTGAATCAAGTCAAAAAACGAAATATCTACCCGTTCTTAGATGGTCTCGTTTTCTATGGGTTAAGGGAATTTGTGAACAATTTTTCAGGACTGATACATAGAAGTCTTCATCAACTTTTCCCCCACAATTTCATAAAATTTTATCGTAAGAACGTTATATGTGAAAAGCAATGGTAGATAGCGGGCCGCGTTTCGCTGCATTCAAAAGATGAGAGGGAAAAATACAAATGATACCCGCCCCCCACCCCCCGGTTCCAAAGTCACCCCACGTGGCGCTACGCTATTTCTCTGACCATTTCCATGTGATTCTATTCTCATAATCTTTCCATTGACTCATCCTTTTGACTGAGCTTCATACTCTGCTCAACTGCCTAATCTCTCATGTCTGATTTAATTTTGGAAATCGTGACAAAAACTTAGAGACAAACTGTCGCGAGTTCAATAACTTTACAACAACGCTGGAATAAAAATGGAGGAGTCAGAGGAATATGCAGAACTACAGGACTTGAGACATCCAGAAGCTTCAATTTGTTTTCAAAAAATGAGTTCCGTGAGCTGTGACGCGAATATAGTCCTATCGCTCTCTCTTCGGCGCTATACATCATGATTTTGTATTTCATTGATCTAGATGTAACAGGTGTCGCAGCGATTAACAGCATAAAGAGAGCCAATCACACAATAGGTATAGAAGGTTGTTCTATTTTTTTATTTTTTTTTATTATTATTATTTTTTTTCTGGTAGGCCGGGAAGGGGAAATCTTTTTGGATACCCACAAGAGTGTGGGTAGTGTCGGATTCACCCGAGAAATCTCGGGCACCTACCGACTAAAACCCCTCCCCGGAGGAAAGCCAACCCGAAGGTTATAGTCCCAGAAGAAGAGAGGAACCGTAGACCCAAAGAACAACGCACGCACATGAATCTGAATGATCCCTTAGTGATGTTGAATTTTGTTGCCCGATCACGATCTCAACAAAATAAAAAAACTAAAATCAAAAGTTTTGTGCGGTAGAAATGAAATGGTTAGAGATGAATCCCTGTGAGTCAAGGTTTTTAGAATGGAAAATTGATTTGGGTCGAAGAATGAGATACCATCCTCTATTGAATCGACTATTCCTATCTTTTTTCTGTGAGTGAAGATTCTTGGAATGAAAAATTGATATGAGTGATAGAATGATGACCGAATTTGGATTAATTAAGTTCACAAATAGGCAGATTTCGATATGACAGAGCATCCTGCTAGTCTCATTTGGCAGCATAATTTCATAGGGATAATACTCTAAGGGACTAGTTCTTCGAAAGTCTCACGGGCATTTTGTAAGTTATAAGCTGGTTATTCTATTCGGATATGAGAACTAACTATAGGTTGGTGCAGGTCCGAGTGCAGGTCCAATGACTGTCACAACGCTAGTTTCTCGAGTGTAGCCGCCTAAAACACATATAATTTTGGCTGAGGCCAGACCGCAGTGTGTCAACAATGTACATGAAATCTGATTCGAAATTCTTTTCCGGCATCCCGTTTGAAAATTTTGATTTCCTGTGAGCCGGACGTACTAGCACAAGTGTGAAAAACTTTTTGTATGAGAGTTACAGAATAGAAGATTAGACACAGTGAACAGTGTAGGACAAATCGTTGTCTCGCGCGTTCTTCTCGTAAGGCTATTTGGTTGTTCATTCACCTACACCATAACAATTTGATTGCAAAATGGTCATGAAAACTGCTGGGGAATTTTGTCGTTAATAATGAACAGAACTGTGTAGGCAGCTACACGACTTCCCATGACAATCTTTGTTTCGTTTTGTCTGCATGCACGGACGATCCCAATTTATCATTTGTGTCTCAATGATAAAAATTAATAGCACACCATTTACACACGCCTGTTTTTCTGTTACAACAATACCTTGCAGTATTCTACGTTTCGGGATGAATCAAGAAGAAGTTGTTGAGTATCGAAATTTCATTGACTGGCTGACGACGTGTTACAATCAGCATACACAAGGGTTAGATCTTAATTTATTCGAATTCAATGCGAACTTGAAATCAGCATACACAAGGGTTAGATCTTAATTTATTCGAATTCAATGGGAACTTGAGGAGCATATATGTGCATACTCGGGACAGCATAACAGCAGCTGCACACATAATGTCCAATCATCACGGCGCATCTTATAATGATATAAGACGAATGACTGTGATGATTGAGAGAATACAGGGTGTAAGGTGTCATTATGAGGCATATGCGGTGCAAACCGGGCATCGAATAACGGCATCGCGAATAGGAATACCAGTAGCGCCACATGACAATGATGGAAATATTATCGGAGCCGAAACCGACATTATTGAGATGGAAAGGCAATGTCGACTGGCGCTTGATGAGGCAAGCAATGCATTTCATAGGCTTGAAGAGTACCAACGAGGAATGCCACCACAAAATAAAAGAACTTATGTGTTTCTCCATGAAGTGATTAATGAAGAGGAGCTTGAGCAAGGAAAAGGTATTAATAGGGTTAAATATGCCCACGACAGGTTGCAGTTGTCGACTAATACTCAAGGGCATTTCAACCCTCAATCTTGAGAGCGCCGATTTAGTGTAGTCTTAGTGGAGCTCGCGCTGCAAACGTCATCAAACATGGTCGTTTCCAACAAGTGGAGACCATTTTGAACGACGCTGCATCGATCTTCGACATTCAATTGCAAGAGTGTGATCCTTCAAAATTTTGAGGACCAGTGTTACGTAACCGAAGAATTGAGGTGGACAGGAAATCAGGGTTTATCAGGTCTCGAATTGATCAAACAGTCAGAAAAGAAATATATAGTTATATTGACGATGACCACAGTTTAATTAATTATAATGATAGTATGTTAGCTCATTACATATGCTATGTGCATGTGCTACGGTAACCTAAGAAAATGGTGTGTGAGATTCATTTCTTTCCGACTTACATAAACGGAATGATACGTTTGTGTGTTTGTTTACCTCAAGGGCTCCCTGCGAGGGGACTAAACAACAGTCGGATGGCGACTTATTCTGTAATTTGGCTTCTGACAATGCCACTAGTGGATTCTCAACAAATGCCATCACCTCGGTCAGGTCACGCAGGCGAATTACGCAGGTGATACTCCACTGGGTCATTCGCATCTCGGTGAGCCCAAAATGGAAAGAGGCTGTGGAAGCCACATCCGGAGCAGCCAGATGATGGCTCCGCTTTGGTTAATTCAAAGAGGATCTACAACCCTAGTTTTCCCAGCATCGAGATGGACCGGAAGAGCTAGGGCTTGGAGATTCCAAGGCTAGCGCATGAGTCGCATTCGAGCTTCGAATCAACTACCTGTGCGCTTTTTCCGTCTTCTTTCCTTTTTTAATATGCCGGCAAGGAGAAGCCTCCATAGCCTAGATACCCTCAAAAGAGTGGTTATCGTTACATTCACTCGAGAAAACTCAGGCACCTACCGACCAAAACCCCTCCCCGGAAGGCGCCAACCCGAAGGTTATAGTCCCAGAAGGGAGCAACAGAGAATAGAGGAAAGATGAAAGATACAGGGGGGCTTGCGAAGAAGCGGGAGCCGTGAAACGGTCCAAGATGCCTCTCAGGGCTCATACGCACTGAGGCAGACGAGGTGGTAAAGCACACACGTGGGTACTGGGGCTGAAGACTGGAGGCGGGGGGGTTGTCGTGTGCTCCCGAGATACTAAGATCTCCTTTGCCGGAGGACTGGAGCCGGGGAGTGCGTCTGTCTCCCAGGATCAACAAAGGAGCCTCCTTGCGCTTAACTGGGGCCGGGGAGTCGTTACTCTCCTAAGATCCGAAGATCTCCCTTGCGGGGGGTATACAAGAGAGACAGATAGTGCGATCGGCACTCGGTTCCTCCCAGAATATCGCCCAGGATGTTCTCGACCACGGGGATCTTATTCCGAAAGGAATACGCGTTACCGGTTACGGCGATCATTGATTAGGTCCGCGGAAAACCGCCGCGCATAAGCGAGGGGACGTTTCAATATCAACACCTAGCGCTCCCTCGATTAGGCATGGCGGTTTTCCGCGGAACTAATAGTGGCCGAGACATCCGGCAACCCGACTACAGCGTGGACGCTTCGAGGGTCCCGTAGAGCCGTACTCGAGTATATATCTCTCTCACCTTGTGAGGGGCTCTCTTTCGCGTTTCGACTACACCCGATGCGCGAGCGCTCGGATGCGCTTCACTTGTATTTATTTTCCGGAGTAAACTCAATCCTTGTCACTTTTCAATTTGACTGCCGGCCTTGTCACTTGAGAATGCCCCTCCTCGCCTTTGGTATGAATATGTTATAATGCGTAACCGCTCAAAGTCGAGGTAGCCACCGTCGTCAGTTAGGACGACCAACGTATCTTGCGACTACGAGAAGGCCGAGGCAGCACCATGGTCCATGCGAGATGCATGTTAGCCCCAACATATATATCCCACCCAAATACTAGAGCCTTTTGCGTCCGAACTGCACTCGTGGCTTGCACTCAGCTAAGATGCACTTAACGGATCAGACGGTCCTAAATACCGTCATAAGGTTGTAGATGATGCTTCGATGAACAGAAGTATTCGTTTTCAGCCGGAGAGATAGCAACACAAGAACTAGTCATTAGACATCGAAAACAGAGGATGTTGAAGAAGTGGAGCAACTCAAATATCTAGGATACAAATTTATGAAAAACATGAATGAGTCGCTGCGGATTTGTGAATAAGGCCCTTGCTTTCAACGCAGAGGGCTGGGATTTGAACCTCGGCCGGTGCCAATGAGAATATTCATGAGTGCCTTTCGGTGGCTTCGGTGGTTCGGAACCTACTTCGAACTGTAGGTCCTGCTAAATAACCTCGAAGAGAGGTTGCTAGAGTGTTGGTGAAGAAAAGACTTTGAAAAAGAACAAGAATGGGGCACACATACAAGAAATAACCAAGAAAGCAGCATCAGTGATGGCACAGACATGGATATTGAAGAAAAGAAATAAGGCGGAGGCTTCGATAGAAGAGTGATGATGTTCAACGTTCTGGTAAAAATCATACTTAGGTATGGAGTAGAAATGAGAGGATGGAAAAATGGCAATGGTTAGAGGCAATGCGAGCAAGGTATATCTATGCGTTGGGTCTTGGGGTTAGACAGATGTACGCCGCGACATACAGTGATGGAAGAAACAAAAACTGAAAACATCAGCATTCAAGTCGGCCTGAGAGCTCAAATACTAGGAAAAAAATCAGAAAAGGAACAAAAAAATAAGGTGCTAAGAGAATGTACGAGGAGAAAGAACACACAAGAATGAAGATGAGCGGATCGGGGGAAAGAAATGGCAGGACTACTACAAAAGGTAGATTTGGCGAGCTGGGGAAGACAAGCAAGAGGAAAAAGGGGGGAGGACTCGATAAGAGACTGGAATAGCAGCTATGGAGGTGAAAAGAAGAGGAAACAAGGAAGATAACTATGGAATCGAGATCAGCAAGAGAATACCAGAGATGGGTGTTGGGAGGAAAACCAAACTACCTAGACATAACAGAACACAAAGAAATGGTCAAATGATAGCAAGGTTTACATCCGGTGATGTATGTCGAGAAGGGTAATACAAGGAAACAGAAGAGAACAGGTGGTGCAGGGTATGTGACTGGCGAGAAGGAACTCAAGAGCACATCAAAAAAGAATTTTCAACAAGGACCGAACTGACAGAGCAACAAATAATTACAAGAGGTAGAGAAGGAGTCGAATGGATGAGACAAGTCTATGAAGGGAAAAGGTGAGAAGATAAGAACAAAGATACGAGCAAACAAGAAGTATAAACAGCAAGAAAGTAGAGAAAAGAATTACGATAATCTCTAAGATTAATATGTAACGAGAACAGAATTCTTCACGGTTTCATTTCAGGCATCAAGAAATGATACTGTATGAAAGAAAAATGAAGTCAAACCAATCTATGAATCCCAGTTTACTATCATTATCGGTAAAATGAAAAGATGAAAGGAAAAGACTCCTCAGCTCTCTTTCACCAGAACAGGCTTACTTCGACTCATTTTCAGCAACATCCAATGAGCTGTTGAAAAACATGATTGGGCGGCAAGATTAGACACAGGTCGGTAGCCATGCAATCCGGCTATGGAGTTCCATTCACATCGTACGTTAATATGATACGAAGTTCGAGACGAGTTATCGAGATACTGTTATTGTCCAAGTTGTACTCAACTATTCGCTCTTTAATCCAATTATGCAATAGTATTGCAGAAAAGTGGGAAGACGACTCGTCTGCTCGCTCTATAACAGCTGACACGATGTGGTCAACAATCCCACATCAGATATTTATCTAATACTTTGTGCGATGTAATATTTGTTTTTTTGAATGTATAGCCTGATGAGGTCGACTGTTAGTCGACGAAACGTCGCAAATATAGTTTTCAACATCATATAAGAGTGTTTTTACTCTAGATATTTGTCCTCCAAGATCAAGAAAAATCACCTCAATTTGTCAATTGTCGGGGACGAGAAGCCTGTCTCAATATTAAGCACATTTTCATTCTCAACTATGCAATTTAACTTTTGATTTGGGCTCAAAGGCGATTTGCCGCGTAAGAGTGAGTCAATATCAAGAGTGCGACAACTCGCCATCTAGCCTACATGCAAAGGGTATAGACGCCAATGGAATATTTCAGTTCAAGTACTTACTGGGGTTAATCCTGGATTTCTTGTAATAATCTTGAAAAAGAGCATAGAAACTTTTCAAAATGATGTAAAGGGTCGAAGGAGCGCTAGACCTCAGATGAGTCTCAAATGGTAAAATTCTTGAGATGGGAAAATTGTCATTGTGGATAACATGAAAGTGATTCGACACGAGATCTCTGTCTGTGACTCCTCACATCAAGGAATTTCATCCATGGTACACCCAAAAAGAATGCACGTTATTTTGGAAGGCGAGTACCCTTTAGTTAATCTCAGTTCTAGCAAACCATGCTACGTATCGCGTTGATCATAAAATGATTTCTTGTTAATTTATTTCACCGACATCATTGTAATAACGAGACTAGAAAATTGCTCTCTAACTCCTAGTTGAATCTTATCTCACAAGCGTATAGAATGATCCAGGAGGTAATACCATTTCCTGCCACGTTGTTCATTTCTTTATCTTCAAAGTTTTTGCTGTTGCTGTGCGATTTTTATCTGTGACAGCCAGCACGATACTTTACGTGATAGAAAACCACTGTGCTGCACGCTCCAGCTTGAAATGACATTTTACAAGAGAAAATGAGTGAGGAAAGTAAAAAGGTGCATGAAAAGATTTGAATACAAAATGCTCGGTCTAAATCATGGCGATTGTATAAGTACCCGCCCGCTGTCCTCTTTTCCACTCTCAACTCTTGACTGCTAGATCGGATTGTTCTACTTCTTCTAGACTTTCCTTTCATACTCTAATCATGGACTTCCTAACGACGTAAATATCGCTTGCGAAATAATTACATTTTGGTATTGGAAGTATAGAGAAAGGCTAGAATTTGAGTCTGATGTGTGCACTCAATGAGCAATTGTATAAGGTGGTCTTTTGATATAACGAGCAAAGGTGAACCAAATCCGCATATTCCCATCAAGAAGTGTGTCATTTTTGTGACGTATACTTTTTGGTATATAGATCACTGTATATCACACTGAATCAGTCATATCCCGATTTCATGAGGGCAAATTTCTGAGATTATGACTTGACCTAACTAACCAAATTTTTTGTCTCTTACATCAATTTTATGCTAATAAAATGAAAGACTTTAGTTCTATCACACCTAATTCATGATGCCTAACTTAGGATATGAGAGAATAATTCGAATAAGTTATTGTTAAATTGATTCATCTGAGATACTTGGATCCGCGCAATCAAGAAAAAAAGATATAATTTAATCATAGAAAATAAGACTTATGGCAGCTAAGCTGGATAGCGAAGGCCTTACTGAAACAAATCTTATCCCGGATGCCAACGTGTACTAGGTTGGTTCAAAATTTGTCAAAATAACGTGTAGAGACTCTTGTAAACTTATTTGTAGAATAAATTTTGTCGATCAGTCCAAAAAGCTCAACCAGGCATTGCAAGAATATTGAGATACAATTAGCAGATAATTCACATACGTCTTTGTATTACTAAAAATCTCTTCATCTCATTTTTTAAATTGAATCAGATGGATCATACAAATAAAAATTGTAAGAAAGAATCAATCCAGGCCTGAATCAGCGTTGGGCAAAACCCACTGGAAAGCAACACAAATGCTACATTCAGACCGGATTTTTACATGCAATGTTTCCTCGAATGTTTCGATCTAAATATAGCTGTTGTGTTGCTTCCCAGTGAGTTTTGCCCATTGCTGGCCTGAATTGAGACATATCTAGTTACGTCCAATCCAATGATTCATTGGTTTTTAGCCAGCATGGTTATATATTTATCATTATCCTTGAATTCGGACTTCCTTACTACATTCTTCATACGGAAATTATTCCACTAGGAACGACCCTCGGATTGTTCTCACTATGAAATGGGAATTGTTCTTCAAAGTGACTTTAACATCTGCTAAAATTCTTCTGTCTCATTGCAAATTCTTCTCAGAGGTTTCCAAATCTCGAGAACCCCCTCAAAATGATGAATTCTTCGGATTCACATTCTTCATACAGAGAGTCTATGTTTGTTGGCGTCTAAATCACCTATGCACGGATATTTCAACGAATATATATGTATGTATCATCCTTTCAATCACAACAAGAATATAAATATCTGTTAAATGCATTTTGTACCGGATCCTTCACGAACGAAAATGAGAAAATCTATCTGATACAGACCTTGGTATGGATGAAACCCGCTGAAACACTTTGAACCTTCCCAGATGATTTAGAATAGCGCTAAAATTAGTTATCTATAATAACGCCGTTAATTCATCATAGATAATGACTATTCCAGGAAAAAGGTTGGCTCATATAGACTATAACAAATGACAGTTATTCATTTGCAATGAGTTCTCATTTATATCTTTGCAAAAATAAAATATCAGAGTACGGATAAAAGATAGCACCCGGACTTTGATTGATCCAGAAAGGAAGCTTTCAGCTATCTAAGCCATATTTACAATCTGAATGGGATGTATGCATGCGTGTAAGTGCAAACTCTGCAGACCATACACACAAACAAACACACGCGCGCGCGCGCACACACAAACATTCTCCACACAAACACCCATCTAGCCTTAATTTGCATATCTTTCGTCGCGATCGTCGTGCGGATGTAGTAATTACGCGCTTGCGAGACGGTTAAAAAGTCAGCCACTCTGCAATATCTCATCTCATGAAAAAGACTCTTACAGATTATTCTCTTTTTCTAAAGTATGAGCTTGCATGAGTTTCATACAAATATAATAAGTGCGTATGTATGTGTGCGTGTATAGGGTTTGAATAGGTCACTTCATAAACGTGCGAGGTGACTGGCCCACTTAGGGCTCGCCACTTGCACGTTATGTGTTTTTTTTTTTTTTTTTTCATACATGGCTTACCTTTTGTGTCAAGTCTTAGAAATGAAGGGGTTTTCCTACGGTCAATGCATAGGAGTAACTTTTGCTCGCATGTGGATAAATGGTTCTCGTATATAAGTTTTACCGACCGACGACCAACGTTGCACGAGCTTTTCTATCAGATATGAAGTAAAATGTAAGTCAGTTGAACATTCATCGACTTACTCTGCTTTACCGGCAAAACTTGTTCATGAAAATCGATATCAAGGAGACGTATCATGGCTCCATTCATACGGCAATCATTTCAAAATGTATAAAGATAGATAGTTTTTCGTTCCCTAACTTGAGATAATCCTACAAATCTTTCTCTTGATCTTGAAGGACTATGGGTCTTAAACTTGAATTAAATTTGAGAATTTGGTTCAAGTTTGGCTCACATTTCAGGCTACCTCATATTTTGAGCAGAAGATTATAGACTGTTCTTGAGGAAGGATCTTTCTAGACTTTTTTTCTAAATTCTGAATAATGTGAATCAGAAATTTATCCTCTAGGATTGAGTTCCAGAATTTTCTCTGAATAATCAAAGACGCCCAGTAATTCAAAGCGTGACAGAGTGAGAGTAGAAATGCTCCATACGAGCGCTGCATTTTCATCTGAAACTTGATTATAGTACTAAATTTGGTTTCCTAACCGAATTGAAATCAGACCTTGCTACTGAGTCCTGGAAGAGAATCTCGATCGAGCCGTAAAAATCATACCGAGTCCTTAGAATTCAATCGTTTCATCAGTTTTTCGAAGTATTTAGATTAACATAGACCAAACTGTTAGAAATGTTTGCACGACATCCAACAAAACTTGTTCAAAGAATGGTGTATCAGACAATATATAAGTTTTTCACCCATTACACCAAATCACGGGCTGCGTGGGCTGTAAAGAAATTTTTTTTATCCGCTGAAAATCTTTCTCTAAGTACTTATCATTCGTGTTATCTTGGGCAATTCTCCCATTCAAGGATGGAACGTTAAAGAATAGGATAATAAAACAAAATTAACCTCGTCAATGTAACGTCAATTCGAACTATCCGGTGAGAATTTTACTCGTGATGTAATTAGTTAATTTTCACTATTTTAGCTAGGAATTAATGATGTGCAAGCAAACCACAATATTCAGCAGAGATTCAAATGTCGTAAAAATGCCCAACTCGGTGGAAGAAGTTCGAAAGGAATGACTCGCGATGAAGCATCTGCCATTTTGTATGAATGTACGTAAAGTCTATAGAGGGTACAGTCGGATAGATAAACGGAAGGGCGCATCCGTAGGGGGTTGTCGTTGACGGAGGCGGGGGCGAGCGCGCGCGCAAACGATGAAGCATCGATGTCTCCAGTTTCTATACCAGCGGGGCGGAGCACCGGAAACCATTCATCCTGTTGATGTCTATCCTTTGTGCGTCTTTACAGAACTTATCGAAAACTGTTCTTTTACTATAAAATCATCACTTGACTTCAAATTTTTATTTCAATCTTGATTGACGATTGAAATATTTAATCCTCGGATTTGAAGTTGGTTATCTTAACCGCTCATTGTTTTCACAGCAAATTTTCCAATCTCAGCGCTTGGAGACAATTTTAAAGATGGAGATTTTTCCCTTCAGAGAATAAGATGGCTTAGATAATTTATTGGCAACTAATATATTTTTAATTGAGCTACTTCGATTGTCATTCGTTATTACTGGTATAAGATTAAGAGCAGAACCAAAGAATAGTAGAGCTCCCGAGAATTTTTGAATGATGTATGGAACAGTCAGAAATAATCGTATCAGTTTGTGTCATGAATGAAGATGATTATGATTAAATAAGAAATAATTTTTTCATTAGAGTCTCGTACACTGTATCAGTGTACAACAGTCTCAGTAACAGAAGTATCGGAGAGAATCGAATTAATTCGTGTGATTAGGAATTTTGACTCTCAAACATTGATAAATTGGTGGTTCTGCTGTTGAATAAAAACCCATAAAAATGAGATTTGAGTATTTCAACCCTTCTGGATATACATGACATTTTACCTTCATAAAATAACCAGTATCCTTTAAAATTCCTACCTGGTCTATCTCTTGCTCCTTTGTTTTGGGGTCATATTTTTATGAATAGCATTTTCTTATCAGCCAGAGCCTTCGAGAAGTTATAAAAGAGCGCTTACCCATGCTTATCGGGTCTTCAAAAAATTTTCAAAATAATGGAGTAGACTTTATGCACAAACGAGCAAAAAAAGTTAAGGACTTGGCCCTTCTAACAAACTCTGAAACGATTACGACTCGGCGTTCATCTTTATGTTCGTGCACGTGAAAATCGACGTTGCCACAAAAGGTAGCAATTCGTCTCCCTTAAACACCACCTCACATCCGTATTTCCAAGTACACATTTCTGAAAGTCGACTAGCCAAGAAATACCGCTAGTATCTGGGTAGCAATTCTCTTTACTTTGATTTACCTCGAACACTTTAGACTACTGACTCGTTTAATTTTTTTGCAATAAATTTTGCTCGCAAAAGATCATTGATGTTATGAGCGAGTTATATTCTCAAGAAGGCTTTTTCCCCAAATTACTTTGCTCTTGATCCTGTGGAAGAGATTTGAGATACCAATCAATATTATGATGAGAACAAAGAAGAGTACTATCATGATCGTAGTGAATTTGAAAAATTGGAGAATTAACTCTTACAATCAAGAAAATTTCAAGATTTTGAATTTCTTTTATCACAAATCTGACGTAGGTTGTTTGATTAATTATAAAAGCGAAGGCTCATTTTTTATTGGCTCAAGCGTCATTCACGAAAATCGAATTTCTTATCGGATGAAAAGATTCTGTAAACCAAGGCAGTTTTTGCAATTTATGTGAACGCTTTCATCTCGATGCAATTTTAGTATAAAAACATGCGAGTGAATGTTCATGAGCGCGTAATAAGCAATTTTCTGATAAGCTTGCCTATCGTTGAGCTACGATAATGGGTACCAGCGTTGGAAGCAACATGCTTCTGATTTAATTTATCATAGCCCTCAACCGTTCAATGTAGCAAAAGTACATGTAATATGTCCAGTTAATGAAAAATGAAGTTCAAGTAATAAATAAATCATATTATCGATTACACTGAAACGGAGCATCGACTCATATGATTGGAGTCATCATTATCAATGAATAAATTTAATCATCGGTTTAAAAAATCAGAGCCCTCACTGAGAAAAATGTGGGGAGTGGAAAAAATTGAAAATAATCGTTGCATTATTCATGAACATATGCATAAATGAGCGTTGTGTCAAAGCGATAGATGGCTGCTGCTCTGTAGACGGTGATCGCATACATCAACACCACACACGTGAGTGCGATCGATTTCTGCAGAAATCTGCGCAGCAGCAGACCAAGACGCTCGAAAACTGTACTCTGCTATGCCTGCACTATGCTTTCAATACTGCACGAATTGAAATTTTCTCATTTTGCTCTACAGATCTATGTAATTTTTTGGACGCGGACCAACCAATTATGCCATAGTTCTTTTTTACAATCATGAGTGACAACCATGATTTTTTCCGAATTTTTTTCTTCTTCATTATTTCATTTCCCAGACTGTGCAAGTCCAATCGAATATGACGAATGCATCACGACCACTGACTTCAATTTCTCCTGTCTAATTTTCTTCTAAAATAATTCGATGGCTTTGACGAGTTAAAGACGTTGACGTGGTTTAACTCGAGAGCAACGAGAAGTTTAAAAATATTAGGCCCTCAATTCCTTCTTGTTCCTATAATGGTGAGTTAATTCTAGCTCTAGGTTGAACAAAGGATTGGGTAAAGAGGAGATGCGAGAAAAAAGGGTAAGGAAAGATCCAAAAGATATAATCAAGACAAAAATGCAGGTAGAAATGCAAATGAGAGCCAACTGCATAATATGCGTATGTGCATGCGAACGTGGTTGAGGCGGAGCGACTGCTCTACTCAAATAAAATTATTTATAATGGCACATTCGCAAGAGCCACACGGAAGCTAGTTAGGAAGTCACTTTTTTATTAGCCAGTAGCTTGAAAGCTTTCTTGCATTGTTGTTGGATGTGTAGGTTGGTATGATCGGTCGATTTTCAAAATTTCTAAATATCATTGAATGATTTCAAGATTCCGTATCATAAGATCACAGAAATGGTACCAAAAAATTTAGCGGGTTATATTTTGATACTCAAAACCAAGGAAATCGATACTTTCAAAACAGAGTTTTGTCTTTGATTTTCTGTACAATCTTATCCATGCACCACTCCAAAGTCGATTCTGAAATGATAACCTATACTTTCAATATCAGGGAAGAGAGAAAAATCAGTTCAGATGGTGGATCAAATTTCGATTCAAAGATGAATATATTCGAATACTTGCAATAGAATCTGTCTCATTCTTTAATACTTGCATTAGAATCTTCGTCTGCTCAAAGATCACGCAATTTAGCTAGTGTTAGCTGAACTTCATATAAAAAATAAGAGGATGGGATGAATGATCCAGATGAATAGAAGAAAGAGATAAATGAAGAGAAAAAAAGTATTTGAGAAGAAAAAGTATTCCTATCAGCCAGTTAGATGAGCAGAAATCGAATAAATGAAGACAACGTCAAAGTATTTAGAATGAAATAGGGGTAGGAACACGGTCTAGGAGCAATCACGGAAGAGTAGGTGAAGAAAGAGGAAGGAAAAGATCTGGAAGAGGGTGGTTGGAGAGCTTTGGCACAGAGAGCGCAGGCTGCAGCACTGGGTATCGATCGAGCAGTAGCGCGCTGCTGACCAGTGGCGCGGTGGTCAATGAGATACGGCTCTTCCGGGCTGCCCCTTACCCCCTTCCCTCTACTTCATCCCTTCTCCTGGACACAGCCACGGTGGAAGTCAGCCCCCCCCTCCCAACTACCCCCTCCCCTTCTCTCTCGATTCTACTATCGCAAACTACTATATACTACCCATTGTCTAGTCTGAACAACACATAATAGTAACCATCAGCCTCTCCAGCACACATACACGCGCACACGTGTGCATTGACGAAGGCGGACCAATGCAAGATTTTGGCAGAATATAGACACACATACACTTAAGATGTTCTAGAATTTGTGAAAGCGATTCAAATCTAGCCACGTAACTACTTGTCCTAATATGCATTCGGCCACAAACTTGACTCGTATTACGCCCGATGAATTTATCGCCAATCGCCACCACCGTGTCTATTGGGCGTGTTTTCAATTCACAGAGGGCAGTGTCTGCTCTGCACAATTGCAAAATCTCTGCATTGTCTGTGGATTTCAATCAATCATCATCATTACGAATTTTTACAATTACCTTTGCAACCATGTTTGGCTAGGTATTTTTTTCTCAATGTTTTGATAGTCAAACTGCTGTTACGTATTGAGATTTGTCTATCTGGCCTATCAGTCAAAGGCCAAAAAAATGAAAAAGGTCCATACATCTCGAAAATTCTCTTCCAGGGGTGGATCCAGAAAAAACAATTTCGGGGGGGAGGGGTTGCGTCTCGGGCGAGGGGTGCAATCTCATGCAAATATTTTGTAGCGCGCGTGCCCCATACTGCCCATGCAAAATATCTGACTCTGGGGGGTGGCGATCCCACCCCCGTGTATCCGCCACTGTTTTGTCTGAACGGTTAGCACAATCATTTGATTCTTTATAGATTTTCAGACCAAATACAGAATATGAAGTTCAGAGCATGAAATTCAATCTAATTCAGGAATTGACAAAAAAAATGAGCCGAAATATATGGCCTCACGGGCATGCGGTGGCCGTGCAAGCTTGTTTCAATTTCCCTCAAATTCTCTTGTGATTTGGACTGACCGACGTGCTGAGACATTGAAGTTATCATCTACCTTGAATGGCCTAACTCATCATTTAGCCCAAATTGCAAAAGAATTCAAGGAAAATTGGAACAAAAATGTGTGTCTATCATAGGTCAGGATGTACCAGACGCCCAGTGGTTCCCACTTTTCTGCAATAATCTAATGATTTGGGCTGAACGTTGAGTAGTCGAGTATAAGACAGACAATAACAATAACTAAACAACTCATCTCGAACTTTGTGCCATTGAAATTTTCACATAAGGGGTGTATGGAACTTTACGGCCATGTTCCACGGCTACCTTATGCCTTTAAGACCATTGCAATCCAGTCCTTACCAACATCTCAAGATATCAAAAGAAATGAATTTTCCCAAAAAAAAAAGAAATGATATTTCAAAGAAGTGTCTGCATCATATTGGGGATAATTATCCACTCTACCATTTGAAGAAAGAAAGGAGTCGATGAGGTCAGAAATTGTGCTAGAATCGCGGGCTAGCCCCGATTCTAGCACAATTTCTGACCTCATCGACTCCATTTGCTCCTTCAATCTTCTAAGAACTAAATTTGGTACAAGGTACACTCTGTTACAGCCATTTTTTCCTAAAGTGGCCTGGAAAATTCGAAATATCACCAGACACATGAGTTACATTGGCGGCCTATCATGAAACGCAAACAATTATGAGACCAGATATTCATCAATCGATCACCCTCATGCATGATCCACGATGAAAAATTTAGAAAAATTACGAGAGCACTTCCGTGTTTAGCTAAAAGTAGAGCGAGTCCATCAAATGTTTCCCGTAGTATCGTAGTACCGTTCCTAGCTTTTATTTCGAGAAAACCCGTGAGATTGCGCATAAGGATATATACTCGAGCTCATAATTTTGTCGCAGTAGCAGTTCACTTGTCGCACATGCACATAGCTCAAAATGAGGCTAAAAATTCGCTCTCGTGAGCACAGCGTAATCGGTCATAATTAATCGGTAAGCGAGCCTTGGTCTCATGTCAATTTTCTAGATCGACCCAACATACAGTCACACGCGCGGCTACTTGGAAATCCTACCGAGCCATATACTTACAAGACCGCAAAGAAGTCTGCTACGAAGGAAAAAGTAAATTAATTCAAAGTATTTACAATGTCCGTTTTGTATAATACATGAGAAATTCGTCCAAATTCTTGCCTCAGAAGTGCGAAAAACATTGTGTGGGACGTGATACTATTATATGAGACAGAAAGGTTGGTCATTTATGCATATCTAGTAAAAGACGATTCAAGAAGATCTCACTATCACTCCAGATCAACACGCAACATATATGTATGTTGATCCGTAAGAAGTACAAAGTGTGCTTGGTCGAGTTTTCGCACGCGTGCACATCAAGTAACTGCCAGCTTGAGTGATGAAAGTGATATTTCCTCGTCAGTTTTTCAAGGAAATTTGTTGGTTGCAATTTTCGATGATTGTACGTGGCGCAATCTGCACGTAATCAATGTATTAATTACGCCTTTTGTAACGAGTTCTCACATACTCTCGTATTGAAGAGAAAAGTTTCAATTGTTGAGAAGTATCCTGGCTCAAATGAACTTACAAGGTTCAACTTTTATTTTATAATTTTCATGACACTATGCGACAACAGGAATTCTCCCAAAAATGGACAATGCGTCATGGACAGAGTGAAGCTTAAGCCGAATTGAAAATTCTGAAATCAAATGGTTGTTCGAGTACTCATTCACGAGGACAGTCTAGGGTGAGGCGTTGATGTCTGACCAAACTCGGATTATACTACTAGCGCCATGCGCACGTGTCTGACCAATCTCGCCTGTAACTACTTGACCGATTCTGCAAGAGATTTTCTCGAGTTGACGAAGAATTTTATTTAAATTACAACA
This sequence comes from Eretmocerus hayati, assembly GCA_029851415.1. Lineage (NCBI taxonomy): Eukaryota > Metazoa > Arthropoda > Insecta > Hymenoptera > Aphelinidae > Eretmocerus > Eretmocerus hayati. Next base: position 34,959,333 of record CM056741.1, on the reverse strand, counting down.
TCCACCTAATCCATAACATTTCACTTAACGATAATAACATCCACATCTTAACCAATCCAAGTATCAATTTTTTTTGGAGATGATTTCTTGTGCTCGAGTTGTATGGATTCTTGAGGATATGTAGATGACACTTTTGATTTGGTCGAGCAAGGATGTTTTTTATTATTGTCTATGTTTCGCCAGTCTAATCTGAAGAGGCCTGTGTGTATTAGATGGGTGAAACGCAGACAATAATAAAAAACATCCTTGCTCGACAAAATCAAAAGTGTCATCTACATATCCTCAAGAATCAATACAAGTATCAAATGATCAAAGCTACAAAACAAGGAGGGACAATACAGAATGCATGAAAAAATTGGCAATCTCTTCTCGTAGCATCTTTAGCATTTAATGGAGCAACGAGGACTTGCACGACTCGTTTTCAACGCCATTCAGAATCACTGGATGCCTCATGTCGAGAATGACTAGCGGGACACTGCGCGTGCATAAATCTCAGAGCGTCAGCGCGGTTATACGTAGATAGATATATACGTATAGAGGTTAGGGACCGCTCCTTAGTCCGTACACTCCTGCAACTTATGCAGAGTGAGTATGTAAGTAAATGGCTCCGAGACGAAAGAGGAGAAACGAGTCGATAGAGTAGGGTTACACTATGATATATCTGGTATAGCCGAGCCACTCCCATTTCTCCCCTTAAGGCGTGGTAAACCACCCCTTTTTGGTCCGCCTGCAGCACGTGCTCACACTGACTTGGTATATATGTATATTTTAGATCTATACTGTACAGCTTTTGTAGTTTACGCCCACTTCTGAAAATCACGATGAGACAACAGTACAAAGGGTTGTTCCACGTGTGGAAGCGGACTTTTTGAAAAGTCGATGCTCGCTCGGTCGGTAAAGAAGTTGATCGGGAGATTTTTATCGACTCTTGCGTATTATCATTGAGTGGCTGGTCAGATATTACCAACGAGAAAAATGCGTAGAGTGAAAATTAAAGAAGAGTGCTCTGCGTAGGCGTCTGAACTTTCTACTTCGAAATTCGGTTAGAACGAAACTTTCCGTTGTACCTTATCTCACATTGGCGTTCCTTGTTAGTGTATGTAAATCTAAACAAGTAGGTACCAATACACGAGTATCATTTGTTCAAAGAACGATAAACGATCAGTCACGAGATGTATTATTACAAGCTCATAAGGTTGTAAAACTATCACAAATCTTACTCAGTCGTCTACATATCATAAATTCACGAACACGTTAAGTGACATATTTACAAGTATCCTGAGCTTTTGAGCGAAATAACAACTGTTGTTACAAGCCACAAATTTGCATTTACATTGGACCTCAAGGAAACTTGTTTATGATCAAAATCCATTTCGGCTATACAAATGCCACAATTGGTACAATATGAAGCAGTTTCTTGTCGATTAAAGTTTTCAGGGCGAGCTTTTGCAGAACTGTGCACGCTTCTGAGGGGCTATCCATAAATCACGCAAGGGAAAATTTCGTAATCTGGAATACTTCTCTCCCCCTCGTGAGATTTTTTGTATGGGAGACTGCCGACTCATATTATAAAGTTAATCGCCATTAGATACCTTAAGTGTGGGGTGTTGGGAAACCTCCCTCCTCCTCCTATAACTCTTGCATATTTTATGGTTAGCTCCCTGATATCCTTTTCCTCTTCTTTCCTAGGTTGATGAGATTTCATCTTTTCCGGATGATAGCTTTTGCTACCCAGATCAAATATTTTATACGTGATTCAAAATGCAAAAATTACAAGGTACATAGTAAATCAGACGGAGGGAAGATGTTCCTTTTGCAACTATGAAAGTGTGAGGATGACGTATTCAACGAAAACGAAAAGCTAAATACGCTGCTAAAAGAGATCAGCAGAAAGCTTTCTCTTGGCGAGATCTGCGATAACTGAGCAATAATGTAATTTTTCTAGTGACAATTTTCGGCCAAGGATTTGGGCCATCTAGTCTGACGTTTTTTGGATGATATCTATCGTTTGGTTGAGACAGAATTTGGATGCAGTGGGTTTAAAAAGGGTAAAAATGAAATTTTTAGAGAAAATTGTGATTTTTTGGAAAATTTGAGATCTGTAACGATTGAATGAAATTTCGGTGTTAACCAATCGATAGATCGTGCAGAAAAAATGATAGCTTAGGTCATTAAAATTGAGAAAAACGAGTTATGAAGGAAGATAGGAGGGAAAAATGAATATTAAGAAAAATTTCTCATTATTTTTTGAATTATTCTTTAGAGGAAGCTTTTTAGAGAGATTTGGGCCTTCTAGTCTGAGGTTTCTTTGACAATATCCATCGTTTGGTTGAGACGGAATTCCGATGCAGTGGGTTTAAAAAGGGTAAAAATGAAATTTTTGGAGAAAATTGTGATTTTTTGGAAAATTTGAGATCTGTAACGATTGAATAGAATTTCGGTGTTAACCAATCGATAGATCGTGCAGAAAAAATCATAGCTTAGGTCATTAAAATTGAGAAAAACGAGTCATGAAGGAAGATAGGAGGAAAAAATGAATATTAAGAAAAATTTCCCATTATTTTATGAATTATTCTTTAGAGGAAGCTTTTTAAAGAGATTTGGGCCTTCTAGTTTGAGGTTTTTTTAACAATATCCATCGTTTGGTTGAGACGGAATTTCGATGCAGTGGGTTTAAAAAGGCTCAAAAAGAAATTTTTGGTGAAAATTTTGATTTTTTTGTAAATCTGAGATCTGAAAAGATCAAATGAAATTTCGGTATTAACGAATCGATAGATCTCGCAGAAAAAATTATAGTTTAGGTGACTCAATTTGTTGTGAGAGTGTGTGAGAAAAAGATATTTATGTATTAAAAGTCGAAATTTGAGCACTTTTGGTTGAAAAAGCCCATGGATCAAATTTGACTGGGAACCGTAAGCTGCCAAATCACTGGGCTCTCAGAAATTGGATTCTGTACAACTTGTAGAAAGCCAAAAGTTGATAAGGTAAATAGTAGAAGAGAAAGCGTGTCCGGTATAAAACAAGAAACACACACACACACACACACGGACACGGACAAAGGGGTGCAAAGATGAGTTTCTGGCTGATGTGGAAGACCATTAGGAGGAAAAGTGTTACCTACAATTGATGGATTTTAGCGAGAGGAAGAGAATGGTCTAAGCCTTTTTTAGATAAACGGAATTTTGTTGAAGAAAATATTGGATTTAGTAGAAAATTTGATCAAAATTTTGCTGGTATGAAAACAAAGCTTTCTCTTTAGAGAAAGCAAAAAATCGAAATAGTCGACACTTGTGTTTGCGACCCTTTAGCAGATGATGTTACAGATTCATGTATCACATTTTTTCAGAAAGTGCAATTATTTTCATATAAGAAATATAAGAATGCTAAACTGAGGAAAATGTGTAACAGGATCATAATAGTATGAGAGTAAAACCTATATTTCGCAACCTCTTGATGATTCCGACCCTCACCTGCAGTTTGGGCCGGAAATCCATCACTCGGACGCGAAAAAAGATTTTCCGTCATTCTAACCTAAAAATCCCGCTTTCAAACGCGGTTTCAGGGTTCTCAATTTGAACAGTCATAACTGCCCTGTGCTCGGTGGGCTCGTCTCGGGCACGGAGTGTTTATTCCCCGAGCGGAGTGAGGGAAATAAACTGTCCTGGCGCTCGAACTGAGCTTACGCGCCCAGTGCAATAATGTACTGTTTCGCCATCGAATCAAAATGTACCATTTTGACACTTTAACCCGTGCATTTTTGTCTCATTTCTAAAAATGAATCTTTGTTTTGCTGAAAAAATATTTTTTTTTCTGATAATTCAAAGAATGTGTTCCCGGAGAGGCCACTGGATTGATATCAAAGGGTTGGAATCGAGTCACGAAGTTTCTCAAGCCGTTGCAGTTAAGAGTCCATTGAACATCTTAAACTACAGCTAAGGTGTCTTTTGGGGATTTAAGCACCAGAATTTAGTCTCGAGGCAATGTCCTACTAATGAGGAGTCGATAAATCGTTTTACAGCAATCCTCTATGGTAATACTCTTGGGTCTGCGCAAAGTAAGCGGTTTGATACACAAAGTTGCGTTTACATACGAGTCAGTGCTGTATAAGGGCAGTTGCGTGCCGTCTGGACGTCTGATCTGGGTTAGATACACGCAAGCTACTGACCAGCCACCTGCTGTTATTACGCAGTCTTTTGTCTCTCTTTCTTCTTTCCTTACTGACTCACTTTCCTACACTTGCTTCCCCGACAACAATCATTTCCCACTTTACTAAACCATATGATCCCCCTCAAGACCAAGTGGCATTCCTACTTCCATTTCAACCTTGCCTCTTTTTTTGTATTCCGTTATTTCGTATGTACCATCACGGACTATCGCAATTTTCTTCCTCTTCCATATTTGCAGAATGCCACTTTGTTCACATATCTTTGCAGAATTGCATTTTGTAGACACAAAAACAGGGAGTACATGTCAGACCGCAGTGATTCTGACAAAACCTGCAGGAATGGAATATTTGTACGGTTATTTTACTTCACGTTGGATCTGTGCGTGCAAGAACGTATTTTATGTTATGATTCTTGTGTGCTGCATAATACGCGAATCTTCTTGATGGCCTTGCTTTGGATATGATTGCTGCTGTAGGCATGATGGCCCACATATTTTGTACACGGACATATTCACGAATATCATCGTGCAGAATTCAATTTCTCTGGTACGGGTGTTAGGAGAACAATTTATATTCAAATAAGGCTTGAGTATCTGCAGGATGATTATCTCATAACTTCACGTGAAAACATTTCATTTGATGCATGTTGAATGGTAATTATGGCAAAATATCTATGATTCCACATATTTCACTGAATGATATATTCAATCGAATGTGAACAATCTGAGATCAAGTGGATTTTGAGGGATTCTGAAAAATGCGGGAAGTGTGAAATAATTCAAATCCATGCTAGAAATTCACGACAATGCTGAAATATGGATTGAGTATTCATTTTCTGAGATTCATCAGCGAGGAATGGAATTATTCTTCCCTGATATTCTTGTGAGAGAACCCACCATTAAAAAAAATATCGGGACCGCTTTCAAGAACCCACGGTGGCAGCGGGGTTAGAGCTCTCGCCTTTCGATGAAAAGGTCGTGGGTTCGACCCCCGGTGCCGGGACTACTAAGAATTTCTTCAAGTGCCTTTGCTATGGTTTTGGTGGTACGGAATCCACCTTGAGGTGTAGGTCCAGTGAAGATGCAGAATTCACTCTTGGAACACTTCGCCTCAATGAAGAAGAAGTGTCGAAGATGCATTCCTCGTCTCCTCGACCTATCGAGAGTTGCACGCAGGCTAGTTTATTCCCTAGAATAAACTACCCTGCGTGCAACACAGTCCCTTGTGTGTATTACACCATGTAATTGTTGTTTGAAATCAAGCTGGTCTCAATAAGAAAAAAAAGTCGAGACTCTTGAGGAACTTGTCGTTAAATGACTAATATCCAAAATTAAATCCCCAGAAAATGAATAATTGATGAGGCAAGTTACTAAAATTCAAAAAATTCTAAGAAACAACAGGAATGCTCTTATAGTTTCGAAAAGGTGCAGGATTACATTCGAAACGAGATAGCATGGTTAAGCAATACAAACTTTTCTGTGAAATATTGATGGATGGGACTCCTGGCAATTTGTCAATGAAAAATCTTGATCGTAGCAGTATCCTTGAAAGGGTCGGGAATTTCAGAAACAGTCGAATGATGAATGGCTGAAAGGTGAGCCTATACTGACCATGCATCACAGTCGGCGCGCGTAAATTGGAGGAAATGGGTGCCGCAAAAAAGGCGACCTTGAACGGGGGCGCGGCAACACTTAGAAGTCGGAGGGGGGGAGGAGGCAGGATACACGCGCTTGGTGAGTACACAAAAGCTCATGCAAGCTCAGTGAACCAGTTCGATTATAAGGGTCAAGCAAAGCTGCGGGATATTGCACATTCCATATAGGTATATGTAGATGAGGGTAGGTACACATCACGTCACACAATAGAACAATCGGGTGGGTAGGCAGAGTATAGTATTAGGGTTGGGTAGGGGTCTGAAGTCATACTTTGAACGTCTTGTAGCTGGACACAACGTAGGAAGCGCCATCCTCGAGTTCGTCCAGATGAAGCTTGCGGTCGCCGTCCATGGAAAAAATGTAGCGGGCACCTCGAGGCAGGTCCAGTCGCAACGACAGCCGATCCAACAACGCCTCAATCGAGCCGATGTCCCGGCCCGGCTTGAATCTGCGAAATTTTATATAATTATCATCAATTTCTGTAATTGGTTCTCTAAATGTCATCTGAAACAGATTATATGTGACATCTGTATCGGCGGCAAAAGCCAGATGATGAAGAGCTTTTGAAGCTGGTGACTTTACCGACCGAACTCAGTGTTGAGCATCTGGTGAAAATCGATCGCATTGAATTCAACAGATTTTTGAAATCCTTATGAAATTCTTGAATAAAAGACATTCAGAATCAGTACCTGGATTCAATATAAAAAATTATTCTTTGATATGAAGAATAGAGGAATGTGCTGTGTGTATAATGCAAAATTGTGGATGGGTTTGCATTCAAATGAAACAATCTGAAGCTCCTCAAATTTTTATGGATGTTATCAAATGATATTCACACAAAAAGATTACAACTCTACGGTTTACATGGACTGTGTTATGGAAATTCAAGCAGAACGAATGGGGAGAAAGAGAGACCAGAGGAAAAATGAATGATATGCTAATGATATTCAGCTTGGGGTGTAGCGGATACTTGTAGCTCGCACGCTAACGAATGGCTATCTGATTCATCTGATTTTAAACCCTCTGAATGAATGTCGCTGTGTTACTCAGTTTTTAGGTCACTGTATCGCACGCAAAATTCAATAATGATACAAAGCTCTACATCCTGGGGAACATACATACAGGTTGGCTATAGAAATTCATAAATTATCAGGGTTCATCTCCAATAAGCAGTTCCAGCAACCTCAAAAACTTCACTAATCATTATGGTGCATCTAAAATACTGTGTGATGATCAATGATAGTCACCTGAATTCAACGCCGGGAAAGTATGGGTCGCCATTTCTATAGAATGTAACCCTCCTGGCTCTCCAGTAGCCGAGGTTGTTATATCTTGTAGCTGGAGCCGCAATAACGTGATTCGGTGGAAGCGGCGGCGGGGCCCCCGCTGTCGTTTGTACACTACTATTGCTTTCGTGTCTACTCCTGGGCCTAGGATTATGATGGGTTAGCTGTTGAGACAGCTCGTGCTCCTGCTCCGGGGGCGGCATACGGGGACTGCAAGGCCTACTCTGTCTCATGCTCCAGTAGCCGCCGCCACCGCTAACGCTGGTGGCGCCTAACCCACCCCCACCCGCCAATCTTACATTGCTGCCAACCGCACGAACATCCCTTCTACTACCACCAACTTCCTCAGCAACGGGCGCGCCCAGAGTTACAAAGCCCGGCCCTCCATTGAGAAGGCGACCGCCCACATTATTGTCGTCTTCGTCGTCATCTTCTGCATCGTCGTCTCCGTCGTCGTCTTCGTCGTCGTCCTCATCATCGTTACCATTGTTGTTGTTGTTGTTGTTATTGTTGTTGTGGTTTGTGTGGTTGGTATTACTGTTATGGGTACCGTTTGGATGATGATGTATTGGTAGAGGTCCGTTGTTGTCCATGTCGTCTGAATGAGCACCACTGGCCGAGCTTTCTTCTTCTTGATGATGATGATGATGTTGATGGGGATGAAGCTTCAGCTCGGCCGCGGCTGCGCTCTTAATACCTTCCTGGAAGATTGAGAGGATAATGAAGGTGTGGGAGGCAATAGAGGGTCTCGCGTGCGGATGATTCCTTTGTTGCGGTGGGAGGACGAGACCCGAGAGCTTGCTTTAGAGGGTAGTGCACTCTGCTCTATGCGTTGAAGAACCTTTTTTTGCATTTTATAGCACGACATTCGGTTTACGAAGGAAGTTGGCGAATCCTGGACTGATTACTTTGAGACTTGATGATGAAGATATTGAATTCTCTGATTATTGATTTCTTGAGATTAGACATGACTAATATGTACGGACTTCCTGAAGAATTTGATCAACCACCAAATTTTTAATAATATTTTGAAACTGAAAAATATTATTATTTGTAAAACCAGATATTTGGCTTCATTGTTGATATGGCTTGAGGAAAGAAACAAAAATGAATCAAGTTTGTAAGATATGGCAAATTGACCACGGGTAAGAAACGATGCAATTTCACAACTGCATAGTGAGTCTGTCAAATTGTTACGAAAACGGTGCAAGGTTTTATGCACTGATACTGCAAATGAGATGGCATTGATCTTGCCTACGCTTTTTTATTCTCCATACTTTTTGATATCCTTTACGTCTCAAGAGAAAAAAATTTGAAGAGTTGTATGAGTTAGTGGATTATTTATCAGAGTCAGAAAGGACTCATGGAAATTCAGATCAGGAAAAATTGGTAACATTTCAATTGGCAAGATTAAACATTTTCCAACGAGGTTATGTGCAATCCAGATGATTTATACTTGTATTTTCAACGAGTTCATCTTTCACAAGTTGATTCGAATACCGACCCAGAGTTTGGAGAAATTTGCAGACAAGGAAAAATTTGCATCAATCTAAAAATAACACCTAATGGTCTATTTCGAGTTTGAGTGATTCATAACTCTTGTGGAATGCATGAATCATATCGCCTCAAAATTTGATGTGCGAATTAGTCTATCAATATAATCATGAGTTGATAGTCGAATTCGGTGCCAAGAAATGTTATCGCCAGAAACTCATTGAAATTCAAATGCAGCTCAATTGATGTTCCTGCAGACCGAAGGGAATAGTCATCATGCCGTATATATACCCTCTGGATATGTCAATCATTGAAATCGTACAGCGAGGAATCATTACGAGAGACGTGAGTTATAAACATCGAATACTTGACCGACAAGTTGTTCGATTCTGAGTGAAATTATTCCAGAATGATATTTGTAGCCCTCGTGTTGGGTACAAATTGAGAGAGAAAGTGGAAAATCTGGACAAGATATAGGGCACTATCACATATGGTGTATTAAAAAGGTCATTTTGAATGGCACTTGCACCAGTTTTTAGGAGGGTCAATGTTTTGACGTCCGCGACAAGTCTCTATGTTGACGTATCATCCTAAGTTTTTCCAACTCATAGAGGAACGAAATTGATTTGCATATAAGACTCAGCTGCAATCAACAAATTGCCATAAGACTCAAAGAATTGAATTTCCATATGAGTAATTCCACGCGAAACAGACCGACGAAAAAGGGTCATGTCTCGGATCTTTTTCTAAGTATTCTTAATCGATTCTATGGTCCAAAACATGGACTTCCAACTCACTATCAGGTCCAAAAAAAATTTTTTGGTCCCATGGCGAGAATCTTTGAAAATGATGTAAAATCCTTTTTTTCAAAATTCCAGCAACTTTTTTTCACTAAAATGCGATTAAGTCGAGTTTGCTTTCAGTTAGAGACACGTAGTTTACGGCATTCGAAAGGTCTTTAAAAAATCTATCAAAATGCATTCCTAAAACTTGGTTTTGAGGTTACGTACACTATTGTCGAGCAAAAAGTCGAAAAACACAAAAACATTGATTTTTCGAAAAGCCATTTTTTTTTATTTCTGAAAATTTGATATTTGATGTAAAATTTTGTGTTCTTTCAGAAAAAAATGGTCCCAAACATTTTTTTTGAGTCCCAAAGCATATTTTTGCTATTTTCCGCAAATCAGTTTTTCAAGCGATGGGAAATCGTCTGTTTTCTGCGCATGCGCAGGAATTTGGGTTCTTAAAACCAACCCCATTGGAAAGCCAAGAAAATTTCCTTGAAAATCACCACTTGGCGAATCCAATTCCATCAATTTGGGTCGGAGCTACAACGTATGAAAGATGAAACTTTAGCCCGAGTGCATCGATAGGCAAAGGCCATCGTCCGCGGATCTCAGTCACTGCTGTCTTCGACCACCTCTTGGGCGTTGCCGATATTCAGTGGTCTTCTGTACGTTGTAGCTTTGGTCTCAATTGATGGAATTAACTTTGTCAAGTGGTCATTTTGAAGGAAATTTTCTTGGCTTTCTAATGGAATTGGTTTTGAGAACCCAAATTCCTGCGCATGCGCAGAAAACAGACGATTTCCTATCGCTTGAAAAACTGATTTGCAAAAAATAGCAAAAATAGGCTTTGGGACTCGAAAAAAATGTTTGGGACCATTTTTTTCTGAAAGAACACAAAATTCTACATCAAATAACAAATTTTCAGAAATAAAAAAAAATGGCTTTTCGAGAAATCAATGTTTTTGTGTTTTTCGACTTTTTGCTCAACAATAGTGTACGTAACCTCAAAACCAAGTTTGAGGAATGCATTTCGATAGATTTTTTGAAGACCTTTCGAATGCCGTGAACCGCGTGTCTCTATCTGCAAGCAAACTCGACTTATTTGCATTTTAGTGAAAAAAAGTTGCTGGAATTTTGAAAAAAAGGATTTTACATCATTTTCAAAGATTCTCGCCATGGGACCAAAAAATTTTTTTTGGACCTCATAGTAAGTTGAAAGTCCATGTTTTGGACCATAGAATCGATTAAGAATACTTAGAAAAAGATCCGAGACATGACCCTTTTTCGTCGGTCTGTTTCGCGTGGAATTACTCATATTTTAAGAACTCACCTCCATTACTTTCATGCGATGGACTTCTTTTACTAATCAGTCTCACCAACTTACTTCTATCTTGATGAACGAACATTTAATAATGGAACAATGGGCCAATAAGTATATCTGTTATCTGATCGGGACATTGAAATATTGCAACGAGTATTCCCATGAATACGAACTTCACTTTGACGAGCTTTGCATGAAAATTTGTGTATAGATGATTCTATCAGAATGCAAACGCTTCTCAAATTTTTCTGGCGACCGGATAATATCAGCTGTTCTGATCATCGAACTGTTCAAACTTCAAGTCAAGGTTCTATTTTACTATCGTTTTAACTCATGGCATGCAATCATGCATCATCAAATCATGAAAAGATCTCATAGGAAAACAACAAAATACTGTGGAACAGAAACCTTAATGTGACTAAATTTATTAAGACAGCGTGGTTGAACGAATGAGATAAGGTATATTCGAGCCTTCTGTAAAGACATGAATTGCAGAAAAAATGCATTATTCATCCCTTGCACCCTTGCAATGGTCGATTAGCATACAAAACGGTGAGGTAATGTCTCGCGACAAAAAGTTCAGTGAATTCAGTTTTTCTCTATCCAGATAGGAATGAAATATGTTTCAAACTTTTGAGTCGATCAATAAAAAAGATAGTCTTGAGATTTTGCAAGAATAATTATTTAAGCAAGTTCGTAAAAATTGAGGAATTAAGTCAACAGCGATTAGAAAATCTTTCCATGAGTTCAATCTAACTCTAAGCTCTCTAAACTAATAACACTATCAATTCAATACCTTGATCGGTGGTAGCTTTTTGAAAAAATATCGCCGATAGATATCCTGTGGTGGGATTGATAGCCGATTTTCATATTTGTGATCACGAAACCTCACGTTCATCAAAAACTATCAAAACCAAGATCAGCAGAAAAACTCGCATCCACCCAGCTGTGTCGAATTGAAAAAATGCATTCGTCGAACGATACCGCACTCAACGCGGGTCATTGTACCGCATCACATTTTACCGCAACGAGATTTTACCGGCTGAGCACGTTCAAAAACAAAAATTTCCTTTGCACATTGAAAAAATTGTAACCGATGACAGAGCCAGAAGACAAAACGATACGATCTCGAGTACAATAATTGATAACAAGATGAATAATGATTTGACAAAATTAGAGCAGGTGACATCCAGATTTAACTCTGAAAGCTCACCTCGAACTCGTCATGGTGCAGGTTCTCGCGATTGCCCGGCACAACTGCGCGCCTCTGCATGAGCGGCGACTGGCCTGCAACGGCTACGATGGCAACTCCACCGTTGCTGCTGCTCTGGTGTCTATTCGTTACAGTTGCTGTAGAAGCAGCAGCAGCAGCGCCGGAAATTGTAGAAGTAGTATTATTCGTCTGACGTTTGGGGGAAGCCGTTGTGTTCTGCTTCTGCTGCTGCTGCTGCTGCTGTCCGTTTGTGGTCATACCGCTGACGCCGGTTGTGGATATCTGCTTCTCAGAGTTTTCGTCGCGTAGGGGTAATACCGCCTCCTTCTGCTGCTGACCCGCCGAAGCGCCGACTCCACCACTCGGGTTGGCTCCGTTGCCGATGCTACTATTATTCGTGTTAGACGACTCTGTAGACGTTGGGGGTGTAATGTCCTGTTCTCCTGTCTGACGTGTATGCGTCTGCTGTTGCTGAGAAGAAGTAGTATTATTTGACGACGCTCGTGCCGTCAGCATGTTAATCTCCTCCTTTGCGGCTTTGGCCGACGTGACTGCGACGTCGTCGACCACTACTCTGTTGCCCTCCGTTTTTTTTTCCTTTGATTGTTAAATTCTTCAAGATAATTGATGCGGTCCTTCAAAGTTTTTGTGATCAGGTTTTTGAGCCTACTGATCTAGATTATGCTGGGTTGAGAGTATCGGTATTCAGGTTTGAGGCTGCGGCAAGGCTCGATGCGTTTTTTCCTTCTCATAATAGAATATTTCAAGTCGCGTGAGCTGAACGTATCAGTCGTGCTACTGCTGACTTTGCCTGAAACTGCACCCACAAATGGTGGCTGCATTCGAATTTATTGCATCTCATTTGCTGTTTTTGAATAAAACGAGAATACAATCTGGTAATCTCGGTTGCTCGAGATTCTTTAGAAATTCACACGAGTTCACTGGTAATCCTGGAATCAGTCAGAAAGAGATTTCATGAGATGAAAGAATATATACGTATAATAAGTATAATGATTTGTCATCATGATGACTCTGGAGTGTTAGAATTTTTCCCTCGATAATGAAGAAATTTTCACACTGCCCACTATTACTATTGGATTACACAGGCCTACAAAAATAGGAAAGTATTCTGATGAGAAAAGGTGGAAAGCACTTTTGATGCACTTTGAGTGGTTCCACACGAATCCGAACTCAGAACAGTACCTTTCTCTAGCCATTTTTGAGCTATGGCCAAATTTATTGGTTACAAAAATACCTGCGGGTATGAGCTTTGGCGTTGTACAGCACAATTGGGATTTTTCTCAGCAAAATCAAGGGCGGGATCGTTTTTGCCATTTTTCACGTCAAGAACAAGATTGTTGAGAATTTTTGAGACCCTGCAGGAACCTACAAAAGGCTCTAGATGCGCGAAGATTTCCCAGGAGGGGTATTCTCGTCCTGGACTAAAATGATGACTATATAGGTAAATCAAAACTAAGGACGGGGTCGAATTTTGAGCTAAATTTTACGTCGGAAACGTATTTTCTGGAAGCTTTCGGGAAACTCTAGGAGCCAGAAATGAGAGGCAGAGCCTCAATCACTGTGAAAATCACAAAAATTACACAGCATCCATACGTTCCATTATTATAAAATTTATTCCGTGTATTTTGTTCCAGTTTAGTATACTATGTTAAATGCAATCCATAGGCATCAATAAATCCAACCAGAATCAATCACTCGAGTGTAGATGGATCGTCAAATATTGGCAGAGAGAATATTTTCCGTCAGTAGAAAAAGCCGTGTTTAGTCAGACGTGATCCAGGTGCCAAGAAAGAGAACGGGAGGGGGTTGGCGTGAAATTTTTGCCACTAGTTGATAATTTGCAGACCTTGATGAAATTGTCCTCAATCTGGAATAAGGAGGAGAGAAGTATGTTTTGGATCGAAAATTCGTTCAGCTGTCACCAATTCAGATGATGAATACAAGTGAAGAAAGTGTTATCTCTCACTTTGACCCGGGGGGTCACATCGGCGTATGCTATCTCCGTATATTGAAGTTTTTTACATGGCATGGCTATCTTCTTTTGCAAATTGTGTATACAAATTGTTCTCTGGAGAAATAAATCTGGTATTTGCCGATTCTACTCTTCATCTATTGATAGACCTTAACCGAGCCGCGTCTGACCAAACGTGGCTTTTTCTACTGAAAGTGAAATGATCCTTACACCGTCATATGTTCGTGATCTGAATTTGAGCATTTAGTTTTCCATAAAACTTTTACAAGATTGTTGATAGTTGTAGATTGCACCCAAAATAATATAAGCAAGCAGAAGTACTAAAAGCTGAAATCGTTTGAGCAAATTGTGAAATTTGAATCAAATTTCGTTCTCACTCTTCCACGGGGGGGGGGGGGAGGATGCTTGTCTTTCAATTCTCACCAGAAACTTCATATTTGAAAAAGAACGTACAGGGAATCCGAGTAAACACAAAAGAAACCTTGAAAATAATATAATTTGCGATGCGCTGATATTGAAATAAGGTAAGTATACATTTGAGGTGAAAATACCTAAACGTGAACTGAGTAGCATTCGACACTTGAAATTCGCTCTCGACACATCTGAACGTACAACGAGGGGTCCAGACTTCTTGAAACGAATTTCATGAAGGATTAGATTAGGACGTCTACGATTTTCAATACGCAGAGCACATGATTGTAGGAAAATATGAAATTCAACGGAAAATCTGTTTAGACCCTTATATCCTCAAAAATGCTTAAAATATCTCAAAAATTTGAAGGAATACTCGAACAGTGAACAATATTGGTGTACAAAAATCCTATTGAAGCAACCAGGCGTGTTTCGTACCCACATCTCTCTTTAATGCGGATACTTTCTAGATTAGAAACATCATCAAATTGATTTATTTACTTGAAAAAGGAGTTTGATTAGAATCCTTTGCGCACGCTGGGCACTTCTATGGTGGTCAATGATCGTCCACATATCGCAGGTTATTACGAAATTAATGCAAAGAATCATCCACTAACGGGGGTAAGATGGAAAAACTGATTAAGAACAATTTTAAAACTGTAATTTAGCTCCAGAAAGTGAAAAGAACTTGAATTGAACTTTTGAGTAAACCGAATGTATAAGGCATCAAACTGTACGAATAAATTATTCATAATACTCTGACAGATTTCACACTCATGTGAGGCACGGAAAACTTACGTTACATGCCCCACCAAGAGAACTCTTTGAAGTGTTTCAAAATTGTCCAAAACCAGTGGGAGATATTGTCCTTGTGATATTTCCAAAGTACAAAATGTTTGTCAGAGTATCATCTCACACAAGATACCTATTCCCAGTGATATATGTGCACGGATTTTCCATATAGTGCATGAAAAGGAACTTACACAAAACTGATCAAATCCTGATGTATGGCCACGAAAAATATCTACAGTTAAGAACATATCTCATTGTTTACTTGCATTTCAAACCCATTGAGCTTCCTCGATACATGTATTAGTATCATCAGATCTCCTGGTAACGATTCGATGTGGTCTTTAAATTGCTTCCACGAGAAACCCAGTAAACGGTCAAACGCTGACGATGAAAAACACCTGCAGGGTTCGCACAACACTTTCGGTTGTTAATCATCGTGAATAATGGGTTTGGCCTGGGTCATGTGGGCTTTTTGACCTATTCAACGAGTAAAAAATTCTTGGGCTATATCTCTGGGATGACGAATGAAATCTTCATCGATCCCTTCTGGCTCAAGTATCGAAACGAATCGATATTCATCTATTATATTTCATTCGAAGAATAATGTTGTTAAAAAATGTGTAAAAATTATCCTTCCTGAAAGAATGGAAGCGCTTAAGCTTGCGGAGATATTTTACATTTTTGGATAGCGTTGAAGTATAACCAACTTGGATTTATGTGATGATCGAGCGAGTGCAAGCACTACATTTACCACACTGTATTAATATTCACTGATTCATTGCATAGATACATCGAAACTTAGAGCTCATGCTCGATCCACGGGCGACATCAATTACTAGATAAGTATCTAAGTGCTTCGTGCAAGGAACACAGCTACTTGCTTCAAGCTCGGCCTGTGCCAGAATTTCTTTTGAATGAATTTTACCTCCAAAGGTGACAATTTGGAGGGCGTTCGAGAAAAGTTATGAGCAGACTGTCGATTTCATTTTGTGTAATGGCCTTATACTTATCGCAATGATCATGACAATACATTTTTAATGACAAAAGGAATTATTATTCTGTTTTAGTATCCTTAAAAGTCAGGACAGCGTGATTCTTTCAGTTTTCTGTGTGACTTTTGTTGGAATGAGTCACGACTTGATTGGTAATAAACATCCAGCCCGCTATCATATTTGAGAATTCTCTTTTGTTCTATGTATTTTGATTTGGAGAATTGGAATATTATGTCAACGTATACATCTGACGATGTAATACCGAGATTATTAGAAATTGCGCAAGCTCGTGAAAAAATGTATAAGGTTTGAAAAAAATGAGCAACGCGGGATCTGTACCCTCTTCATAAAAGAAAAAAATGGACCTTTCTCTTATACGCATTATTAGCATCCCTGAATGAGGTGCTTTCAAAAATTCACCATTCTAATAAGATGTTCTTGATTCTCAACAGGATAAAACTGAAGTCTAGTAGAGTAGGAAAATGATGAAACTAACCGATATCGAATAGCATCTCGCTCCTGCAAATGAGAAAGATTATTGATGGAATGGGACTACTCAATTTTTCTAGATCGTGAAGGTAATTGTATTCCAAGTTGCTAAAATAAATAACTGAGGTAAATTTACAAAAACTGAGGTATTACCACGTATAAGTGTTCTTCTGAGAAATCATCTTTCACGAGAAGAATTGTATCACCTGATTTTCTTCACAATATTTCTTTCAATTTATTGCAATAATGGCTGCGTGTAGGGATAATGATTCTGGCGAAGCAGTCCATTCTTATGGAAATAAGATTATCCCTATATCTATTTTTTACTTAATAGCCTAAAAGATACACAAAAACAATTTATGCTAATGACTGTAAAATGAGAGCCATGGTCTCAAGCAACACTGGATCATTTACACGCTCTTATTTTGAAAATGCTAAGCTAAGTAATAACCATGCTGATGGAGTGTTTATTTCTCCTTTCTGGAGTCGAAAGAAAAATGTTATTGGAACAGCTTCAAAATAGCAGTTTGTCTAACGGAGAAAACGCCATTTTCAGCAATGAATTACCATATGTACGTCGTTGCAGGAATTCCATCTTTTCCGAACTCGTGCTAGAAACTTCGTATTCAGCAATCATTTGTGAAAATTGACGCATTCCTGCGTTACTCGGTACATAGAATACTATTCTTTGGTAGAAAAAAGTCACTCGCGGAATTTTTGACTCGACGACAGATTGAAGTTATACTTTCACACTCTTAGGACAATCAATTCATATTTTATCCATACCAAAAAGCTTGAAATTGATGATAATGAATCATTTGTCGTGAAAAATAGTAAAAACAGACGACCTCGTTTCTCGAATTTACATACTCAATTTTTTAAATAGAAAAGTGGTCTCCACAAATCACGTATAACTTATGATCTTGCAATATCCTATTTCGAAAAAATCTACAGATTACACGCGTAACCAGAGAAAAACCAAAGCATTACAGTAAAAATGGATGAAGAATTATATTGCAGGTGTTTCGCGATCTAATATTACTGTTTGTAAATACTTGTGAATGCCTTGACCTGTAATAAAGAAAGAAGTGTGACTACATGCGCGCAAATAATCGGTACACTTGAATTCAATATATATCTGCAACTACCTCGACATAGTCCTTGAGATCATCAATCCAAATGAAATAAAATTGCAATTCTAATCGTTTAAAATTACTCAGTGTTCAGCATGGTGATTAGAATGTGTTACAAAATTGTGAATGAGTTATGATATTTGATAGACCAGGATTCTCATGTGGGATGCTTTCGTGTGATTTCCTGTTATCAAAAATATCACAAGATCATACGGCTTTGGTTCGGGAAAATCTTGAACAATTAATTCCAATGACTTGATAGGATGATCCTGATATCTGATGCCTTTTTATTATGGGCATTACTTTAACTTGAAAGGGTTTGTTGAACAATCGATGGGTTAGTGCAAAATAGTGCATTTCGATCGACTGTGCGTGAAACACTGCTTCACGCACGGCAGTTTTCGTTCACTTTATGCCCAGTCGATCGAAAAACGTATTTAGATACTCCGGTGTGAAGTTTTTTTGCTTTGATCGTGCTAATTTCGACCCTCGCCAGAGCTCGGGCCGGAAACAATCACTTTGAAAAGCAAAATCAAACTTCCCATCCTCGAATAAAAAAATACTATTTTGATGCGAGGACGAAAATATTGGTTCTTGTGCATCGAATGATATTTTCTGGCCTGAGCCGAAAGCGAGCGTCGGAATTAGTCGGATTTATGTAGAAAATGCGAAACCACCCCGCTCGAGTGTCGAACACTATATTTCTATCAGCTGCGTGGGAAAAACAACCGAAAAATTGTGCAAAAAAGCTATATTCTCCATTACTTCCTTACTTCTTCATTACTCCACATTTCCGTCAACTTATCACAGTTTGTGATTTTAAAACCGTCAAGACCATCTGTTCTATTCAAGTCCGAGAGTGAAATCAAATTCTATAATGAATTATATGGACGAAGTTGTAAGCTATGTAAGGCGTTCGCTGCGTCGAATTTGACTTGGATATCAGATTTAGATTTGCAAAAGTATGGAGAAGACTTCGTGAGGTAATCTAAGAGTACTATTCTAAAAAATCTTGGAGTGATAGTAAAATATGGAAAAGTCTGATCCGATAGATTATAGTTTAGATATTGTTCTTTTCTGAAAACGATGGAAATTTCTCGATGGCTATGGTAAGTCAATGTAGTTCTCTGCAGATATCGTGGGCAATCAAATTTATGAAAATAAAATTTGTGATAATTTGATTGAAACAAAATTTTTTGAGATACCTGAAGCTTGTTTAGGTTCGTCACATGAAATTCTTCGATACTCTGAAGAATTTCGAGTTGCTGTTGGCCTAAGATCGGCCTGTGTTATAAAAAAAGATTTTGCGATAGAAAAACAATATTGAAGCATCGAATCCCACAAAATAGAAATGCAACACTAACTTCTTTGGATTCACAGTTTGTGCTTGTATGTATCAGTATAATGGTAAATAGTGCAATGAACTACTTGAATATTTATCTTTTAGCTCTGAATTTTTGACCCACTTGTTTGTTCACTTTTTTTGGCCAAGACCATGACACTTCTTTAAAAAGATTAAATATCTCAACACAGAATTTTTGCATAAACATATTACAAGAATTTTAATAATTCTCGAATCATCAAGCAAGAACGCCCAACTCCCACATCGCGTGCACTAATTAGCAGCATGAAAACATCCCTCTGTACATTCTAAAGATCTAAAATCATCAATCAAAGCTAGACATAATTACCAGAACACTACCTGTGTCAGTAAAAATTATAAATTGAATATATGATTTGCGTACATCCGAGGCTTGCAATTCATCACTCTCGCACTTCTTAGATAAATTCTTTGACAAGACGAGCAATGTTAGAAAGTTGTACTAGGCTGTAATAGTTTTTGCTATAATATTCCACACGTGGAGCTTAATTTCAAGCTCTTTCTCTATATCTACAATATCCTCAATATCTAAGTTGGAGAAAGAGAGATGGATAGATAGTTTGCATATCGAGTCACGCGTGAGTGAAAAGGGTCTCTCTTACTTGTCCCGCGCGTCTAAACATTGCATATAAGATTATGCGAACCGGCGACGAGCGACGACGTCGGGGTCAGCGTGCGCAAAGGATCGATGTCTTAAACCCTATCATCAAACCCTATGATAGACTAATATAGACACTTGTAGGGGTGAAGGGCCCCTTCAAGGTTTCCCAAACATCACTCTTCACTCTAACCTGTAAACTTTACATGATATATCAGCTTACCTTTTTCAAAGAAAGTATCACAGATTCTTGAATCATCAAAATTTGAATTTAAACTGCATCATACACGTGTGTCTCGATTTCACAATTCAAATGTCAACTGTTCTCGCATCACCAGAGTCCAGTACACTAGAAAACAGTCCAACGATTTTTCGCGCACAGAGTTTCGTAAGTGTATATTGTATAAAGGGTTGAACACTGGCATAAAATAATGTTACGAGTCGATTCTGCGCGCGCAAACGACCGCAACTTCTTTTTCACGCGACAGAGATCGGGACAACTGATAAGATAATATAACCCTAATATACATACAATGATTGATCGAGTCTGCAGTGAGTATTAGGTACTCAAAATCCTGTTCATAAAAGACTATCCAAACTGAATTTATTTTAGATTTTACTGGATAAAACGAACCGATTTCTGACGATCAACCGGCTTGAATAAGAGAACACTTGTTATAATACCGATGCGCTTGAAGAGATCGGTGTGTTGTTTCAACTCGGGCGTACGAGCACCAAATGCAAAGGTTCGAATGAACGCAAGAGTCTAAAGGGTCTCTCAGCTTGCGCATTGCCTGCCTGCTTCTGTGCTTGCCGTGATTGCATGCAGCAGAGTGATGGAAGAGAGCGAGTAAGTAAGTAAGTACGTAAGGTGGCCAAGCCCGTTTTAAACGAGAGGGTGAGAAGCTTGCAAGTAGAAGTTTGCCGCTCCCTTCATTCGCTTTGGTGCCACCACTACTTATACCTCTACACTTGCTTCTGTCTTGTATAGCTCTTTCTTGATGTCAGTGAACCCTTTTCCTAGCTAGAGTTAGATGCTTTTAAGCTCCCATATACACTTTGAACGTTGTTACATATACTTACACGTACTTATAGAGTTGGTACAATGAGGAAGCTTTGATTGCTGTGGTTCCGAATGGAAGATGTGGTGATGCGAAACTTGTTGCGCGCATGTGTTTAGGTACGCAGTGGAACCGGAAGTTGAAGTCTCCGACGACGCGGTGAAAGACTGTGTCGATCAACGGGAGATGATTTGATTGGTTCGAGGTGTAATTAATGAGATTGAGATCGATAATTGCTATGGTCTGTGAAATTTTTATCAGGCGTTGAGAGGATTCTTTTGATTTTTCATCATACTAGGTGTGTCCGTGCTTGCGGATCGTACGTTGGATTGTAACCATTTTCAAGATTGTCTCTCATGTCTACATATCAGCGATGTTCGCGAATTCTCAAAGATTTTCACACCATTTTGCGGACCTAGAAATTCCCGCAGAACAATTCGAGATCAACATTCGTACAGTACCAGCTACAGATTAATACAGCTTGTGCGAGGAATAATGAGTTCTAATAGATGAAAAAAAGTATCCTGACGATCTACAGTCATTCAAAATACATTTATCTGGTGTTTCGGTGAATCACGAAGACAAAGAGTACGGGCAGCCCTCCGTATTCGCGGTTAATGCGTACATCGGAGATGCCGCGAATACCGAAACCGCGAATACGGAGACCTAGCTCTTATGGGAATTAGGGGGTTACGTAAAGGTGCCCAAAACCATAAAAAGCTATTTTGAAAATATATATTCATTCAAACATTCTTATAAATATGGATATTCCTGCTAAAAAATCAATACAGTTAAAAAAATGGTTCAAAATTCCTGTGAATTCCTTATGAAATTGAGTAATAAAATCAATTTTGAGTCTGAACAAAATATTCTGTGACTTTGGCTTGGCGAGCTCGGCGCGCGTAATCTCTGGCTAGTTCTTGATATGAGGTCATGGCAACTTCAATTTTGTGCTTGAAATCGAGACTTCGGTTCACAATTGGATCTCTTTCTAGGAATTCGTCGACGATGGTTTGCATTTCGTTGAGTAGCCTTGAGATTACTTGTCCTGTGAAATTAGATTCCACAACTTCGCCTGGATAAGCTTCTTCCTCTTGAGGGAGCGTCTTGAGCAGGTGCTCGATCTCTTCAGCATCCAAAGCAGTCCTTGGTTGTATCAAGCCCAATAGCTCATCCTCGCGTAAATCCTGAAATCCTTCACCTCCAATATTTTATGCTGAACGGACGACATCTCTGATTCCTTCCGCGACAGGTGGGTCAAGGCTTGGCAAGTCTTTTTGTACCACCTCTGGCAATCATTTACTCCAGCTTGCATTTAATGTTGAATCCTTTATCTTTGCCCATGACTCCACAGCGTAGGTCAGAGATGTTAAGATGTTGAAATTTTTCCAGAATTGGATCGCTACGTTCCTAACTTCAGAGTTCTCAGATCGATTAACAGACTCTAGCATATCCTTCATGACTCGTTGTAAATAACAAAGCTTGAATGTTACAATCACGCTTTGATCTAGAGGTTGAATGAGGGATGTTGTATTTGCTGGAAAAAATAAAATCTCGACGTCAGGATGAGACGTCAAAAGCTCTTCGGGGTGGCTTGATGCATTGTCGAGCAGGAGAAGAACTTTGAAAGCAAGATTTTGTCTGATCAAAAATTCTCTGACCTCGGGGATGAATGCGAGAGTGAACCACTCCATAAATAGTTTTTTCGTCATCAACGCACTTTTGTTCGAGCGCCAAAATACTGGAAGATTGTTGTTATTCTTCCCTCGAAGTGGCCGGGGTGTCTCGGATCGATAAATCATCATGGGCTTATATCTGAACGTCCCAGAAGCATTTGCGCAGAATAAAAGGGTGTAACGATCTTTCGAGACCTTGGAACCGGGGCAGACCGTTCTTCTTTGGTGATACACAGTGTAAAAATTTGTGGTCGAAATACCAACCCGAACGGTATTTCGGTGACTAATGTACGTCTTCAGAAGAGGTAGATTGACACGCGCGTCGTCAAATGACGCTGCGAGCTTGTACATGTACCTCTTCGTAAGTAGGTCCGATTTTTACTACGCTTATGAAGAAGTACTTTTACAGCGCGGGATGGTGTTTGTGCGCCGCGAAGAGGAGCCACAGTTACCACGCGCGTTGTACTTGTACGACGCCGATTCGTAAAAGTACCGCAAGGCAGCGTCCTTGTCCTCCAACAGTCAATCATTTTCCTACGATTTTTTGCATTGGTGGTTCAATTTTGAAGCACAGATAACAGGTTAAATAATACTAATAGAAAAAAACTAAATACGCTGGACACATTGACAATATCGGCTCGTGAATGTATTATAAAGGTAGAAACCTCGGATCATAACCTCACAATTAAGTCATCATTGGAGATGTTGCCTTTATGAAAGAGACGATTCACCACCACTGTCGCGATTATACAGTCTCCGACTGTAGGATCACGCCCAGAGTTCGTACTTTCACTCCGCGAACGGTGAGTGTGCGCAGTGCCAAGCATGAATATATGAAGCGTTGTACAAGTACCTCGCCGAGTTGTAACTTTACAGCGCATGGCAAATATGTACGAGTTTCAGCTGTAATAGTACTGCTTTGTAAGAGTAGTAAAAATCGGACCTGCTTAGGAAGGGGTACTTCTACGACGCGCGCCGTACTTCTACCACAAATTTTTTTACTGTGTATAAGTTCTCTCAGGCACTTTTTTCCAATAAAGTCCTAATTTAGAGGAATAAAGTCGTGAATACGAAATACAACTATCAGAAGTTCACGTTTTTCAATATTAACCTGTTCCGTCACACTCAAAAATTTGGTCCGGAGTGTATTCTTTTTCTGACATTAGCTGTCTGAGTTCTGCAGGAAATTTCTCAGCAGCAGCGTGATCCGCAGATGCGCTCTCGCCAGACAAAGACACGTTTCGGAGCTCATATCGTTCTCGAAATTTGTCAAACCATCCTTTACTTGCAAAAAACTTCTCATCGCTGGAACCGCCACTCTTATTTTCAACATACTTGTACAATACTTTCGCTTGCTCCCGAATGGCAGACATGCTGAGATGTACCCGTTTTTGCATGAGATCTTGCACCCAGGTTATCAACATAGTTTCCATACGCTCAATATTCTTGCCTTGGGCAACTTTGCATACCTTTGCGTGAATACCCATATTTTTGGCACTTTCGCGGATATAATCTGCATTACTTCTTATCGATCTGATGGTGGATTCATTAACCTTGAATTTTCTTGCGATATCGGCAACTCTCTCTTCAGAATCCAGTAGATTTAATATTTTCAATTTTTCTGAAAGGTCCATTCCTTTTTTGTCTCGTTTCTTCATCGATGAAACACTCTTCCCGGACGGAGCCATGACTTTAATATCTCACTTAATTTCGACGTCATGATAGAAAACCGATTTCCAAAACAATAACAAAGTAACGGTCTGAACATACGCTCAATTCAATCTTGAAGTTGTTTAGAATACCCCATTCGAACGGCGATACCATCGGAAAAAATTATTTTTAGATCTGACTTATTTTGAGTGCTCTTCTGTAATAGGTACTATACTGTATTTTGAGCTGAATACCGGACACTGGGCCATTATTTCAGTTATTATATCGCTTTTCGAGGGCAAGCATGGCAGAGCGTGTGATACATGAGCCGCGCGCGGTTTTGTAGTGAGGGGATTTCTTATTCCGGTGCGTCACAGCAGTAACCCTGTTCAACCCGGTATTGAAAATGGCTTGTTCTCAATATTTGTGCCGATACGCCTGGCATACTCGCACTTGCCTCACGTGAATATATCAACACGGGCCATTAAAAGCCAAAACCGGCATATGGAGAGATTATATTATTTCTCGCATTTGATCTCCACCCACGATCTTGTTCTCAGTTGATGAAGATCGACGGTAGTCTAGTGAAACTACCATTCATTTGAACGCGGCACTTTTAGGTTAGAATTCAATCGTGAGTGAGACATTGAAATTAAGAGACTCGACCTCTTACAGTAAGAAACTACACCTCTTACATTAAGAGGTCTAGACATTTAAGAGGCCAAGCTGTTATTAAAGTCGCACACTCTTGAATTAAGAAACTGTCGCTCTTATTTCAAGAGATCCTTTTTGTAGTGCTGTTGTATATAGTATCTTTCATAAATAATGGATCAAGTAGGGTCTCACTAAAACAGAGATATATTCAATATACTTTGAGGTGCGGGAATTTTAAAAGAAGCATCTTAGAGATCACAAAAAAAATCTATCGATTCATGTGTAAAACATTCCTCGCATATTTTTTGAGTGCCCGTAGTCAACGATGAAAATCTAAAAGGGGTTTAGCCGGGTAAGATGGTGGAATCGGCCCCAGGCTACATCGCCAGGAAAATTACGGGGTTCAGTTGGTACATGTAAAACATACCTCCAGAAAAAATTTCAGACCTCTAGACCCCACCAGGCCGCTATACGCTCAAAAAAGCTGAAAATCGGTATTCGTTTTACGGCTTGTCTATACGGCCGGACTCGCGTACGCGAAACGAGGGTTCTGGTGGACGACGCATGTGACGTCTTCGCCGAAAAAATCCCTAGGGAATCCGTCGCGTACGCGAAAGACCGCGGGCCCTGGGCCCAGCCTTCGCGTACGCGAAAGGGCCCGTTCTTCGCGTACGCGAAAAATTTCGGGAAGCCGCCTAGCAAAAATCTTCGCGTACGCGAAGGGAGCCCATTCTTCGCGTACGCGAAAAATTTTCCGGTTCGCGCACGCGAAGACTTTTGCAAGGTACGCGAAGGGAGCCCAATCTTCGCGTACGCGAAAAATTTTCCGGTTCGCGCACGCGAAGACTTTTGCAAGGCGGCTTTCCCAAATTTTTCGCGTACGCGAAGGAAGCATCTTCGCGTACGCGAAGGGCTATGGTTTCGCGTGCGCGAAGTCGGTCCGAATATGGAGAACAGGCGTATCGTCGCGTACGCGAAGGAGAAAGCCTTCGCGTACGCGAAGAAATTCCTGATTTCGCATACGCGACAATGGCGTGGAATTGATTCTCGCTCCAATAGGAACTACGAGTGCGAAGGAAGCCCATTCTTTGCGTACGCGAAGACTTTGCGAGGTGCGCGTCCAAAAATTTTCGCGTATGCGAAGGCTTCGCAAAGAGCCGTTTCGAAAATCTTCGCGTACGCGAAGGGGCCATGATTTCGCGTGCGCGAAGACTTCGCAAGGTGCCGGTCCAAATATGGAGAACAGGCATATTTTTGCGTACGCGAAGAATTCTTGATTTCGCATAGGCGACAATGGCGTGGAATTGATTCTCGCTCCAATACGAACTAATTGAGGTGGGCGAGCAGCTTGCAGGTCTGTGTAGACCACATTCGCGTACGCGAACAAGAAAGGCGAGCTACTCAATCGTCAGGTACGCGAAGGGAACACAATTTCGCGTACGCTAAGACTTGACGTGGCACCTTCCCAAAAAATTTCGCGTACGCAAAGAGGATACGATTTCGCGTGCGCGAAATTTGTATGTCATTCCTTCTCGCCTTCTCAGTCAAAATGTATTTATAATCTCGGCTCCAAGATGGAGGACATCTAGTGAGCATTATTACTACAATGAATTTATCGGTTATACGAGCCAAATCCATCTATCATTGCCAGGTAAGAACTGACAATGATATTCAAGCTGTATTATAACAGCCCTCTCGAAAATTCGATTAAAGATATCAAATTTTCGGCACTCAAAGGAACGTTATTTTACGTCCACTACTTGGAGCATTTTCTTAAGAGAAAGATCAGAGATGAAAAAAATCCACCCGAGGTGGGTCTCGATCCCACGACCTCTTTCAAATCAAATTTTCGAGAGGGCTGTTATAATACAGCTTGAATATCATTGTCAGTTCTTACCTGGCAATGATAGATGGATTTGGCTCGTATAACCGATAAATTCATTGTAGTAATATTGAATTTCCGCACGAGCGATGAATGCAAAAACGATCGATTCCTACTATATCGATCAAAACTTTGATAAATGAACATCTAGTGAGCAGTTGTTGTTGACATTTTTCCTAACCCTCCGTCTCTCCCTGCCCACCGCATCCTATGGATAGCACAAAATTCGAGGAACTCGAAATGTAATTGCACCTGGTGTGCTCTTTTGAGCTCTTAGGGTGTGTCCGCAAATAAAGCGTACGCACCGCTCACGGCTCACAGCGCATACCCACGGCTCACGTGCGCCATGCGCTACTCTTCGGATTTTAGCCTGCGAGTGATATGGATTTTCCTTGTTACCGGCTTGATCAAAGACAGAACTTGAGGTTAGCGATCGAGAATGGATGACGATCTTCCGGGAAATCCATGTCACTCGCCGGCTAAAATCCGATGAGCAGCGCATGGCGCACGTGAGCCGTGGGTATGCGCTGTGAGCCGTGAGCAGTGCGTACGCTTAATTTGTGGACACACCCTTAAGGGCGATGACAGACAAAACGCTACGCCACGATTTTGCGCTACGCCACGACGCGCTATCGCACGCCACGGGGCCAAAATTCATTCCTGCAAACCCAACCATCGATGGATTGAATTTATTCTTTGCAGTACAGTTGTGCATTATGAGAACGAATCGAATCCATCCGATCAATGGGTTTGCAGCAATCAATTTCAGATCCGTGGCGTACGATAGCGCGTCGTCGCGTGGCGCATAATTGTGGCATAGCGCTTCATCCGTTAAGGTGTGTCCACAAATGGAGCACATGAGCCGTGAGCTGGCGTACGCCGAGCGTGCGCTGGCGCACGGTTCATGTGCCACTCACCAAATTTGAGCCGGCTAAGGTGTTATTCACGTTACCAGCTAATCCAAAACAGAACTCGAGTTTCAGCTTCGATATCGCTGTTCATTGGCTTGCAGCGGTTGGACCCGGAGTGTCCGAACGCACCGTACCTTCTTTTGAATGAGTGATTTTAAGAGTGCTCCCTAGCCTGTTGAAATATCGGTGGCGCCATCTTGCGATGAAACTAGTATATTGTACATGATTAATTTATCGAACAGTTTTGAACGGATAGCAGTGAACACCAGCGTTGGCAGTTTCAGATACCTAACTCGAGATACGTACTTCAGAGGTATCGGAGACCTCTAAAATACCTTAGAAATACCTGGCTCCCGAAGCGGCCCCCTCGGCGCGAAATTCAAATCGTACGAGATTCTTCAAAGCATTCTGACCTTGGTGAACAATGGAAAAATCCGGCAAGATACAGTTTCAGATTTTGAAGGTCGCTGAGTTCGAGTTCAATGGAATTATTGTTCTACAACTACTTTAAACAAACTTGGTTAAACAATTAAATCGTACAATTGCAAGAATGACTCCAAAAATTCGAACTTGTGGGTTTTTGAGGATACCGAATCCAAATCTGGCAGAGCTATTGCTCTATAATTTGTTTAAACAATTTTGTTCGTTGATTAAACAATTAAATCGAAATTCGATCTGAAATGTTCGGTAAAAGTGTACTCGGAGGTTTTTGAGGATGCTGAATCCAAATCTGGCAGAGCTATTGCTCTATAATTTGTTTTAACAGATTTATTTAAACAATTCTATAGTGAAATTGAGTGAATCACTCTGAGAATGTGTGCTCGGGAGTTTTCGGAAATTCTGAATTAAAATCTTTCGGAGATGTTGCTCTATAGTTTTTTCAACAATTATATTCGGACAAATGGAACGAGGATCCACTTGGAAAAATTGTACCAAGGAGTTTTTCAAGGTGCTGAACCTCGTGGCCGCAACGCGTGGAGGAGGGCACGGATCGAAATTTCTCCGATGGGTAAAAAATCAACCCCAAATCCTAGGAAGGCAGTCAAATCCGCAAATAATCGGACGTCCAAGCCAAAAATTTTTTAGGTAAAAATAATTGATTCCAGAACCTAGGGAGGCGATCAAAACCGAAAATAACCGGATGCTCGGACCAAAAATTCTTTTGGTGAAGAATCAATCCCGAACCCTAGGGAGGCAAACAAACCGCAAACAATAATCGGATGCTCGACGAAAGACTCTTTTGGTAGGGAAATCGACCCCGAAACCTAGGGAAGCAATCAAAACCGAAAATAACCGGATGCTCGGACCAAAAGTTTTTTCGGTAAAAAGTCAACCCCAAAACTTAGGGAGGCAATCAAACCCGCAAATGATCGGATGCTCGGACCAGGAATTTTCCTGGTAAGGGAATCGATCCCAAATCCTAGGGAGGCAATCAAACCAGCAAATAATTGGATGCTCGGGCCAATAATTCTTTTTGTAAAAAAATCGATCCCAAAACCTAGGGAGGCAATCTAAACCGCTAATTACCGAATGCTCGGACGAAAAAATATTCTGGTAAAAAAATTGATTCTAAATACTAGGAAGGTAATTGAACCCGCAAATAACCGGGTGCTTGGCCAAATATGTCTGGTACTAATTTGCTTGATAGTTGCATGCATCATCAACATTCTGCATCAGTGTGAAGTCCCCATCAGCTGTGTGTGACAGAAATGAATGACTTTGGGTCAAGAAGAGCAAAATCATGCACTCTAATCACACGCGGCTGATAAAGACTCCTAGAATAGTGTAAAATATTGTTTATGGATGCAACTATCAAGCAAACTAGCATCAGAACCTTTCGCGCATCCCTACTTTGCATGTTTCAAGAATTTGATCGATTGTTCAAAGTTACCTCGTCTGTCCAATGTGACCCCGGTTGGCGGTATTTATAAGTTATCTTCATGATTTTTGCATTTTTACATCACCATTTTGTAAGTATTCAGTCTAAGCAAAAAATCATTCTTGTGATTTTCCGAAATAATTCATACTGTTCGAGTTCCGAGGCATTTCATCAAGAAAATTTGTAACTTTGCCTCGGAAAAATGGAAACAGTCTACATAACTTGATCTATACGTGGTGGAATCGGTCTAGGATTCTTGTGTGGGGCAGTTATCATGGCTTTGAACTGAATGTTGTATGATTCAATTTTTGAATTCTTTACTCGTCCTCGAATGATTAATAATGGTCGAATCTTCCTCCAAGATCAAGTTAAGATTCGACCATTATTATGAATGTTGTATGGGTTCATCGATTCGTCAACTCGTTCGTCAAGGTGGGCGCGATCCATGAAAATGAAATTGTTCAGAAATTTTCTTTTAGTAAAACTGACTACGCCATCGCTTTTAAATCGAAAATATCCGTAGTAATATGAATCTCAATCTCCCCCGCCCACCGCAACTTTTTGGGCCACACCCGAGGGCGTGTGGTCTTTCGCGGGTTTGAGTGCGTTGCTGGGATTGCAGATCGATTTTTATACCAGGAAAATTTTTGGTCCGAGCATCCGACTATTCGCGGGTTTGATTACCTCCATAAGATTTGGCATCACTTTTTTTACCAAAAAAGTTTTTGGTCGGAACATCTAGTTGTTAGCGGGTTTGATTGCCTCCTAGGATTTGGGATCAATTTTCTTACAAGAAGCATTTTTGGCCCGAGCATCCGGTTATTTGCGGGTTTGATTGCCTTCCTGAGATTTGGGATCGCTTTTGTTATCAGAACATTTTTTGGTCGGAGCATCCAGTTGTTAGCGGGTTTAATTGCCTTCCTAGGATTTGATGGGATCAATTTTTTTACCAGAAGAATTAACGGTCCGAGCATCCGGTTATACTTTTACCGAACATGTCAGATTGAATTTCGAATTAATAAATTGAACAACGAACAAATTTGTTTAAACAAGTTATAAAGCAATAGCTCTAACCAGATCTGGATTCAGCATCCCCGAAAACCCCCGAGCACACATTCTAAGAGTGATTCACTCAATTTCACTATAGAATTGTTTAAACAAATCTGTTAAAACAAATTATAGAGCAATAGCTCTGCCAGATTTGGATTCAGCATCCTCAAAAACCTCCGAGTACACTTTTACCGAACATGTCAGATCGAATTTCGATTTAATTGTTTAAACAACGAACAAAAGATGAACCCTTTCTGTAGGTCGCTTTGGCGTGGAATTCATCATATCTCCTAGCTCAGAGTGCAACGAACGCAGCAGTCTAACGCTTTCATTTCGCACTCTTGCCAATGATTTTGCCATTGTGATGGTACTCTCTTGTCCCGAACGGGATAAGGGTAGCCAAATATTCTTCGATTCCAACTTTCCCTGAGTTTGTTCTAGGCTCAAGGATGATGGATGGACTGGTGGTGCAAATCATCGTTCTCTGGTCATCAAAATGTTTTACTCCATGAGGTTGATCAGGCTCTACCAAGAGTGTCTGGGGATTTTCTGTATGATTTTTGACGGGTCGGGAAGGGGGGAGATGGGGCTTGATACTTACAAGGGGAGGACCTGACCTTTGGATCACCAATCCTTTCCAAAATTTTTTTACAGTTTTGTGTCACCTGGAATATGAAGAATCCAGAGTAACTCCGTCAAATGGGCCTTCTGTCCAGAGCTACAAGCAAAAATGTTAGCGTTGCCAGTATATCTATATATATCACTTTTTAACATGGGCCTATACGGGCAATGTTAATGTCATGGGCTGTAACTTTGAATAGGAGGCCCATTTGACGGAGTTACTCTGGATTCTTCATCTTCTAGGGAATATAAAACTGTAAAAAAATTTTGGACAAGATTGGTGATCCAAAGGTCTGGTCCTCCCCTTGTTAGTCCCATCTTGCAATAGACTGCTCAATTACCTATATTTCAATAAAATTTGAAAGCTTCTACGGAATGGAGAAAGCTCGGACCGTCTTGAGAGCGTAGGCGATCCAATTATTGATAAATTTTCGGTTGTTCTGAGACTAGATTCGATCCGAAAATCACCATATCAAATTTCAACACATGGTTTATCATGTAAAATTCGACGATCTTTCCGAAAAAAATAGCCTCACTCGTGTGGAAAATCACTGAATACGTTGAAAATAGCTTTTTAGGCAACAAACAGCTTTTTGGCAATTTTTAATTTTTTTCAAGGTGTTGTACCACCTAAAAGATCAGGCAAAAATTTTTTATTGGTAAAATATGCAAAAACACACTAGAAAAATTTTTTTTCCGGCCTGCGTCTGTCGCCCCGTTTTTTCGGTGAATTTTTGAAAATTTGAAGAATTTTTCTAGCCGCTGTGTGACGATTGAAAATCCTGGGAATATTTTTTTCATATTTCTTGCGTTGAGACAGATCTTTGTGATTTTTTTCAGATTTTTTTGGCCATTGGTCTCGCCACAATAAAAAGAATACCGATTTGCAGCTTTTTTGAGCGTATATCGGCCTGGTGGGGTCTAAAGGTCTGGAATTTTTTCTGGAGGTATGTTTTACATACATGTCAATACATGTATGTAAAACATACCTCCATTACATACGTCATTTGTATTTATCATTTCTATTTCTTTATCATTTCCATCATATCATTCCTATTTCTTTACATTCCATCCTCAAATTCATCAAGATACGCCGCTTCAACGGGGTTACTGCTACAGTACGATGACGCGCTCCGCACGGTGGCCGCTTTTTATAGTTGCCTAATGAAAATTAGCAGGTACGAATAACCAGTGCAGAAGCACCTCTCATTTTCGTAAATTGAGATTGATAATTCACAGAATGATGACCAAAAAATGAAAGCGAGAAAATTTTTATCTGGAGATACACTACCGGTCAAAAGTTTGTGCACACCTAAAAATGAAAATTTCGATTTTGCTCACTCAACTGCTCGGATCTCCTTGGTCAAAATTAACTCTACTTGGGCTCATTTTGTAGCTTTTTTCAAGCACTTGAAGAGCTATTTGGTATTTTTTCCGCACAGCTCGATAGATTCTAGCAAAATCAATCTGAAGCCTTGTAGAATTTCACAAAATTCGGGTCATTACGCAAACCTCCGCAGGTCTGGCGGAAATCGATGGATTTAGATGATCCAAAAAGCATCTCAAAGTAGAAGTCAAGAGCTTCAAAATCCGTTTTCAAAATTATTCTAGCTTGTTTCCGGTCCGAGCTGTGGCTGTTTTTGTAAGGGAAGATTTTCCTCGAAGGAGAGTCCCAAGAACCACGAAAGGTGAAAAAATCGGGCTCACGGTGGTATTCCTTTGAATTTTCCCAAGTTTTTCGTGTTATTGGCAAGAGGAACCAAGATCAGTGCTTATACCTGTGAAAAAATGAGTCCATTCATAATTTCCCAATGACTGGTCCTTTTTTCGAGACAAATCATCCTCTACAAAAAGAGTCATAGCTCGGACCAGAAACAAGCTAGAATAACGTTCAAAAACGGATCTTGAAGCTCTTGACTTCTACTTTCAGATGCTTTTTGAATCATCTAAATCCATCGATTTCCGCCAGACTTGCAAAGGTTTGCGTAATGACCCGATTTTTATGAAATTCTACAAGGCTTCAGATTGATTTTGCAAGAATCTATTGAGCTGCACAGAAAAAATACTAAATAGCTCTTGAAGTGCTTGGAAAAAGCTACAAAATGAGCCCAAGTAGAGTTAATTTGGACCAACGAGATCCGAGCAGTCGAGTGAGCAAAATCGAAATTTTCATTTTTAGGTGTGCACAAACTTTTGACCGGTAGTGTATCAGCATAATGGTTTCTCAAAATGTTTGGTCGACATGATACACTTATGAGATTCATGGATTACTCCTTCCAACGGTTATTTCCGGATAATTCTTTTCTTGCGAAACATTTCCAAATAATTCCTTGTAACCCACAACTTTTGAGTATTTTCTTGTGGTTATCACATTTTGAAATGGTTAATCCTCACTTTGAACCATCGGAAATTCAGAAAATTAGAGATAATAACAAGTCTCACTTGCAGTGAAAGTAATACTTTTTTCATATTATCATCAACACATTCTTCTTGAAATGTTGAGACGTATACCCGAAGTTCTAAATAAGGAGGAACTACCCAAGAATGTATACTTGTAGAGGGAACTCTCCAAAGAATTTTGTCCTCAAAAGAACCGTCCTCGAATTTTCGGATGAAGAAATGGCTCAAAATTTTCGGTTTTAAATACAATATCCAAATTATTTTAGGAACCATTCAAAATCACATAACCCATTACGTGAAAAGAGCTACCGTCAAATTGGGTAACTTTGGTACAGTGGGTACAACTTTGGTACACCCCTAAAAAATGAATTTCAAAGCAGCGTTCGGCAAGGGAAATTATCCTATCGCTCTAAAACTTATTCTCCCCTCTTGGCACACATATAAATAATGTGTTGAACCACCGTGGATCCCGCGTGGATTATTGTAGTCCTTTATTGAAGCTTTTTCCAAAGAGGTTGATTTAGCAGTGACACGCGAGTGGTCCAGTTAGTGTTGCTGGCAAGAAGTATTCCGGAACGAACTACGGTTGAATAACAGTACATTCCGACCACATATATCATCATATTGAAGAAACCATCGGTACACTGGGGTATTTACAGCATTCGGAATTTGTCTGAATGAAAAACAGGCGAAAAAACATGAAAAATCGTACCGAAGTTACCCCGTTCTACGTAAGAAGCACTACGGCAGGGTAACTTTGGTTCAATTCTGTATGGGAGCTTCTTTCCAACTCATCTTGAGGCGAGTGATGGTCTATGAGGTCTCAAAACGTTTCAAAAAGCTTGAAATATGATCGCGAGGTGAATGAATAATCCTTCGAAAATACTCGCCCAATAGATGAAGTAATTTAGAGGTGGGATGGGGCGCTCAAAACGAACAGGGCAGTGGAAGCTTATTATAAATTATAAGTACACTCGGTTTCATTGAAAGTAAATAGCACTTTAATCACAAAACTTGTGTGATAACAATAGTGTAAAAAAGTGAAGACGCGGAGAGAGGTGAGGGGTGAATTACTCGCGGACAAAACAATTGCTAGATGAATTTAGGCGGGAGCTCGCGGCGCGGATCGCGGGCGCGAGATCAGCCGAACTTGCTGTCTTGCCGATCCATGGTCAACTGACGAATAATTGCTTTGGAGTGATCGACAACGGCAAAGTGCGAGGTGAGATGCGACGTTGCCCAATTTCATATTTAAATGCACCAATAGGCGAAATTTCAAGCGATTATCTGACTGATTGATACATATAGTTATGTGCAGAGGGGGTCATCGCTCTGCTCGTCGCAGCTCGCATTCCCAAACATTCGATAGCAACAAAACAACTATAACGTTTTGAGCTGAAAGGATATAATTGCACATTTCCGAACAATATAAGACTTCTGAACGATTAAAATTGATTCACTCGCATAGTGGTGGGTAGAAATAAAATATTTTGTAAGTGTGCCAAGGTTGCCTAATCGGGGTCTAACTTTAGCACTTTTACAAAATTGCAAACAGCTCTTGCTCAGACGCATCAATTTGAACTGTGTAGTCCGTCCATTGAAAGCTGAGACTGTAAGCTTTCGATTGACTGAATAGAAGTCGGTTTTGTCAATGTATGTTGGAATGCCTAGTCAAACAAAATAAATAAAAAGTACCGAAATCATACCAAGTTTACCCAATTTGACGGTATCTAAAAAAATATTGGATACGGATAATTTGTTGATAATTGCCAGAATCTACGAGAAATCGTAGATCGTTCGATTTAGTGGAAATTTTTCGAAAGTTTTTTTCATACGCCAGAAGTGTCTGGATAGTTTCGTATAACTAAAAATCCTTGAATTTTCTAATCTCAAGTTTGCAATGATTCACAATCACTTTGAGCCAACGAATATTGATGAATTGGTTTTCACCAGAACATCTCTGCAAATGAAAGTAGATGACAGAAACTCTGTAGAACAATAAGACTGTATTAACGTGAAAGTGATTATTATCTCATGTTACCTATCATCGGCACAATTTTCATGCAACTTGATGAGTTGTTAACCCCATTGGTATGGAAAGGTCTCAAACCACTGAACATACGGTAAAATGAAAATATTCCGAGCCAGCTTGTTAAAAATATGTGAATCGCACCTTTTTACAGAATTCTGTAAGCTATTCTCAAAACACTCATACATTATTTTCATTTGATACACCTAAAAGAAATGAAGTTTTGGAGAAAGTATGTCGACGTGTCTTCCTAGTATGCAGTCTGATTCATTAATGGGTACATGCCATGACCGGGATTTAGGGGAAAATTCGTAATTTCAAACGAGTTATTTGTAACAATTCGTAATATTTCTCATAATTTGTAACTTTTGATAGAAATAGGATTCTTAATCATTACAATTGAAATGTTTCAAAAGCAGGTGCCAAGTTGACACGCGTAATGATTTACCTTCTAACCATTACATAACAAACATGTGTTTATTATGTAATGATTATTTTTTCGCCGTTAAGATTATGTGTTGCATTTGCGCGTAGTGTTGTGATTTGTGCAGTTTCTTCACATATAGTGATTATCGTTCTCTTTTTCGTCTCTCTTTTCTCGTAATCTTGCCACGGAGCCCCGCGAGAAGAAGTGAAGAAGAGCTTACCCGCAGCTGAACGCGGCTGAGTGTAATAGCGCCTTCTCACTGAACAGGGGGTCATAACAATGTCTTACGCACACAAAAGCACAATCTCCACACGATATACGGGTGCCTGTAATTCCGTGTGGAAGTTGTGCGTTAGTAGTGGAGAGTCGTGAGAGGGGGTATAGAGGGCCGTATACTGAGCAGCACTAATAGAGCGACCGATACTCATTTTTTGCTTTCTCTAAAGGGAAAGGTTTGATTTCGTGACAGCGAATTTTTGATCATCACTCCCATTCAATTGCATATTTTCTTCACCAAAAGTCCTTGAATCTAAAATATGCTTAGACCATTTCCTTCCTTTCGTCGAGATCTATCGATTGGAGATAATGCTTTTTCTCCAGGAAGCATTCCAAACCTGAGAGAGACCTATATTCGAAGCCCTTTGTCCGTGTGTGTGTTGTCTTCTTCCTCGACGCTTTTTTTTACATTTAACCTGATCAACTTGTGCTCCTCCTCTACAAATTGTAGAGTATCACTCAGAGGAGAGCCCTGTGATTTGGCATCTCTTTCCTTCCAGTGTCATACAATCTAGAAGCATTGTAAGCAAAAATTGCATAAAGCTCTAGTTTAAATAATAAAATATCTTTTTCTACCAAGGTTTCGCGGGAATTCGAGTTACCTAGACTATACTAATTCTGACTCAATCTATCAATTGGTACATACCAAAATCCCACTCAATCTCTGCGAACCTTAAAAATCTGAGATAAATGGGAATTTTCACTACAAATTTCGTTTTAATCGTCCTTAAACCAACTGTATTAAAATTCTGTCTCAACCAAACGATAGATATTGCTGAAAACCCCGCAGTTCACACGCCCCAAATTTTGCTCATAAGCTCCCTCAAAGAAATAGGTGGAAATATGGTGAAACCTTTTTTTTGAATATTCATTTTTTCCATCTGCACGTGGCAACACGTTCGTGCTATAAAAATACTCGTCTCCTCGGAAATCGATGGTTCTCTGTTAGTTTCATTTTAATGCACCTAGAATTGTTATTCATTAGCATAGGAGTCCAGATCCACTCGCTGTTCTACACAACGTTCACGCGTTACTCGCATGAAACAGATCGTGATCTGGACCTTAAGAAAATTAACAGATCGGTCCACCGAATCCTTCGAGACCAGATACATATTTCCCGGTTGAAATTTCGAATTTTGACTAGAAAATTCAGAACCTTGACCGGAAAAAATGTATCTACAGAATTCGATGGATCGGTCAGTAGATTTCTCATGGAGAATATTTCTCGCGGACTAGGAGATACACTCGGGAACAAGGTGAACTCCTAATTTTCAAGTCTGGTCTGAAAAGCCATGGGGGACTTGAGATTATGATTCATGAGTAGTTTCCCGATCTAAAAACGATGGCCTAGTCGCTTTTCCAAAGAAATAATTTGTCATCCATATATGTACACTCGTGAACTGCAGTAGCTGTGACGGTCAGGGGCCGTTCCAGATCTGTCGCCTCTCTCCCACTCATGGGATCACCCATTAGTTGCGAGTGAGACGGGAGATCTCGAATGGCCGCTG
This sequence comes from Eretmocerus hayati, assembly GCA_029851415.1. Lineage (NCBI taxonomy): Eukaryota > Metazoa > Arthropoda > Insecta > Hymenoptera > Aphelinidae > Eretmocerus > Eretmocerus hayati. The sequence continues at coordinate 34,921,598 of CM056741.1, read as the reverse complement.
ACAGTCATCCCAGGGTGCACCTCCCCTCGAATGCGTGACTACCAAACCATGATCATTCGCGTACGCTACCCTAGAGGATTGTATTCACGTACACGAATCCACAGAATAATGGACATCTCCAAAGATTTTTATATATACTATACACACGTATACCGGACTGTTGACAGTGTCGTCAGCTTCTGGCAGCGTACATCTATCTGGAGTGGAGATCAGTTTCAGGGGTAGAGATCGATCCTTGAGTATGAACTCTACAAAAACGGAACATAGCTGACTCTATCCATGTAGAGAAATCTCGATGTCTTGGCTAATCGACCAAGACATGAAGCATTCGATTCGAGATTCGAGAAATTTCATCGATGATCGCACAATCGCATTTTAAATTAATAAGATGGGAGGATGAACAATTTCCTGAGCTGTGGAAGGACAAGCACCCTTCCGTATCTCTTGTGACTGATGCACTAAAGATGGCACATCACACATATATTCCACAGTACATTTATTTGTTGTGATAGTTTTGTGAAACTCGATTTGGGAATGAAAAATAACTCTCAACATCTCAACTAAAAATATTGGAATTTCATAAGATTTCCACGCACTAAGTCGAAGGATGACGATCTCTGTATATTTATTTTGGGGATCAAAACAAATTAGAAGATATCAATTCCATTGTCAGATACTCAACTGCGTTAGTGATAGTTACTGAAACTTATTCGTAATTTGTTAAACGGGAATGCCAAAACCTCGAGATCCTGCATATTTTGGTTCCTCAGGACTAAAAACTGACGATGATGTACTCCTAGAAGAACAGTTTCGCTCAGGCAAAAATTTTGATCATTAAAATATCACTGACTTCATCCAAGGTATGAATAACGTACACTACCACTCATAAATTCGTGAACGGTGAACGCACGTTCAGCCTCACTTCGAAAAGAGATATCTCAGACTCTAAGCATCGTAGGACAATTCTGAAAAAAAGCATCTTGAAGAGCAGAAAAAAATGCCAACTTTTCAATGGTTTTAATTGTTAGAAATATCGCTTCAAGCTATCACGATCTGTAGCTGCCGATGAGATCAGGCAGCGCCACAGGCTGTTACCCCGCACCTTGTTCTTGCCGTGTTTACGGCCACAGGGTTGGGATAAAAAAGATTTCAATATGGCGGACCGTGCCTCCCGCACCTCTCACCCCTCCCCGCTGCCAACAAGCTGAGAGGGGCGCGCGAAACGGTCTGATGGCGTCTGCTCCGCGAGCATTGTTGTCATTGTTATTGTATATGTATGTATGTACCTAACATTTGTGAAATAAATAGGGGTCATGAAGATGATCAACATCAGAAGTTGGATTGCTAGGCTTGATGAAAAACACTTTCGTTCAGATAGAATCGACCAAATGTGACGAGTAGTATTCAACTTTTGCACCACGTATGTCCTTGATGTTCGCCTTGATGTCTTTCCAATTCAGTTTGGGAAAACTTCTTGTTAATTTTCCATGGTACATATGTGATGAGGCCCAAAATATTCTCAGTGTTCAGTGCGATCATTTAAAAAATGATCTTGAAACTCTCAATGATGAACAAATCTGGAAGTTCTACATTGCTGGATTGGAGTTTCTTCATAAACTTAGTAAATCATATCCACCAATACAATCAAAATGAGAGCCGTCTCTGAGTGCACCTGCTGGAGACCTGGATTCTGAACTCTTCTCAATCCAATGTAAAAATTCTCAATGGTCGATCCAAACCAAAGAACACCCAACCGATCAAGGAAATTTCAACTCGTACCCAGGCAAACTGTGTTATAAAAGTGTGATGAGTAGTGAACAAAGTGTTTAAACTGAAACAACTCCACAATGGAGTACAAAGTCAGAAGCTTATCGGGTGATAAAGCCTCTCCCTAAACATAATAGAATTACTCCTTTGAGTAGTGCTCCGCAGTTTCCTGTATCTGTGAGAAAAGTGACAAATGATTCAACGACAAATCCTCAAAGTATCTGCTCCACATGAGGAATACAAAGAATTTTTCATAGTGACAAATATAAGGATTTGGTATTATGTCTGAAGAATCAAAAATAGTCTTGGAAAAGTGGAGAGCTAGCATGATTGGAAAGTTTGGAGTTGGGGGATTTGATCTGTACCAAAAAGGTTTGTAACTCTTCAACTGTGTCACATAGCTTTACGCGCTTACTATGACAAGTTGAATTACAGGCAAGGTATACCTGAATATCATATTTATTACAGAATTATTTGAGAAAAGGAGATTACCACTTGCAGCCATTGTCATCGACCTTGTTAATCAATCAATCCAAGTTCCTGATGATAGTAACAAGAAACCAGATAACATTTTCACCCGAGTCTTTAGTTTGATAGAAAATGTTCTTGCAAAATGTCCTTTGTCATTCATCCATAACTGAAGCACAGAAAATTTTTTGACTGTGTTTCATATCATAGGTAAGAGATACAGAATGGTCATAGCAGCGCTCAATTTTTTCTCTATTATATTTCAGTGTTGAATCTATAATCTTGAGTTGATGTGATCAATATTTCTTTCCAGGGGTGACTTGTGTTTGATTTACTGGAAAATATTTGACCAGACCAAAAGTTTTATCAGCGCAAATGATGATGCCTCTGTTCAAGTGGCAGCTTATATTGGAGCTCTGAAAGAGGATTTAAAATATTCTCTCCAGGTATTCAAATTGATAGATGTATGATAATTGTGCTGAACCCATTATGCGTACAAATCTTTTCCTTCTACATATCCTCTCTCAAATGTTCAACGAGAAACTTTTTTCCATCCACTGCCAATAGCTCAGTCAAAGAAGATCATTAATGATTTGCTTGAACAACGAGACACTTTCCAATTTGATCCTTGATGAATCTTGGAATCTTCTTTGAGATTAGAAGCTATCCCACTAATTAGGCTTTTGAGTACGATTCCTATATATATGAATAAAATCTATATCGCTGTTTCAGAGAAGTGTTTTTATGTATTCATTATATCAAGTAAAATACAGAGACCAGTGTTTCTCCAAATTATCATAGCTCTTCTGAAATATAAACACATATCAGGATTAAGCTTCCACCTTCCTGCGATGGTGGGAAAAAGAAATTTTTGGAAAACTTCAATTTTTAATGAAATTTTTCTCAAATTATTAAAACCTTTTCAGATTGAAATAGGACTCATTGCTGCAGCATGAGTCGATGGAGATCCAGCAGCTATCCATGAAACTGGTGAGGATGAAGTAGAGAAATTATGAAAGATTTGGTTCCAGGCTTGGGAAATATTAAGCTACTCTTTTGAGAGCAACGAAATGAGTCAAGTCATGAGGTAATCATTACTCGGTACATCAAATATTCACTCGCAAGGTACAAAAATTCTACTTCTTGCAAAGAACTATGAGATGTCGTCTATATTCTTGTACTAAATGTGGATCATGTATTTTCGTCTCCAGATCAATGAGGGAAAATCATTTTTTCATGCATAATTTGTTTGTCTCCATATCATAAGGAATTCTCATGAATTTTGAATTCCTTGATGAAATACTTTGTGAAATGCAAAAGTGTGAATAACAGAAATTATTGGTACTTTTTTTGAAATTATTTGCTGAAATTTTTGACTTTTGATAAAAGAAAATAGTTGACTTCTACATTGATTTAGATTAACCAGTCAATCCTAGTTCGGATCTTATTTAATCACTATTGATTTTTGTATTGATAACGAACGTTGGAATAAAAATTGCACAGAAATTAACTGGATTTAAGCAGCCAAATGATGTGTGTTGCAGCCCAATACTTTAACATCTCCACCTCAAATTTCTCGCTATAGCTTTGCTCATAACAATGAGAAGAGAGAGAAAAGTTTTGCTTATGTTTGAAATCAAAATTGATCAAAATCCAATTTTTCGAATTTTTGGTTTATTAAATTACGATCGTGCATTATTTTTTGATAAGTAAACATAGGACGATGACTGATTCATTTGGCAGGTACAAGACTTTTCACCATTGTAGAATGTTCTATAGTGGCTTGCTGACGTCATCCTTAACCATCACCCGAATCTCTGTTAACTGTCGCAATGGTATTTTTAAATACCAGAGAGGATATTCTGTATCTCTGTATATGCGTGTACGTCTTGGCATATAGCAGTGTGCCTCACGCATACTTGAGATCCATTTTAGTCCATGCTTTGTCTACGTTCTGAAATTGGAAAAAATGAATGTACACACTAATGAGTCATTGAAGAGCTTTTTGGACAGAGCTGTCACCGGGAAAGGCTGGGATAAATTTGAAAAATTTCTTATATCAGCAATATATCAAAATAGTGCAGATACACATATTTTGAATTTTGTCGGATTCATCAGGAGACCCTAGGGCCTATGAAAGGCCCAGAAGAGCCTTTTCTGTCTATTCTGTTCATTTTCGAAATATCACTTCTCCGATTAGATCCATTTGTTTTACCCTGTTGGGCGCTTGTTAATTAACCCGCCTACTGCGGATGTCCAGTATACTCGACAACCGCGATTTACAATATATCGTGAAACTTTTGGAGGGACCGGCGAAAAAATCTGAAAAAATTCAGGAAAGTTGCTGAGCAACTCACAATGATATCAGTTTACAAATTATCTTCCATAAGAGGTTCATTTTCCATAAAAAAAATAAAAATCAAAAATTTTTCGACCTTACAATTTTTATGTTTTTCACCATTTTGAGACTAGTACTCAATGTTCTAAGCATCGAAATGTCATCCTGGAGTCCGAGAGCTGTTCTGCAGTGAGCGGGTTAAGCCAAGTACTTTCAGAAAATTTTTTTCCTAAATTCGAGAACTGAACCTAGCTGGTTATAGAAGTTATTCGCCGCAACAAATTTCAGCTATTTTCAGATCTTCAAAATTTTCAAACCAGAAAAAATATATACGTTTTTTCACAGTAGTCGCATTTTGAAGATCTTAAAAAAACCTGTAATTTGACCACTCGTCGGGGGAGTTCATCGTACTTTTACACAAACTCCAGTAGATAGAATTTGAGTAGAGTCGTCGAAATACCAAACTTTGAGCTGAACTTTTGGAAATCCTTTTCCACGGCAAGCCTATGAAAATATGTTCTTTGAAACAAGAAGTATAAATATCAACAAGAGTTTTGCTCGAGAAATGTTTTCATCACTTTATCGAAACGTTGAGGGCCACCGTTAATTGATTTGTTGACAAAATTGAAATCTCGGGCATGGCTCGCGTATCATACATTATTCACCGATACAATACAATCATCTATCAACACGATTATCGGGTCCATTTGGTCCTAGATTATCATCCAATGCTTCAAGGGTGCTAAGCTCCTAATAAAATTCTTCCCTTCTCTGATGCATAGCGGCGATTGTTGCGGATTGTTGTGGGCTCAAACGGCCATTATGATTTGGAAGGAAAATTTTTGCTCAAAATATTTCAATTACGATATTTGTTAAAAATCTCTGAAATCCAGGTAGAGCATCAAAATGCAAATTTGAGAAAGAAAATGAAGCAAACATCGAGAGTTGGCTTTTTATCGGAATAGATTTGATATCATGAGTACACTCGATTTGTAATATCCTTCAATAAAAGAATGTAAACTAGAACAATAAATCATTGATGAGCACTTTTATATTAAATGACAATTCAGAGTCATAATGGATGATTTCGATTCAGATTAATATTTTTACATGCGATGAGTTTGCACAAATTCCTACGCAAGACAAAAATTTGGTAACCCTCACAATAGCGTATACCTCGCAATAGCGGATACTTTCATGGTGCACTGAGGTGTCCGGTATTGCGAGGTTCTACTGTATCGGCTTTGGAAACACTTTTTATCGAGAGCACTAATGTTGACAAAAAAAATGCGTTCAAGAATTAGAGAAATCTTTAGTCTAATCGTAGCTACGATTTCCGAATATAGACGAAAAGGGCCTCGGGTGAGCCCTTATGGATTTCATATTCCCTTGCGGAATTTTGAATTGATTTGAAAAAAATGTATACTACCAGAGAATAATTTCATACTATCAGTAATTTTATATTACTCGGTACCAATAGAAAAATGTTTTCAGGATTTCTCCCTGACCCCTCTGGGAATGGCCCTGGCTAAGATTCTCCGAAATGACCCAGAAATATCTTCAATACTGTGTGGAAATCTTCATGGGCTTCATTTCACTCAATATTAGCTTGATATGATCCGAGGTGTTGAAACAAAGACACCAAATGAGACTGACAGCCACTGTGCATGAGCCATTTGAATGTGGATGTACATTGGGGGAAATGAGTTACTTGCTGAAAGCTTACCCTGAGCTTAATTTAAAAAAATGTCTTTTTCGGCACCAAAAGAATTGATGATTTCCTATTATACCAGTGCAAGCTTCTCGCCCAAAATCTTGCTTAGGACTTTTATCCGCGATGATAGCATTTACACGATTGAAAATTACCTCCGTGGATTTGTAATAAAAACAGTGCTTTCGCTCACCTCGAACTTATTGTCAGTCTCTCAGTTCCAACACACTGGTGTTGAATAGTTCTGGTAGAATCGCTATGGTGATCGTAACAGTTGAGCCTAGTGAAATCGCTCTATCTCAAGCTCGTCTTTTTTGGCATAAAATGAAAGAAATCGATGGCTGAAAGTTTAAAATACAGGCTCGTGATGATTATTCCATCAGGCACAGCTTACTTAGCCAGACTAATCAAGTTTATCTTACTCATTCAATAGGTTTTTCTTGTAAAATCCAAAAAGCTCCATATTCTATATCTAGGTCTTAATCCTGCTTGGAACGGAGTTTGTTGGAGAGGGGTCCCACTGTAATACAAAACCCAAAAAGACCTTCCTCTAAAACCCTAGCGCATGAAAGAATCAAACGACTCCAAAAATAATCTTCATCACATAACTTCATCTATGGTAAATGAACAATCCTCTTCATTTTCCTCGACTCCACCTACGGACAATACTCCGTATAAATTCTCCAAAATCGCCCATGGGTTATAATTATTCAGCTCATTTCAAACCTCTCTCGGTCCTCTCGATTTAATACAGCTTCTTATAATCATCGCTTTGACGGGACCCTTTGCTGTATCCTAGCCTTCAGGGATGAACCTATCATTTATTCTTCGTAAGATTCTGCAAATGGGTCATTGATAAATCATCTCTAGTGGAGCGTGGTGACTACGTGATGGAGACTGGTCGCAGAGATGATGGTCCCGAAGTGAGAGTAGGCAAAGCACCAAAATGTAGTCGCTCGTCTCTTGCATAGGATCTTGTACTGAAAATGAGTCATTTATCACTCCACCATCGATAGGCAACGAAGACAAATTTCACATGCATCTTAGTATACAAAAATCATACTTGATACCGATACTAAAGTCGTGGAAGATTGAATCCCACTGTAGGAGTCGGCTATAAAAATAAGCCCCACAAATTGAGTGGCTGTTTTCAGAAATTGTATGATTGATGAAGAAGTTGTCACATAGTATGCCAAGAGTGTAACATTATACAGGAGTAATGTCGACGCTATGAGAGTGGCACCTAATAAGAAGATATTCTTATTTCGTCACTCATTAAAATCATATAGAGATGACAGGATATTTCTTGAGGCTTTCAAACATTAAGTACCTGGTTCCGTTTATCCTTGCCATGAAAATACTTATTGCTGTTGCGATGCCTAATCTGGCCTCTTGCCGGATGATTTTTTAATCAAGTGATCCTGAATCCTTATTTTCATATTCGCGCAGATGAATGTAAGTAAAGTTGAGTGTGCAGTGGAATGAGAAATATTGCCATTTAGGTCTGTCTCCTCTTTAAAAACACATTTGTAAATTTACAAATATGTGTATTCACGTTTCGTCAATTTTTTGTTATCGCAAGGTACTGAAAATACGTCTTTCCAGCTTTTCGGAGCAGATGTGTACTAGGCTTCTATGCACCCCGTCCTGTTAAAGGAATTGATAGGAGGAGAATACAGAATGTATCGAGCAACCAGAATATCCGATTTTCACGAACGTCAATTCTCAGAACTGTGCAGTTCAAGGATTCAGAACAAGAGAGCGGGATTTTAAATGAGCAAACTAATTTCAATTTTCATATTTTAAATGAATATTTGGACATGGATGAATACAGTTTTGGAGAAAATACTGTTCTGCGGAAAATGCTTGGGTCTATATTCCTTTTTCTTCCATTCCTCGTAGACAACGTTAAAATTAAATCGTATCCTTGTGCTCAGAGGTGCAAAAGAATTTTGTGACTCTTACTCAGTCCGAGGATGCGTAATTCAGAAGTAACCAAATATTTTTCCTTCACTTATCTGTAGAATCACGGGTTCTGTTGCAACAAGCTCATCAGTTTTCCAAAATGATTCTCATCTAGTGCATGTAACTTACAGCTCATAATGATTGATGGCATTGGCCGCTGTTACAACGTAATTCAAATGCTTCTTCGTCTCCGTTGAGCTGCTAGACACAGGGGACAATGTATCTCTGATAGGATTCCTACATCGGTTGCACAAGCAAAATGATAGAATTGTCCACAGGCCTCGCAACTATCAGATATCTCTCCATCGTCAAAGTCACCATAACAGAAAATACAGCCGTTCATCATTGGTCTGGATTCTCGAATCAATGCTTTAGCATTACTAACTCTGTAAGGCTGTGGCTTGAACATCCTGTCAAACCTATGATAAAGTGGGGAAAAAATTCAAAATTCAGTCAACGAGCGGATTGAATTTCCCGCTCAGGGTCATTTCAGAGTATTCAAAGTACCGGGTCATCGTGCAGGAGGGTTCGGTAGAATTCAATGAAATTGTGATCTGTCAGTACTACATCATTTCGGTACATTGAATTGTTTGAAGGAGTGGCTTTTTTCGGGACCTTTCAATATATTTCTAAAGAACCGTAGCAGAGCATTGATTCAATTCAACTCATAATGTGTATTTTAATGGATTCTATGCAACTGTCTGGTACTTGCAAGTCGAAATATTTCCGGTCCCCGAATTTGACCCGGGCAGACTAATCGTTAGCGACCTCGAATTTCAGAGATTCTTGATTAATCTCCAAAATGACCTCACTCTAACTAGAAACATGATTACTAACTTTTGATGTATGTCTCTTCTAGAGTCGTAAAAATACCTCAATTTGATTTAATCGTCATTATTTCTTTGGAGAGCCACGAATCATCGGAGTAGAACGTATCTAACTTCGAGCTTGATTCAGAAGAATCAGTTTTTCTGCATTGAGCAAATGAAAAAGTGTTCCAAGCAACGACGTCGACACCTTGTGCAGCACATGGCTAGTGGACACTACACTGGACGCACAACACAACAGTGGACACACTGTTGAGCATTGAACATCTCAACAGAGCTCAAAACCGCCCCGACGGTACAAAATTTTTCAGTTTTGCGCTTTATCTCGACGTCGTTGATTACACACCTTACTTTATTGCAATCATTGCACGTGAAGTACTTCACGCTCTACTTTTGAGCATCCGATTGCGTAAATAGTCATTGGCAAAGTCTGGAAATAATGGAGATAGAATGGTTAACTCAGATTTTTGTAACGATTGTCTATGCTGGCTCAAGAGAATATCCTTTTTGATCGAGTGCCTGCATATAGAAATGAGACCGAAAATTATCCTCTACACATTTCTACACGGAAACAGCTTGTTTTTACGTAGGAACTTATAAATTTAAGACAGCATACGCATCTTGTGCTGGAAATTTTGTTCTTCACCGAAACGTCAGCCTCGTCAACGGTCCAACACGGTTTTTGTGAAAAACAACCTTAGCGGCACCTGACACGTAATGTACTACACTCCGAATCTAAGGTGCGAAAAAGGTTTTGACACAATTTAGAAATTTTTTCTGCTGGATACTCACCGTACTGACAGTAAACAATTCGAATGATTTCTTTGATGAAGAGCCCGCTAGTAGGTAATACCGTAAAATGATCCAAAATGATCCGCATACGTCTTAACCCATTAATGCCCAGGATGACACTTTCATGACATCTTTTTGAGGCTCGTTATTCCGTACAAAAAAGCTTTCAAAGAAATCCCCAGGGTATATTCGACGTAAAAGCGTCTGAACTTTCAAAATATGAGATGGAGGCTTCCGTTCGAGGCGCTCCTGAAGAGCTACATTGAAGTTTTCGCAAAAAAATACGATTTTTCTCATTTCAAATCGTGGTTGAACGGCGTTTTGATCCTTAAAATCGATAGATATGGCTCTGGAAGCTCGAAAACCCGTGGCGTTGAGTCTTGAACTACAAAATCTATGGGTCAGAAGAATAAATGGCCAATCTGGACCCAAGATGTCGACCGAAACGAGAAAAGTATTTTGAACGCCTTCTCGTCGTCATTTGAACCTCGCAACCTCCACGATCCCAATTCTGAGCATCAAATAGCTTCTGTAAAAATATCATACGACATGTTTTCGACGTAAAATTGTCTGTTCTTTCAGATTCCGTGATCAGAATTGGGATAGGTTGAAGTTTGAAGCAAGAAAGTGCGCATTTTTATCGAATTATACCCTTTTTCAATGCAAACATCAACCCAAATCCAATTCTCATCGTGAAAATCGATACATTGTCACACGAGACGTCGAAGCCGAGACCGAGCGACGATGAAAAAAAAAATTGGAACTAAAGAAGTGGACTTGGAAATTGCTGAGTCTTATTTGGGAAAAACCCACATAGTTGGTAAAACTCATGAAAAAATTTCTGTAAGTTTGAGGAAACAATGTCGTCATTACTCCAAAACTTGTGGGAAGCGATCTTTTATTGTGTGTAAAAACTGATCAATCTATTTATGCGCTATTAGTTTTGGTTCTCATAATTCCGAATGATCATTGCGAGCATGTAAGGTATAGAATATGTATAATCGTACTCAAGCTGCATGGCCTGATTCTGAGGTTCAGATCGTGCAGATACGATGATTCGACGTTTCGAGTGACAATGTATCGATTTTCACGTTGAGAATTGGATTTGGGATGATGTTTTCATTGAAAAAGGGTATAATTCGATGAAATTGCGCATTTTCTCGCTTTAAACTTCAACCGATTCCAATTCTGATCACGAAATCTGAAAGAACAGACAATTTCACGTCGATAACATATCGTATGATATTTTCTCAGAAGCTACTTGATGCTCAGAATTGGGATCGTAAAGGTTGAGAGGTTTTAATGACGACGAGAAGGCGTTCAAAATACTTTTTTCGTTTCGGTCGACATCTTGGGGCCAGATTGGCCATTTGAAATTCTTCTGACCCATAGATTTTGTAGGTTAGGACTCAATGCCACGGGTTTTTGAGCTTTCAGAGCCATATCTATCGATTTGAGGGGTCAAAATGCCGTTCAAACACGATTTGAAATGAGAAAAATCGTATTTTTTTCAAAAACTTCAAAGTAGCTCTTCAGGAGCGCCTCGAACGGAAGTCCCCATCACATATTTCGAAAGTTCAGACGATTTCATGTCGAATATATGCCTTGGGGATGTTTTGAAGGCTTTTTCGTACTGAATAACGAGCATCAAAAAGATGTCATGAAGGTGTCATGAAAGTGTCATCCTGGGCATTAATGGGTTAACTCAGAACAAACCTGGCGTTCCTCGCAATCACGTCCATCTTATTGATGATAAAATCAGCACAGCTAAAATCATCATTCTGATACGCCCTGTTGCTATAGTCTGGTCTTGAGAGACGGAATGAGTCTTCCCTTGCTATCGAATTATTGATTCTATACTTTCTGCATAAACCGATGAATCTTGTCAAAGCTTGCATGCACCGTACTTCATCTGCCCAAAGCGATTCTGGTGTCCTTCTTTTGGGATCTAAGAAGAATGCACTACTGGCATCCATGTCAATTGTGAATAAGACCCAATGATTGCCGTCCTTCAGAAATGGGAAAAATATTTTACCAGTTTCTGGGTACTGCAGATGGAAGAGAGGCCATTCGTCAACTTTTGGATCCTGATCCCATTCGGCAAAGAACGATTCGGTGAGATCTGTGCTGATGAAAGTAGCTTCTTCCCAATTTCTCTCATTTATTGCCGTCACAGCATCTATGATCCGGCCGCTTTCCCATAATCCCGGTCTCATAGTTTGATAGTCGAGCCAGTCAACACAGATACGTTGATCTTGGCCATCGTGAACATTTCTATCGATGTGGCACACTTGATAATTTTTGTACATCGGAGGATTCCGCACAGGTAAAACTGGTATAGCTGTGAAGTAGTACGTATGTTCTGCAAAGCGACGGTTCGGCAAAAAATGGGAATACCTCTCAACATTCCTCTCTCTCTGGTGGACAAGAGGTTCCGGTGCGTGGTTTGAAGCTGGAGTATGAGTAGGCGGAACAAAATTATCCAGTTCCTCCACACTTGTTGCAGTGGGATCGTGCACTGAACTGCTATCATCCATTCCTTCAGCTGTTTCCAAGTCGAGCTCCAAACAATCACCCAAAGTAAAGTCTAGAGAAGGATTAGTCGAACTTATTATTTCCTTGAGCTTCTTCCCAAGATCTTTTGCAAACTGGTTATCCGCTTTACACTTTTCTTTTAACTCATCAGTAATGTAGTCTCCCATGTAGGTGTCTGGATCTTGGAAATTTCTTTCATCTTTAACAGGATCATTTAGATGTATGAAATAGTTTGAGAGCATTTCATCTGTCACTTGAAAATTCACGGGACCTCCATCAAACTTGATGTATTCTTGAGAGAGCAAGATACTCCTCTTTGATTCGTTATAAAGTGGAGCCCGCAAACTTCGAACCTGCCAAGTGAAACTGCTCCATACACGCTCAGATTTTGCGTTTGAATTTGGCAAAGTGAGGCAATTCAACGCAAAATCACCTAGAGCAGAGAATATTTTACGGCCGTCGTCATCGCGAACTAAAGTAAGCTGATGCCAGAAAGTGACGGGAACTTGTACTTCTAACAACTGCTCTGGGGGTAATTCCTGTGCGATGACTGGCAAGCGTTGCCACTCATCATTAATCCTGTCAATTAGACCCTCGTCACGGTTGTTTGTCAATCCAGGCAGATTGTCATAGACGCACTGAAGAGTATTATACTCTCCGGTATGAAATTCGGGATCCAAGGCCAGGGCCGGCTCTAAGAATTTCATGTGGAGCATGTAGTCCTGGGAGAAGTCGTATCTCTCTCTGAATTTAACACACATGATAGATAAGAAATCTCTATTAGTCTCCTTGAATTTATCAGACTCTGCTTTTGTCACTTGAAGTAGAGCTTTAGTAACTAGTGGGTCCAGCGATAATTGAGATGCAGGTTTCATATGAGCCTTGCTTGCAGGATTTACAAGCTCCAAGGGCCTGGTCATGACATATTCTCGAGGCATGAACATTAGCAGTAAGACGATGTAGAGTTCTCTAATAAGTCGCCTCCCAGAAGTGTAGAGATAGTCCTCCGTTTGCAATTTCTTTTCAACCACGTAAAGCTTCGAAAAAACCTGCAAGTTCATGAAATGTTGTGCTTTGCTCAGAGGATCCCGAAAATATTTCTCAAGGACAAGAGCATCACTATTTGTGGTCAGTGGATTCTTGCACTCTTTTTCGAAAAATGTCTCCAACATAGTCCAGCAGGAACTTACACGAAGATTTGATGCAAAGAATGAAAGCCATCTGATAATGGTCGGGTTAATCATCTTCAAAACTTCCGACTCAAGTTTAAGCTGAAGGACCAGCCGACGGCTATCTTTCTTGGGTGACCTTCTGAAATACATATATAGCAAATGTGGAATTTGCTCGAAGTCTTCGGACATTGGCATTGAATGGCGGCCAACCAAATGCAGAACGTGACAGAAACACAGCCAGCCTTCTATCAGCTCATTATAAAGGCGGATCTTCTGCAGGACCGATTCATGTGCGCCTCTGTATACAGCGGCGCCATCAGTCTCAAGACCCAAACAATCTTTCAAAGGTATGTTGTGTTTGAAAAATGGAGCAACAATTTTCCCGGTCAAGGTGTCCGAGTTTGCAGCTTGATTCTCATCGCCATCAAAAACCGAAATGATATCAAACAAAATTTCAACTATTCGAGCTGCTTGGCTGTCGTAGTACCTCAGACAGATGCATACATGTTCCTGGTTATGTTGATCCGTGTAACCATCCAGTAGGATGATGTACTTTCTTCCCCTTACAGAATCTGCAACTCGGTTGAGGTGGCATGGAAGAATCACATTATGGGCAATTTTTTGAACCTTTTTACGGTGTAGCGATTGTTTTTCCGCAATTTGAGAATCAGAAAAAGTTTTCCTTAGTCGAGGCGTCATATATTCCGCAAAGTTGAATGATAGACCTCTGGATATCATAAGTGCGGCCAATTCAATCTCGGCTTTCGCTTTTTCCTCATCGAATTTTTCTGCGTCTTTCCAATTTCCGGTTTTTCTACAGTGCTTTAAAGTTTTTTCATGAGCTTTCAAGGCTGATGTTTGGGGTGTGTGTAAAGACTGGCAAAGTGAGCATTTTAATTTGGTACTGCGGTAATTTCCTTCTGAATCTACGAGAAAAATAGGTTCTGGTTCAATCCAACTATATTTCTCGCGCCACACACTCAGTCTTCTTTCATGCAAGCCAGATGATGATCTATTGTTGGTTCCAATACTTTCAGCAGATTCTTCGTTTTCTAAGAATACATTGTTAGGTCATGCAGATGGAAAACTCAAACTAGTGCTGAGTGCCGGTTAGGCAGAAAATCCAAGGTTCATTACAGTATCTCGGTCAAAAGCCAATAAGATAGGAGAGGATGGGTGAATGTGTGTGTGTGTGTGTGTGTGTGTGTGAGCGTGCTTGCGTGTGTGTGGGGAGGGGGGGGGGGTCTGTAAGCGTCAAGAACCAATCATTTACGTTGATGAGGAATCATTAACACTCTCCATGATAATTTACGGATCATAACTAACAGGCGCGACAAAGTATTTACTTGATTGATTTTTTGGAGATTTTACACGGTGTGGTGTGGGTACATTAGCAATAGCACTTTATTGCCAGTAGGAAGGGCCTACAATTAGTTTTGGGGATCGATAAACTCTGATGCGCAAAAGTTACATGTGGATATGAACAGATTTTTGCTGGACGCTAAGAAATGAGATTTTAGAATACGCAGCGAGAGCTTTAAGTATTCTTCAAAACTAACACAGGATCAAATGGCTCACGCTTCACAATAATATTGCAAGGTACGTACGATTCTGCTTAAGGTAGGCCAAGTTATCTTATTTCCCGCAAACCGGGATCTATAAAGGATCAACATAAATTAGCACGTTCCCTCCGAAGACGAAATCGCGATTCCGGTCTAGATTGCGAGAGAGTACAAATGCGCATTTCAGCAATTACGGAAGCCAAACCTTTTGGATAATCATCAATTTGGCATCTATTCACAGTAATTCCATGAAATTGTGTGGGCCCGACCGGAGGGGCCCAAAAAAATTTCTATAACGCTGAGAATATCCATCAGAGTGATAAGGGGTATCAACCAAATCGTCAAAGGTAATAATCGTCAACATAATTTTGCCGCGCTTGCAACTTACATGCATTGCTACAAGCTTAATCTTAGGCTGCGGTTTATTTTCGCACTTCGAATATTTGCAGCGTTTGAAGCCAGATACTCAAATAGAACAATGTTTGAATTCCGAGAGTCACAGAGCACGATGGTACAGATAAGATGGAGCAAAGGCTGTGCTTGGAAGAACCCAACGATTTTTGATTTACCTCAAACTTTTCGTTTGCGTAAATTCAAGATTACTCGAGTAATGTTCGATATTCTCCAACGTATTTTGACTCAATTCGCAGGTCTTGAATCGAGCTTTTTCAGATGAGCTAAGACACCTTGAAAACCGTCGATCTCAAAGTGAGTGATCTGCTACTCATCGATTGATCTTACGTGATGAATGATTGATTGTGTAAAAAGCGAAAATCCTGTAAAACTTATCGTGTGAAGCACGACATAAGCCATTGGATATGTCTCCGCTGTTTAATGGGAGCCGCAACTCACTAAAGACTGAGCCCCACTCGTGAGGCCCATCGCAGTGAAAGTGTTAAGCTTTTTGACACATGCACGCAGAGATATTGAATTTCTACTGTCAATTACCAGAGTCGACATTCAACTTCGCAAGGGACCGCGCAATGGGACCACTATCTTTATATATTAGAAAGGATTCGTCGTAAACGTGCATGCTTATGATCCTGTACAACAGAACCCAAGGTCACGATTCAGTATCGGTTCGCTGGAACAGTCACGCTGCCTTTCCATGGGACAAATATTTTTGCCAGAATCGGCCCGCGAGATTTGAAAGCCCTTGATCTATTAAAGAGTGCGAGAGAGATAGCAATCTCACGGAAAGGCAACCTCAGCGCGCGGGACTTGACGGAGAAGCAAGCGGAGGGGTGGTGACTCAGCGCGTCCAGCAACGAATCTGTCTCACCGCTCTATCTACTGAATCTCGATGTATATAGGAAAAACCAATCACTCCATTTGATCTATTACATCGATGTCCAAGGCGGATACTCGGAACGCTCAGCACTATCAATATTCTTTGCCGAATCACCGAATGGCGCCATAGTCAAGAAAATGAGTATTGAACCTAGTAAGAAAGCGTCCATGATCTCGTAAGATGATTCGTGTTAGTATTACTTACATAGAATATTCCATGTCTACACGTAAAAGTCACATTTGATTACCCACTCAGCCATCAGACATGCGACCAACACGGTTATGCGGAACTTTGATCGCTCAGCAAGCACCACAATGCCAAGTCGCCTATTTTTAGTCATTTCGATGAAAATCACTTTTTTGCGGGAATTAAGACGGCTTAGCTTTGGATTATCGGAATTGGATGTACGTTGGCTCATTTCGTAGCATTTGAAACGAACTCCAAAATAGGCTGAGGAACGTCAGAAAGTTTTCAGGTTAACTAGAAATACAAGCTCAGTTAGCAAGGAAAAAGTGGTGGAACTTGGCGTTTTCCCCTTTGATCCTGTGTTAATTTTGATGAAAACTTGATGGTTCTTGACGTATTCTAAGATCTCATTCCTCAGTACCCAGCCAAAATTTGTCCATATCTACGAATGAAAACCCAACATTTGCGCTTCAGGGCATATCGACTCCCGGAAAAGGTATTTCTCGGCCCACCCTAATGTTTAGTCCTTTTAGACTCTGGGGTTGATTGGTACTCGTATTTCAAATAACCATTCGAAAAATCTAAAAAAATGTCCGCCTTGGCGTACGTAAAGTACACCGTTATAGAGGGTTCCATTGCTCATATTAAAGCAAAAAAGGACGAAGAGATTTGAGAAAAAAGCAGCTGGTTGTTCGCTCGTAACGATCTTCGGATTTGCACGACAAATGAGCAAATTATATAGTCTTGCGTCATTGAAGCAGATCTCGTTTGCTGATGATTATAAAACAAATTTGGCCAGGCGTTTGAGTCACTCATAACCGACATAATGTGTAATACGATGTTACAGTATAGTAATGTATGTAATTTTCCCAAACACACGTGTATAATCTGAAATGTTCCTGATAATGACTTTTCTGATGGCTTCATCTGTCCAAGGTAATGGATATTATCAGTATTGAGTTGGCAGATCAATTTGACCCGTGATTATCATGGAGAGAGTATGGATACTGATGGATACATTTTAGCAATGGAGTGTAGGGTTTTACAGAGTAACAGTGCATGCATGATGAGCGTAAGGTGGTTCATGCGAATAATTAAGGTCAATATGAAATTCCAATATAGTAGTGGAGTAGTACCTGGCTCTTCCGCTGCATCATGATCCATATTAGTCGTGCAACTACTCATCAAAGTATTTGAAAATTCGTCCAACTCAACACCAGTCTCATGCCTTCCCATGCGAATCGAATCACCAGGCAAAATACCAACATTAGGAGTCAATTCTATATTATCTACGACTACTTCATTTTCATGCATGGAGCGTACTAGATCATCTCCTCTAACAGACATATTTACATCCTCACCATTCACACCTACATCATTATCACCTGCAAGAATGAATATCGCAGTAAATGTTTGATACCCTGTTCTGAATTTAATTTGACTCACATTCCGTACCTAATTCTTCCTCTCGATTTTGATGAATATTAGTCATGTAACTGATTGGGTTAGTTGTGGTATCATTCAAATCTAAACTGGCAGCCTGTGTTTCCATGCGAATGACATCACTAAGAGAAGCATCTAAATCGAGAATTGATCTCAAATCACGCCTAGTTTCATCATTTTCTTGCAAAGGAACTAATGCGTTGTTATTTTGAACCGACGGATCGAGACCACTAGTTTCTATGTTAGTGATGTTAGCTACTGTGGAAACATGCATTTCATCGCATCCAGGAATACCTACATATGAGGTTCAAAAATAAGTCATATTTCCAAATGTTATAGGATTATTCACAAAAACTTTACCATCTCTCCTAAGCATGCAAATGTTATTCGTAAGTGAATCATCCGGATCAGAGTTTAAAACTACATTCTTATGCACCAAGGGCTTCGAACTGTGAGCTGATCGACCAAGTCCGTGAATTTCACGGCCGTGACGTTGAAGATTATCTTTCCTCACTCGGTAGCTGACTTTACATATTGTACAAATTACTCTTTTTGGATCTTTGGGGTCTTCACTGATCCATGGGCCCAAGAGTGGGTCGTTTTTCCACGTGGGATTATAGTTTGTTCCTCTTCTCGTCATTTCTACCTACCAGGGACATATTTGATGAGGAAAACGCTTAATCACAAGTGTGTAATAGTAGAGTCCAGATGAATGAAATAATTGATAATCTTGATGAACATACTTTGACATTACCGTAAACGAATGAGATCGAATCACACTCACTGCGACGGATCTGAACAGTGGATTGGGCATTTTCTATTGCTTTCTCTAATGAGAAAGCTTTGTTTTCACCCCAGCAAAATTTTGATCAAATTTTTCATCAAAACCAACATATTCTTCAACAAAATTTCTTTTATCTAAAAAAGCCTTAGACCATTATCTTCCTCTCGCCAAAATCTATCAATTGTAGGTAACACTTTTTCTCCTAATGGCCTTCCAAACCTCCCAGAGACTCATCTTTTCGCCCATTTGTCCGTGATTTTGTGTGTGTAAGTGTGTGTGTGTGTGTGTTTGTGTGTGTGTGTGTGTGTGTGGTGTCTTATACCGAACACGCTTTCTCTTTTACTGTTCACCGTATCAACTTTTGGCTTTCTGCAACTTGTACAGAATCCAATTTCTGAGAGCCCAGTGATTTGGCAGCTTTCAGCTCCCAGTCAAATTTGATCCATGGGCTATTTAAAAAAGCAAAAGTGCTCAAATTTCGACTTTTAATACATGAATATCTTTTATGTACACGGTCTCACCACGTTTTGAGTCACCCAATCTATGATTCTTTCTGCATGATCTAGCGATTGGTTGATATCGAAATTTCGTTTGATCTTTACAGATCTCAAATTTTCGAAAAAATCAAAACTTTCACCAAAAATTGAATTAAAACCCTTTTCAAACCCACTGCATCGAAATTCGGTCTCGTGCGAACAATAGATATCATCCAAGAAATCTTACACTAGAAAATAGCCCAAATTGCTCTGAAAAGCTTCCTCAAAAGGATAACTCAAAAAAGTAGAACATTTTTATTAATATTCATTTTTTCCTCGTATCATCCTACACGACTCATTTATCTCAATTTCAATGACCTAAAGACTTACTTATACGTCATTCTGGACCAAATTAGTTGATACCAAGTTTTCATAAAATCCGTAAAACATTAATCAAATGAATTTTTTTCCGGGAAATTAAAATTCCACCGAAAACTCCATTTTAATCATTGACAAACCCACTGCATCGAAATTCCGTCTCAACCAAACGATAGATATTATTCGAAAAACCTCTGTCTAGATGGTCAAAATCTCTCAAAAGCTTCCTCAAAAGAATAACTCAAGAAAAAGAACAGCAATTCTAGTAATATTCATTTTTCCTAGTATCATCCTTTACGGCTCGTTTATCTCAAATTGAATGACCTAAAGACTTAATTATGCGCCATTTTGAATCGATCGATTGATACAAAATTCTCATAAAATCCGGAAAACATTATTCAAATGAAGATTCTTTCGAGAGAAGAAAATTCTCACATATAACTCCAGTTCAATCATCTTTAAAGCGACTGAATTGAAATTTTCTCCCAACCAAACGATAGATATTGTTGGAAAAACATGTTTTTAGATGGCCCAAACCTCACTGAAATGCTTCCTCAAAAGAATAACTAGAAATATAGGATACTTTCTTATTCGTTATCATTATTATCATGTAATGCCGTGAGAAAGCATCCTGCTAATTACTTTTAGCAGCGTATTTTTAATATTCAACGAATCGTGTTGGATCGGATCTATCTCTCGCAGTTGTAAAATACTTTGATCATTCTCATTGCTTTCGGCATAAATATAAAGCAAAAAGAGAATGTACCGCCACACGATTGTCTTCACCACAACGCAGGAGTCCACTCCGAGACACAATAGTACATTTCGATACAAGGGCGTAAAACGTTTTATTCGCGTACGAGTGATGGGTTTCCGGCCCGAGCCACAGGCGAGGGTCGGAATCATCACGAGGATGCGAATAATAGGTTTTACGCCCGTGTATCTAACTATACTTTTCGATAAACTGTGAGTAAAAGTCGACAAACTGTGCGCAAAGTGCACTTTTACCAGGGCACAGTGTATCGAAAATAAAATTTGTAGAACTGAATTTACCCCTGGGCGTATTGAGCTCACGGTAGTAAGTTGAACATTCTTTTATCAGGGCATAATCTATATGCTTTGGGAGAACAAGAGGTTGAGCCAGATACCGTCTTCATTTCATTAGCTTGTGATCATCAAGGTGGATGAATCGACATAGGACCGTGAAAATACTCAAATTCGGCTATAGTCTTACATACACCGATAGTCCGTAGCGGGGGATGTGAGTGAGCTTGATTGGTTTTTGCTTCTTGCTCCCTCTAAGAAGAAAGTATTGTTTTCATGAAAGCAAATTCTTGATCAATTTTCCCATTCGATTGAATATTTCCTTCAACAAAATTCCGTTTATGTAAAACGTGGTGAGACCATTTCCTTCCTCTCGCCAGAATCTATCGACTGTGCGTAACACTTTTTCACTAATGATCTGCAAATCTGTTAGAGACTCATCGTGTGTGTGTGTGTGTGTGTGTGTGTGTGTGTGTGTGTGAGAGAGAGAGAGAGAGTGTGTGTGTGAGTGAGTGCGTAGTACGTAGTGCGTAGTGCGTGTTGTTGTATTTCCACCGCGCTTTCCCTTCTAACGTGTGCCTGATCAACTTTTGCTTTTCTACAAGTTGTATTAGAGAATCATCCATGGATAAGATCAGTGATTTGGCATCTCTCCTCTCTCAGTCTCATCCATTGTAGAGGTTTTTTTGGCAAAACTGTCCTTATTTTGTGTTTTTATAGTGTAATCTCTCGCTTTTACCAGGGTCTCACGGGCATTCGTGTCAGCTATACTATGATTTTTTGGGCATAATCTATCGGTTGGTCAATATTATTTCATTTGGTCTCTGCAGACCTCAATTCTCTCGAAAAATCAAAATGTCCACCAAAACTCAAATTTCAGTCAAGATTCCAAAGACATCGTATAAGAAATTCAATTCAATCAGAAATTACAGATTTAAGCCTGAGAAAAATTTACTTTAGCATCTGTTTCTGATAAAAATATTGAGTGAATTATGGCTAGAGGAAGTTGCTTACGGGACCAAAAATGCAAAACTGAACCTTAATTTTCGCTCAATCGGATGCGGAATCGTTGAGCACCCCATGCCTGAACGTGAAAGGTAGTAAGATACAGCGGGGCCAAAAAATCGAGCAAAGCCTCTACTCAAATTTTTTTATTATTTGAGAGCTTTAAATTCAATCAAATATCAACATCAGAAGCATTCTTTGATGATCTTCACTATACTCAATATTCGAAAGAGCAGCTCCATGGAAAAATTACCTCATTGTGGATGAACATATCCAGTAAGTTTATTTTCATGCCTACAAAATTTTTCTTAGCCTGCACATGTCGAAAAACCACAGTTTTATATACGAATAACACGGTGTAACTTCTTAAGAAATTTTCTTTGCATCTCTTTTGCGTCTACCTAATCCAAAGTGAAAAAAGTCGCATTGTTAAAGCCAGTACCACGATTGTAATCAGACTTCCAAACGAGTAAATGCTTGGACCAAAAGTTGTGACGGGGAAGGAATCATTCCCAAAATCTAGGGCGCGAATTAAAATCGCAAACAACAACTCAGGTGCAATTGCTCGATCCAAATTCTGTCGGGAGGAAAATTATTTTGAAAACCCAATCGAACCAGAGTTCCGCCGAGAAGAACATTGATTCCGAATTCCAGGAAAGTCGCCAAAACTAGAAACATTTCAATTTATCATGCTAGGAATTGAGATGAAAAGAAACATTCGCATAACCATAAGAGCGCTGATAAAACTCGCGTATATCCCGATCAGTAAGAGAAGATTCTACTCCATAACTCCGCGAGTATCCGGACTTTATAAAGAGTTGGGAGTTAAGAGACTTCGACGTATAATCCGGATGCATGACCAAGTTTGAAATATCTACAAGAATATGGAGAGTTGCTCATCTTTCTCGCTTGTAAAACCCTCTATTTGAGGAAAATTTGATATTGGAATTCCTAAAAAGATCTCTACCACGCAAATAATTTTTACAATAAGATAGTCAAGCTCGAATTATCTTAATTGAATCTCGACCCGAAAACGAGTTGTATCCGCTTCTATATGCTGTACATGTGCTGTGCTGTGGGGAGCTAAGCATTCTCGTCTGTGTTTCGAGCTTCAAAAGTTACGACATTGTGGTTCTGGAAAGGTTCTGAATGTCAAGGAGTACTTTTCTACAGTGAAAATTCTGAGTTCACCGGAATCAAAATTAGGAACCAATTATGTTCATTCATGCGGAAGCGCTTGAGTCGAATATTCGAACTCAAATAGGCCAAGTTGGTAATTCTGTGGACTGACGTGGATTTCGTGAAAATATCCCGTTCCGTTGAATTTGCAATCTCATCACCCGACTATATGCGGGCTTATTCCCCCACTTGGATTTTGGCTCGGACGTCCAAATATTCGAGTTTTAGTTGCTTTTTTAGGTTTGATATAAATTCAGCTGAAATTTGAGCTCTCAGTTAACACGAGGGCATCGGCGAGCTTATTTGCCTTTCTGGAATATATAATCGATCACCCTGTATACAACCTAATGACCTCATTGGGATTTCGCTTAACCAGGCCCCGGCTGCTGCCAAATCAGTTCTGATCGATCTGAACCTACGGCTCTCCAGCGACCCCAGCGATATAGTATTAAGGCTCGGCGATGCATTTATCCAACCCAAAATATAATCCTATCAGAAAACACTATCACTCGGCGATCACAGAACGGTTTTGACTTATTTCTTATTTCGATTTATTTGCGCCTCCATACATGCATCCCCGCAGCCACCCCCGATTCGATACCGAGGCTAATACTCGATATTCGCATCTCCGTCGCACTCATGGTTAGGGTAAGCGTTCGAGCTTGCACTGCTTGCAGACGATCTCAAATCATGGTGATCACACAAGATTCTCAACCCCAACGTTTCATGTTGGAAAGCCCCAAGATGAATGACATTCAAAACGATGAAAAGATTATGAACCAATGATGAAGTAATAAATATAATCTTTCGTGTATACTTACGATGTTATTATGGATTTCTCATGAACAATTGTGACAAAAGGTCCCTGCATGTGCGGTCTCAAAGCGTAGGTGGTTGGATATCGCTCCATGAATTGCGGTTATAATAATTACATTTTGATGTGTAAAACTGTTGCTAATCTGCTATTTCATTACGAGGCAACTGTTCTCAGCCAATATTTCTAGTACTTGACGTATTAAGTACGGTGCTTCTCGTGATAAATGGCAACAGAAAAACGCAAAATGTTCACTAGCGGGGCAATATGATGCACAGAAACTTTTGCAGATGATAAACAATTGAATGTCGCATGCATCGTGCGGGTGGGTATATTTGTTTCAATAATGGGCGAGTAGGTGGCTCATCAGTTCACGAGCTGTTAGCACGATTGCTTGTTCATTACACAGTTTCGCATGTACTTGATACAGGCGAAATTCGCTACAAAAAATTTGATTGGACTTTCAACCAACATAAACAAGCAGCAGATGGAAATCCAATCTGGCTACTTTGGTACTTTCTTATTTCTATGTGGTGTTTAGTCTCTTATTCAAAGTTCAAAGAGAATTGTGTCATAGTAATAATAATTCCACTCTTCTGGGCGCCAATTTTGTACCGCAAAATCGCTATAAGCTCAGCATAGCTTGCTCAATATTTCATTTGAGGGGGGGGGGGTGAAAGTATTAAGCTGCGACACACATCATTTGGCTGCTTATATCTAGTTAATTTCTGTGCAATTTTTATTCCAACGTTCGTTATCAATACAAAAATCAATAGTGATTAAATAAGATCCGAACTAGGATTGACTGGTTAATCTAAATCAATGTAGAAGTCAACTATTTTCTTTTATCAAAAGTCAAAAATTTCAGCAAATAATTTCAAAAAAAGTACCAATAATTTCTGTTATTCACACTTTTGCATTTCACAAAGTATTTCATCAAGGAATTCAAAATTCATGAGAATTCCTTATGATATGGAGACAAACAAATTATGCATGAAAAAATGATTTTCCCTCATTGATCTGGAGACGAAAATACATGATCCACATTTAGTACAAGAATATAGACGACATCTCATAGTTCTTTGCAAGAAGTAGAATTTTTGTACCTTGCGAGTGAATATTTGATGTACCGAGTAATGATTACCTCATGACTTGACTCATTTCGTTGCTCTCAAAAGAGTAGCTTAATATTTCCCAAGCCTGGAACCAAATCTTTCATAATTTCTCTACTTCATCCTCACCAGTTTCATGGATAGCTGCTGGATCTCCATCGACTCATGCTGCAGCAATGAGTCCTATTTCAATCTGAAAAGGTTTTAATAATTTGAGAAAAATTTCATTAAAAATTGAAGTTTTCCAAAAATTTCTTTTTCCCACCATCGCAGGAAGGTGGAAGCTTAATCCTGATATGTGTTTATATTTCAGAAGAGCTATGATAATTTGGAGAAACACTGGTCTCTGTATTTTACTTGATATAATGAATACATAAAAACACTTCTCTGAAACAGCGATATAGATTTTATTCATATATATAGGAATCGTACTCAAAAGCCTAATTAGTGGGATAGCTTCTAATCTCAAAGAAGATTCCAAGATTCATCAAGGATCAAATTGGAAAGTGTCTCGTTGTTCAAGCAAATCATTAATGATCTTCTTTGACTGAGCTATTGGCAGTGGATGGAAAAAAGTTTCTCGTTGAACATTTGAGAGAGGATATGTAGAAGGAAAAGATTTGTACGCATAATGGGTTCAGCACAATTATCATACATCTATCAATTTGAATACCTGGAGAGAATATTTTAAATCCTCTTTCAGAGCTCCAATATAAGCTGCCACTTGAACAGAGGCATCATCATTTGCGCTGATAAAACTTTTGGTCTGGTCAAATATTTTCCAGTAAATCAAACACAAGTCACCCCTGGAAAGAAATATTGATCACATCAACTCAAGATTATAGATTCAACACTGAAATATAATAGAGAAAAAATTGAGCGCTGCTATGACCATTCTGTATCTCTTACCTATGATATGAAACACAGTCAAAAAATTTTCTGTGCTTCAGTTATGGATGAATGACAAAGGACATTTTGCAAGAACATTTTCTATCAAACTAAAGACTCGGGTGAAAATGTTATCTGGTTTCTTGTTACTATCATCAGGAACTTGGATTGATTGATTAACAAGGTCGATGACAATGGCTGCAAGTGGTAATCTCCTTTTCTCAAATAATTCTGTAATAAATATGATATTCAGGTATACCTTGCCTGTAATTCAACTTGTCATAGTAAGCGCGTAAAGCTATGTGACACAGTTGAAGAGTTACAAACCTTTTTGGTACAGATCAAATCCCCCAACTCCAAACTTTCCAATCATGCTAGCTCTCCACTTTTCCAAGACTATTTTTGATTCTTCAGACATAATACCAAATCCTTATATTTGTCACTATGAAAAATTCTTTGTATTCCTCATGTGGAGCAGATACTTTGAGGATTTGTCGTTGAATCATTTGTCACTTTTCTCACAGATACAGGAAACTGCGGAGCACTACTCAAAGGAGTAATTCTATTATGTTTAGGGAGAGGCTTTATCACCCGATAAGCTTCTGACTTTGTACTCCATTGTGGAGTTGTTTCAGTTTAAACACTTTGTTCACTACTCATCACACTTTTATAACACAGTTTGCCTGGGTACGAGTTGAAATTTCCTTGATCGGTTGGGTGTTCTTTGGTTTGGATCGACCATTGAGAATTTTTACATTGGATTGAGAAGAGTTCAGAATCCAGGTCTCCAGCAGGTGCACTCAGAGACGGCTCTCATTTTGATTGTATTGGTGGATATGATTTACTAAGTTTATGAAGAAACTCCAATCCAGCAATGTAGAACTTCCAGATTTGTTCATCATTGAGAGTTTCAAGATCATTTTTTAAATGATCGCACTGAACACTGAGAATATTTTGGGCCTCATCACATATGTACCATGGAAAATTAACAAGAAGTTTTCCCAAACTGAATTGGAAAGACATCAAGGCGAACATCAAGGACATACGTGGTGCAAAAGTTGAATACTACTCGTCACATTTGGTCGATTCTATCTGAACGAAAGTGTTTTTCATCAAGCCTAGCAATCCAACTTCTGATGTTGA
Organism: Eretmocerus hayati; assembly: GCA_029851415.1. NCBI lineage: Eukaryota > Metazoa > Arthropoda > Insecta > Hymenoptera > Aphelinidae > Eretmocerus > Eretmocerus hayati. Next base: position 34,894,718 of record CM056741.1, on the reverse strand, counting down.
TCATCTTCATGACCCCTATTTATTTCACAAATGTTAGGTACATACATACATATACAATAACAATGACAACAATGCTCGCGGAGCAGACGCCATCAGACCGTTTCGCGCGCCCCTCTCAGCTTGTTGGCAGCGGGGAGGGGTGAGAGGTGCGGGAGGCACGGTCCGCCATATTGAAATCTTTTTTATCCCAACCCTGTACGGCCATGCGCCGCGCCTGCGCACAGTATACTCGTTGTCTCTCTCTTCATCGCTGCTTCATCGTCTTTACTTACTTGCTCTTCACTTGGATAGCGACACTCGCAGCGACAGCAACTCGTGTCCTATTATACATCTTTTTATATCTTGACTTGTGCTCTCATTATACTTTTATTAGTTACAGTGTGTTTACTCAGATTATCAGTAACTGTGATTAGAAGGAACTCAGACAGTGTCATAAATAAATAGTTTTGTCGTGCTCACATAAAAGTCGCGTTGCCTTTATTGTGCACTCCAATATTAATGATCTCTATCGATTATCTCGAAGGTACTAAATGCTGGTCAAAGGTTAGAAATCTACGAAAATATTCACTTTCATCGATACACCTGCAGTTTTCCTGCAAATAAAGATACGGCAATTCTGCAAACGGCATCTTGTAGAGCAGAAAAAATGCTATGTGTAACCATTTTTTCATTATTTTCTCCGTTCCGCGTGTGAGAACGTGCCAGCTGTTAAAACACCCGAAATGATAGTTTTTCACCGGAATCGGCATGGAAAACGGCAAAAACCATACTTTTGGGTGTTTTGACAGCTCGTACTTTCTCACGTGCGGAAAGTGAAGAATAATCGAAAGTTAATTTTTTTTTCGAGATCCCTTTGCAGCCTCCTGGGCCTAGCACGGGGGGCCCCTTTACCACCTTGGTGTGAAGGGTTATGCCCGAATTATTCCTCTCCACATGGATTCCAGCTTCCCCGGAGTGACCTAATACGCCATGGCTTGCAGCCATGGCATGCCTCTCTCCAATGCCGGAAGAGCGTGTCCACCTCCACAAATGAACGATATGCCATGCGATCGTGTAATGCCATCCCGCAATGCCATGCCATAGCGCAATGCGGGGCTAGCCAAGTTAGTGCAGTTCCATGTTTTTCTAGCGGAAAGTGAAAATCTTGTTCGTGCGCCACCTAGGAGCTGCGATAAGAAACAAAATTTTCATTTCACGAACGAAAAACGTAAAATCGTACGAGCTTGGATGGCCCCCGCATCGCGCGATGGCATGGCATTGCGGGATGGCATTGCGCGATCGCATGGCATGTCGTCATTTGTGGACACGCTCTAAGGCCGATATTCCCTGTCGGCTGTCTCACCAAGTGAGCCATCGGATCCGCTGTACCCTAGCGTTCCCGGAGAGAGCCACTTCATGGTTTGCAAGGCCATGATTTGGTGAGGGTTCATGAAGTTAGCGGACAAGGTCAGCATTCCGTCAAACTCGATACTGCAATCGTTTGTTACAGCAAAGATGAGTATTTTAACATCAGTGACATTTGTTTGTTAAATTCCTGGTTTTAGAGTTAATCGCAAAAAAAGTTCGGCCGTAGCGGACATGCTTGTGGGGGTCAGATATGACATATATACACCTCCGTCAGTGCTGTATCGTGTCGCACACATCATGGGGGTATGCCCCATGGCGGAAATGCCCCTTCATACGGATCCCCGCACCTCACCCCCCAGCAGCCGCAGTCATGAGGTATAAATACGCGTTAGCGCAAGACAACAGTCTTAACGGTCTTAACCTCCAAGCATGTGTGTAAATGTAAACACGTTGCGATTAACCCTGGGCCGCAAGTTCAGCGAGTATATTCGGTGACTGTTCAAATTCGTTCAGTTCAGTGCTAAGTGAAGATGAGCTCGCCCTTGACAACCTTTTCTGAAGAAGCTGTAAACTACAAAGGCAGAGGCCATATAACGTGAAGGTAATGCACTAGCACTCTCCTAGTCTATCTTGCCACTCATTCTTGGTTGTCTGGACTGGGTATTTTAATACTAATCTGATGTGATTGCTCATTGTTTAGGTGGAACACAACCCACGAATTGGTCTTTATTTTTTGTGAAGACTCCTATAAGACTGAATCGAGTCAAGTTTTAATCAGAACAATCTCCATCTTTCAGACTAACATGGGATACGAAAATTGCTAGAGGAGTGAAAAGAAGAACCATCAAATCCAGAGTTGCACAAACCAACAACTGATTCATAACAGCTATGAACATGAAGAACTTATAAGTTCCTGGTGGACTCTCCCATGCATCACATTCGTTATGTCTTGATGCCCTTGACAACCTTTTCCAAAGAAGCTGTAACCCACAAAAGCAATAGCCAAAACGTAAAGGTAATGCATTAGCACTCTCCTTCATTAACTTGACCCTCATTCTTGATTGTTGGACTGGGTGGTTTATTACTACTCTGATGTGATTGCTCATTGTTTGGGTGAAACACAACCCACGACTTGGTCTTTATTTGTTTCAAACACTCCTACAAGACTGAATTTAGTCAAGTTTTAATTAAACAACCTCCATTTTTTCAGATTAACATGAAATATGAGAATTCCTAGAGGAACGTAAACAAGGACCAATGTTGTGTGAACGTCAAATCTACAGCTGCACAAACCAACAACTGATTCATGACAGATGCAAATATAATGAATTTCCCCCTAGAACAACTACCATTGGCAGCTGCTTCTCCTCAGATTATATTTTGTTTTTCTCAATTTGGCCACTGAAAGTGATTTTAGTGATCTTGCTCAAACTGAAAATGGGACCACTATTGGCACCAGGGCTCTTGAAAGTATATTCAAATCCAAATACCATAATACCAAAGCCATGACACTCTGAACTAATGTAATCGGCCCAGAAGTGTTCTAGTTCAGTATCGAATACTTCAATACTAAATCTATGATCCTCCGTATCAATCTAATCAGCATGGAAAGCAATTGAGATGCCGTAACCAGTCGAGGAGCAAATTGATCATCTGTTATGAAAGCATCAACACCAGCACATGCTCATTGAAGACTGCAAGGTGAGAATTATTTCTCACTTCCATGCTCAACCATATATCTGAATTCATGAGATGTTGGATTGGAATTAAAATTTCAAAAAAGTCAGTCCTTGCTGCCATCAACTCAATATCTTCCAGACACCTTGCGAACACGGTCTTTGCTTACCATGTTCTGAGAGAAGATGTGTTATGATTGTTGATAAAAGTTTGTAGAATTTGCAGCATCTTATTGTAAATTAAACTCATTCATTCTTTAATGGATTTTATATACATCATCAGATCATTTTATATTGGTGCACAAAATGTAGGCTAGAGCGTAGATGAGCTTAAGGTTCCTTGGAATATTTAAGTCAAGTTTTTTTTCTCATTTATTTTGATTGAGCTAAGGTTATATTGTTGTGGCACAGGTGTTCAGCGCCAATCATTGGAATTTGTAAAGATCTCCACAAGATTCGATGGTCTAATCGTTAGAGGAATTTTGAAAAATTGATTGGTTTGCGATTATTGAGGAAAAAAAATCAAATATTTCAATCAATAACCCTACTGCACTATTCGTTTAATACCAATGAGCTAATTTTTGCTGTTATTCCTTTCACAGGCACATACATATTACCAGCATGAGGCACTGATAACGGACAGCCTAGGACAGCATTTCAATTTGATGGTTTTCAGATTAAAGAGAAAATAGCTTACCAGGGGTTCCAGACATGCTTCAAGATACTCACATGATGAGGCCAAACCGAATCCAAAACGATAGTTTGAAATGTAGGGGATCGGGCAGTTTGAAAGGATCCTTGTGTCGGCTCATCAGTCGACGGTATTCAAAACTCTGATCATCGTCAGCAGCGTCATGGCGATTCACGAAACACTGGTTCCGGTCATCTAATATGTGAAAGCCCACAGACGTGTTCAAATTTGATATACGGCAATACACCTAACCAAAATCACTATCACTATCATTCCGAGAATCGAGTCAATATAACTGCAAGATGAGCATTGGGCGTGAATTATGAAAATTCGACAGGCTAAGATGCAGTTTAGAGGTGGGTAATGAAACAGGTGTTTGTAGAAGTACAAAATCAACTAAATTGATTTGTGAAATGACTCAACCATTACTATTCAGCAAAGCTTTGCGAGACTTGACAATGCACTCGATATCAGAATCTCAAAATTACCATATCTTTTTCAGGCTCGCACTGACGAAACAAGAGCGACCAGCTGTTTTTGATCGATCCAGTTTCAGAGGTGGTGTAAGTGTCAATTCGTCAACAGCAGCAGCTCAGAGGCAAGAGTCTTATGTCTCTCAACACGCATTCTCATTCAGCTCGGGTAGCTTACGCTGTTCCACAGCATCAATACACTAGATCGCCGAAATCCGCGTCCGTGCAAGAGTCGCAGTTCAACAAATCTAGTCGAGAAGATCCTCTTTCACAGTTTCACAAGTAACAACAGCAGACGCAAGGATTACCGCGATAGGATCAGAAATTCTAAAGATCACACAAATTCGCCATTCGAGTCGATCACTTCGAGGAGTGTGTAGTCTGTACGATAAGACACTTTGTTTGTGAAAAAGTGTCCGAATTTCAGTGTCACGTGTTGCATGTGCTTGTGAAGATTGAGGATCAGTGTAGTGTAGAATAAATCCACACTGGATCCTAGGAATCATGCAAATCATCGCGGAATCAATGCAGAAATCCGAGATGCAGATGGAGGTAAAATGATTTGATTGTGCCTCATGATCATGATTATAAGAGTGTTGGCCTGTGTAACAAATTTTTGTGATACTGTAACGATTATTATGGAGCACGTGGACCAAAATCTGCTGTCATTCGATTGCAGATTTTTATAGACAACCTTTCTCCTCCTATGCATGCTGTTTGAGAGAACTTTCATGTCATAATCCAAAATTTGACGAGTAGAGATCAAACTCACTACCAAAAAACGTACACAAATGTAATGAAAATTCTTCTCTCCACTGCATCCTAACCATTTATTCGTTGTAGATACACAATAATTATTGCTAAGAATATTTGTGAAGTACACTTGGAGTATTGTTGAGGATTGTTGTTGAAACTTTGGCCAGCTTGTAGTCAACGCTGGGTGATTCCTTTGAAAATTTGTACATTGAGAGAAGTCACATTTCAATGAACGCAAAAATGAACTGCACAATGGAGTTGAAATATTGATATCTCATTTCATCGCGGGCAACATGTCCATCTACTTCCATACTTCGTTCAATCTTTCTCGATCATTCGTAAACTTGATTCTGTATCTTCTCCGAGTTATATTACTTCCAATCTCCCGTAGAATTTGCTTCGATTAGGTTATCCTCATTACTCTATGGTCGTTCTTAATATTCATCCGGAAAATACGAATTGCCAACGCGCGAACCTCATTGGGAGCTGACATGCGATAAGTGCTCTTATCTTCCCTCCGTGTAATTCTAATGGGAGAGATTCCAGATCAAATCATATATTGCATTTCCTGCCATCTAAAATAACTTTATCCGAGTTGCGGACCTGTGCGGACCCCTCTTGAGTGAGAACCACCCATATACATATGATATCGCGCGAATTCGTTGCCATTGGTCTACTTTTACTCATAGTAGGAGGGGCCTCTGTTTGCGATCTCTCCGCGATTGGTAGAAGAGTGTATATGTATATATAGTAATCATGAAGTCGCGGTATCAGAATTTGTGTCGAGCTTATGAATACGAAATTACACTTTCGGAAAATCGAAAATTTCCGGGAAAAGAAAGTATTGTTCAAATTTTGGGCTGAATAAAAAAATCAAACATTTCCCACAAAATATAAAAATATGAGAGCTTCGTCATAGGAATCACTTACACGAGGTCAGGAAAGGAGTAGGGAAGGTATAAAATGTATGATAGAAAAACATAATCAATACTTGTAATCTGTTTATTTTTCCAGAACACTAACTCACCCGCTCATATTCCACAACAGAGTAGTTGTATAAATTAACGACACAGTATGGCTCATACACGTCTCACACACTCTTTTTAGAAAATTCCCACTGCGAATCAGACTCTTTGGATAAAATGGCATGAGAATAGGACTGTTGAGTTTTCCGGTATGTTATTTCCATGAAAAATAGCAATCGCTCGTCTAGTATGAATATATGCATAGCCGTAAATTGGATAGCGGATCGAGTACACATAACGATTTTCACAAATGTAGAAGAACCTTATTTACATCCGGAAAAAGTGCGAAATCCAAAAATCTGAATAATATTTTTTCCCAAAGTCCTCCCTTTACTTTGTTAATGAATTGAAACATACCTTAATAGCCGTTTTTCTTGAAAGCAAGATTACTCATGTACTTGAATGCTTCACGAGGCGATTTTGATATACACAGCCAGACAAACTGTTACATTGAAGAGAGTTTTCAATGACTCACTCGCCAATTTTGTGCTATCATATCTCTTCCACTGACCTCGTCCAAAGGCAGTTGTTGTATACGCAACGTAAGTTTTTTCTTTGTCAGATATTTGCTTTGCAATCAAACCCACCAGAGAAAAACTTGAATTCAGTATTTCCAACTGCTTTGGCCATGCCGTCGGCGGAACATGTAAATTTAGATGCTCCACGTCCAGGGCAATGTATGAGCCCAAGGCGTGTTGTATCTGCGCTGGCCTGTCACAAAATCGACAAGATTCTACTTCTAAATGATTAGTATCCAAATAGCTCTGAATCTTTTCCTGAGAAGGAAGTCTAGTGAAGACTACTGTGAATGTCAAAACATTGTAAGATGTGAAACTGCAACCTCTACATTGAAAATGTTGAATGTAAGAATGGTGGTCTTGCATCAGATTTTCAAACAAATCTTTAGGACTATCCGTAATGCTGATTCGATCGAACTCACGCGTACCATACTTGCAAAGAAAGCGAGCTCTTTGCTGATAAAAATAAGCCATCTCATTTCGTGTCTTTTGTAGGAAACTTCTGACCAAGGCAAAGAAACAAAACTTCTCAGGACACGAACATTGTCTACACTCACTGTCACAAATTGATCGAAAATGTAAAATATTTTTATATGCATGCATGAAGATCGTTGAAATTGAATCGAACAAGGATGTGTTCTCCAACACAAATTTCTCATTATTTATTTTCTGAGGTGCAAGCCGTCTCCCATTTTTAACGAATAACTTTTTTGGCTTACCCGATGAGTTCTTATTCGTTTGTTTGTGTGCGTGCCTTATAGAGGGAAATTTCGTAGTGTAATGTCCGGGTTTCCTAGGACCAATAATTGCTGAATTTTTTGATTGTTGTTGAGCATCGTTTGATTGATGTCTTACATTGATCGAATCTGTTGGATTAAGCGATTCTATTTGTCGCGACGCAATATTAACATTTGTGTCATTTTATCAAAGTTTTGATCGATATAGTAGGAATCGATCGTTTTTGCATTTATCGCTCGTGCGGAAATTCAATATTACAAGAATGAATTTATCGGTTATACGAGCCAAATCTATCTATCATTGCCAGGTAAGAACTGACAATGATATTCAAGCTGTGTTATAACAGCTCTCTCGAAAATTCGATTAAAGACATCAAATTTTCGGCGCTCCAAGGAACGTTATTTTACGTCCACTACTTGGAGCATTTTTTAAGAGAAAGATCAGAGATGAAAAAAATTCCACCCGAGGTGGGTCTCGATCCCACGACCTCTTTCACACCGGGAAAGTGCTCTGTCCACTGAGCTACCCGAGGTGGCGGGAAGGAGCACACCTGGGAGGATTGATCTCATCTCTGATCGTATTCATGGCTTCTATAGTACCCAAAGCCTTGTCAATTTATCAAAGTTTTGATCGATATAGTAGGAATCGATCGTTTTTGCATTTATCGCTCGTGCGGAAATTCAATATTACAAGAATGAATTTATCGGTTATACGAGCCAAATCTATCTATCATTGCCAGGTAAGAACTGACAATGATATTCAAGCTGTGTTATAACAGCTCTCTCGAAAATTCGATTAAAGACATCAAATTTTCGGCGCTCCAAGGAACGTTATTTTACGTCCACTACTTGGAGCATTTTTTAAGAGAAAGATCAGAGATGAAAAAAATCCACCCGAGGTGGGTCTCGATCCCACGACCTCTTTCACACCGGGAAAGTGCTCTGTCCACTGAGCTACCCGAGGTGGCGGGAAGGAGCACACCTGGGATAATAAGAAATAACGTTCCTTGGAGCGCCGAAAATTTGATGTCTTTAATCGAATTTTCGAGAGAGCTGTTATAACACAGCTTGAATATCATTGTCAGTTCTTACCTGGCAATGATAGATAGATTTGGCTCGTATAACCGATAAATTCCTTCTTGTAATATTGAATTTCCGCACGAGCGATAAATGCAAAAACGATCGATTCCTACTACATCGATCAAAACTTTGATAAATTGACAAGGCTTTGGGTACTATAGAAGCCATGAATACGATCAGAGATGAGATCAATCCTCCCAGGTGTGCTCCTTCTCGCCACCTCGGGTAGCTCAGTGGACAGAGCATTTTCTCGGTGTGAAAGAGGTCGTGGGATCGAGACCCACCTCGGGTGGGTTTTTTTCATCTCTGATCTTTCTCTTAAAAAATGCTCCAAGTAGTGGACGTAAAATAACGTTCCTCGGAGCGCCGAAAATTTGATGTCTTTAATCGAATTTTCGAGAGAGCTGTTATAACACAGCTTGAATATCATTGTCAGTTCTTACCTGGCAATGATAGATAGATTTGGCTCGTAAAACCGATAAATTCATTCTTGTAATATTTGTGTCATTTTCCAACTCAGTTGATCGCGTAGAAGCTGGCTCATCTGAAACCGCTGTAGTTTCAGTATTCTCGAGTGTTTGGTTACTGATTCTTTCATGAGTTCGCTCATCTGAAATTGCTGTAGTTTCAGTATTTTTCAGTGTTTTGTAATTGATACTTCCATGAGTTTGCGTTGACCTATTCTGATTCTGATTTTTCCAATTTTTTTGTAAACTAAGACATGAAAGATTCCTTTCCCTTTGCTGAATATTTTCGACATTATCATTTGCAGATTCTTTAGTACAATTTGCAGTCAGAGATCGCCCCTTGCCTGACAGCTGTTTGGCGATTTCAACACTAGTTTCAAAATATTGTGTTACTGATATTGGAAATGAAAATTCACGTTCTGATTCAAAAGAATGAAGAAAAGTACTCTCAATTTTTGGAATGAAATCGAGGCAGTTTAGTTCTCTAGTATACCCATGGATATGAATATTTGTCCATAATGGAAATTGATGCAACATAGGCTTTAGAAAATCGTCAAACCATTCCAATGAATAATATGAATTAGGTATTTTTTTACTGTTATCGAGATCTTGTGGAGCCGAAATATTCAGAGCTTCAAAAAATTTAATGACTTCATCTGGAGCATCAGATAAGATAGGTATTGCCTCTGATTCTTCGAACTCGGGTAGATTGTCGATGAGAGCAAATCTAAGTGCATCACTTGAGTCAATCATATCCTTCAACTTTTTTCGTGATATCTCGGTCATTTTGTTCACGTGCGGTGACGAAGCTAACAACATTACTCGTCTCGCAGTTGTTTTGAAACTCTCAAACTCTCGTTCCTGACTCAATATGATGATCATTTTGAAGTAAAACTTCTCAACGGCGACAGGGGTATCAGCTCTAAAATAGTTCTTCATGTGACATAGGAGTTTTGTTATGTCTACCCGAACCAGAGTCCATGGAAATTCTTTGATAGTTTCAACCTCGGTTTCGACATTTACGAAAAGAAAATACTCGAGAATGTACTCGTGTATGCTCAAGTAGTTGATGGAAAACATCAGGGCTGACAAGAGCGAGTCATATCCAACCACTATCACCGAAGGTACAGTGAGGGCATCTTGCATGAATGCTGAGCAAAATGTAGTCACGAACTGTTCATCTTTATCTTCGATCAAGGCTTGAGCTACAGGAATAATCACGTCCTTACAGTGAAAACCTATCACGAAAATTTGTATAGACTTGGTTACACAATGTCCCAAGCGAGCTTTTGAGACCAAGCCTTCAGAAGTGAACATAACTAATGTTGCATTTTCTAATTTGAGCATATCTTTGTAAAGACTAATCTGCTCAGGGAGGTAATAAATAAAATAAAACGGCTTTAGTTCAAATTTCCGTACAAAATTACAACATCTTGAGCCGCAAGTTATTTCAAGTATTGCGCATAGCTGGTCTTCCATTTCAACTTCATCGCCTGAGACATTACCTCGAGATCTTTCCGAATTATTGTTATGAAAATTCTCAATATGATTGGTATTCAAGCCAAATTTTATAAATTTCAGCTTGTCAAGAATACCATTTCTTCTGTCAGCATCCTTTCTCCTGTTCTCTGATACGGTCACGTACAGATTAGCTTTGGTGATTCTGTGGTTCAATCGTTCACAAGCTTCGATCCAAACGGGATCCCCGAATTTCTTTATAACCCTATCACGTTTACTGCTGCACCGAGAAGTCTCCTCAAATATAGGCAGCTGTTGCAGAACTTCCAAAATGTCCTCTGTTGTCACACGAGCTTGGCGAGGCATGGTGATTTTCTAGAGCTCAGGCTCGCGAAAGTGACCTGTAGAATCAGATCGAAAAACTTGAATAGACACGTTATATATATCAAGTTCTCCACTTTTATAATGGTAAGTATTTTTCGACTCAATGCATTTTTCGCGTGATGGGTCCATGATCGAAAGAGTACATTATGCAACGATGCGAGGTATGTACATATACTATTTTTTGGTATCAGGGCGACTAAACGCCGATTTTCCGATTCGAGCTGGGAAGAAAAATGGCCATATGGTCGCACTATGCCAAAAAAGGCTTTTATAGCGCCTAACGCATAAAGCGCGCTTCAAATCGCGTGCTCTCATTGTTGGCGATAACACGTGTTTCCGCAGCAAAATAAATCACATACTTAAATAGTATGTGGGCAGGTAATTCTGATCGATCTTTTCCAGGCTTTTGCCGTATCAAAAGAAGTAATTAAGTATAGGTCTCCATAAAACGAAATTCGATTAACGAGTGATATTCGATCCCTATCAAGCGCCGAGACAAACGAATTAGAAAGACACGATTCTTGTTACTTTTCAAGAAGTTGATCGCGCATCTTTTTGGCTTTCCAAACCTCATTCCCGATCTTTAAGAATGTTTTAAGGTTCAGAGTACATTTAACTGAAGGTGTAATATAATATATTTTGGATGTCAAGTAAAAGTAAGCCGGTCGATTGGTGCAAGGGCGGGTTAATACAAAAGTGGTTTCCCGAAATCAGCGATATATTTTTTGTTGCTCATGAATATAGTAAATCCAAAAAACTCGTGCCATTAATGTATTAGTAGATTGAAAAAAATAATCATGTCTTCATGTAAATCTCACAAATAAAATCCTGTGACACGAGCGTGAGTGTGCCTGTTGCCCGAGGTTGAAGTAATCAATCACAGACGAGATGACCTTCCTCACGAGAATCGGTCCTAGAAAATATACTCTTATTGGGAGTAAACCTGGGTTGAAACGCCGCCATCTTGGCTGTGTATTTCTTATGGATATGTTTTGAGACTCGGCCACATTGGATTTTTCTGCCATCTAAAATAACACAGAGGTTTACTCCCATAAAAAAAGAGTTATACTCATATCTCGGGCACAATGACCATTCAAATGATGGCAGCAGTTTTGCTTTCGTTAACTCTAGAGTTTGGGTGTCGAATAATTTTTTCATCGAATTTCCGATTGCTTTTGAACATTTTGAGAATGTCAATTTTTCACTATAATGATGCGAGCTAAACGATCCTACGTGGATTTGAAGAGCTTGGCAATTGGATCTGTAAAATTGTTTTGTAATCGATTGGGCCGTATTTTCATGGCGATGAAGTCAACTTCTTCATGAATCATTGACCGAAGCCTCGGAACCAATTTTTACCATTTCATGCCTCAGAATTCATCATAATAGGTTTTTCACCGTATAATTCCATTGATCGAGCGTAATATTTTTTCCAAATACTGAAAGACCCTTGGCAGGGAAACGATGCATTCAACATTTTTCGCACTAATTTAGTCATAAACAATCATCTAATCCGTTGCTGGTATCTGTGCTATGAGATTCAAATTTCAGTTGACTTGTAATCAAAATGTTAATGGTTCGCGGGGAACTACCCGTGTAAGCTCTGAAATGAGCTAAAGTACGCTGAAACAGATTGGGATGCGTTTGAGTTACGAGCTTTGGGAGATGTTTTTGTCTCGGCAAAGATAATGCTGGAACAGGTTCTCGAACAGCTTCATTCGATGAATGTGTAAAAATTACGAATCAAGCTCGCATTTCCAAAAGGGCCATTGCTCTATTTCAATTGAGGGGGTGGGTGGAAAAAGGGCGTAACCGCCATTATGCCCTTCTTCCGGATACCGCTTTTTTTGAGCCTCCGTACCAAGATCTACCACCCCCCGAAATCCGTTTTTCGAAAGACCCCAAAAACGGTCTGGCAGATAAAAGGGCATAACCGCCATTACGCCCTTTTTTCTGCCCGATAAAAGGGCTTAATGGAGCTTAAGCCCTTTTCATCAGCAAAATGATTGCACTTACGCCCTTTTTCCGAATATCACGACAGTTACGCCCTTTTACCGGAAAAATTATTGCACTTACGCCCTTTTTCCGAATATCACGCCGGTTACGCCCTATTATAGGGAAAATTATTGCACCTACGCCCTTTTTCCGAATATCGCACCGTGGCGCGTGGAAAATAAAGATGCAAGGCCCCGCGAGTCCTGTTTATCTTCGAAAGCAGAGTGACACCCACTGCTAAGGGGTGTCGAGTTAGGCCTCGATGGATAGAATTTCGGTCAATTTGAGGTTTTAGGGATCAGCAAATGTAAATTTCTAGTTGGTAAGGAACTTTCCATTGATTTCTTGGTTGATCAGATTTTCTTCATATTTACAAATAATTTAATCGATGTCAACCTGTATAATCAGAATATATACGAATGAATCAGTATAAATATTCACCGATAGTTGGAGAAGTCCTATTTCGCCTGGGAAATTCCCGAAAATAAAGTTAGCTTTGCAGGTCAGACTGATGACTACTTATTTGTGACTAGAGTCGCAAAATTTAATTTTGAAATGATTTTGTGAAACAAATACACCTGAATGACCTTTTAGAGCTCGACTTGTATAAATATTCCAAAAACATGAATATCTTTTCTTAGGTCGTTAATGGATCTTGAGCACTTTCTATGGGTTATTCTTTAAAAAGACTCCAGTACCTTATGTCTTTCATGTCGATTCCCCAACTGTCAACGTCGGTCGATAAAAGTATGTGTAAATCGCTACTTTCAGTAACTTTTAGAACAGGTTCTTGATCCCTCTGCTTTTGATTGCCATGGATGTTTTGGCATTTTCCTTCCTCCGAGAGTTGACCCATTTCTAATTTCATGAACTCTAACTTTTTCTCCAAAAAATACGATGCTGTAATCGAATCTCACGAGGGCTTAACAACCATTATTGGATTCATAAAAGGCCTCATTGCTGCCAAAATATTTTAAACGGGCGTAACCACGATGATTTGAGCTTCAAAGGGCTCCACTGACACCATTGATTCCAGAAAGGGCGTCACTGCGATGATGGAAACTCAAAAGGGTGTAACTGCTACGATGAATTTTCACAAGGGCGTAACTGCCATGATGAAATTTCAAAAGGGCGTGACTGCTATGATAGAATTTCAAAAGGGCGTAACTGCTATGATAAAATTTCAAAAGGGCGTAACTGCTATGATAAAATTTCAAAAGGGCGTAACTGCTGTGATAGAATTTCAAAAGGGCGTAACTACGGTCATTCTTTTAAGAAAGGGCTTAATTGCACCCAAAAAATTTCAAAAGGGCTTAACTTTTTTCTCAGCCCGACAGGATTTGGAAAAAGGGCTTAAGTACCTGACTGAGAAGATCTTAAAGGGCGTAATTACTCTGTAACAGGGCGTAAGTGAGGTCGGATCTGGAAAAAGGGCCTAATCACCAAGGAAAAATTTTATAAAAATCCTCCAGAGCCTGGAAACGCTTTTCCACCTAGTATAACGATGAAAACATGTTGTTTTACCTTCAAATTGAGTGTTGTCACCCTTTCCTAGTGAAAAAAATATCTCGTCATTTCCACACGACTGATGGAAGCTTTTCGTGTCCATAGAACCGTGGAGCATGAATCGAACCACCCCCTAGCAGTCAGATTCTTTCAAAACATGCCCAGGGACACTCTCAAAGAATTTGGAGGCGATTGGACTTGATCTCGAGATTTTATACCACTTTTTGTGAGGAAGAAAGGCCGAAATTCGACCCTGTATTCGGAAAAAAGGCGTAATTGCATTTTTTGAAATTGCTGAAGAGAGCGCAAAATCAAATTTCATACCCTGGCTCGGGTTGGGCTATTTTAAGAATGTTATTTTCTTCGAAATAAGTCAGGTCTACTCGTCCAATTATGTCTGTAGCGGTTTTTATTAAGTTTTTATTGATTTTCTCAAAATGACCGTTTTGCAATTACGCCCTTTTTCCACCCACCCCCTCAATTGATATTCGTTAGTAATTGCATATTTATGTATTTCACTTGGAGTTACGGTCAGATTTCGGAATGAGAAAGCATTCTGCTAATCTCTTTTAGCAGGGTTTTTTGGTCTAGATAGGCTTTTTGGGTCGGAAAACGAGGTTTGGACGTGTCGGAACGACGTTGATGGAGTGGATATTGTCAACGCCCACATTTTTTAATAGACTGAGCCTCTAACAAGGAGATAATGAGTGAGAGAAGAGGAATACTTCACAAACCCTTCGATGAACAGTACTGAGAAATTTTGTCGAACTTGGCATGGTGTGAAGGAGATAGAGTCTGGATGAACTACAAAAATCAAAGGAATGCGAGATACTGCAACCCAACTGACTTCTTCTTCTTCTTCGCGCAATTGGGCTGTGGATTTCAGTCCGCTCGCCATTACCGGGTAGTGAACCCAACTGACGTCAGGCATGCTCGTGCAGAATCATTGCAGAGTATAAAATATCTTCCAAAACTTGGATCAAAACATCCAAGTGGATCAAATCCTGGATCCAGGTTGGATCAAAAATGTAATGCTATTTGATCCAACTTTGATCAAATGTTGGATTTGGGGACCGAAATTCGTCTGCCGGACTTGCGCACTGCACACGGCCGAAATGTAAGTTATCGCGCATAAGCGTTACCGTGGATGTCGTTTCCGATTTTTTTTTTTTTTTTGAAAACCAATGTTCATACAGTCTAATGACTCGCTCCATCTGCCTCGTTATCAAACAATTCAGATTCCAACTCATCACATAATATCTGCACTTCAAGACGCCGATAAAGAAAGATCGTGCTGGTGAGGTTGTCAACATAACCTCAATTATGATGATTGATCTCATGTATCTGCTTCTTGGAGGTGGACGACGAGGTTAGCTAAATTAACGATCTCATAACGGGAGTGATGAAGCGACCTAATACACACATTTTTCCCAAAATCCTTCCCAAACAACACCCACAATGAAGCACATAATGCAATATCTCGTTCCAATACAGCGCAGGATCGCCGCGCGCAAGTGCGAGGCAGACAAATTTTGCCCCTCAAATCCAACATTTGATCAAGGTTGGATCAAAAAGCGTTACATTATTTGATCAAATTTGATCACGAATATCCAAGATTTGATCCAATTGGATCTTTTTTTGAAGATTGTTTTTAACAGGGGCACCGGGGGATACGCCGAGGAACTAATCCGCCAGTTGGCTACCCATAGAGGCCACCCATACACAGAGTAGACATCATAAGGATTCAAGGAGGAAATCGGCACACAGATATTCCGCCCCCATCAAAAGAGCACACAGTTAGTCGACTCGAAACTCGAATCCAACGATGAATTGCGGTGATGCTAGCCTTGGAATCTCCAAGCCTTAGTAGCTCTTTTGATCCATCTCAATGCTAAGAGTTCTGGGGTCGTTGTAGATCCTTCCCGGGATAACCAAAGCGGATCCGTTATCCGGATGCTTCGGGTACGGCTTCCACAATTTCTTACCATCTTGGTCTCATCAAGATGCGAATGACCCGGGGGAGTATCGCCTGCGTAACACGTCTATGTAACCTGACCGAAGTGATGGCATTTGTTGGGAGCCAACTAATGTCGCTGTCCGGAGTCAACTGACAGACCAGTTAGACATTCGATCGCTGTTAATTGCCCCTACGTGGAGCTCTTGAGGTGAAAGAAACAGCTCAACGTATTATTCATTTTATGTAAGTTTAAATGAAATGAATTTCACACGCCATTTCCTCAGGTTACTCCAGCACATGCAAATATCACGTGTAATGAGCCAATATACTACCGTTGTAATTGATTAGACTTTGGTCCTTGTCAATAATCTAAATATTTCTTTCCTGCCCGTTTGATCAATTCAACACCCGATGAACCCTGATCCCCTGTGCATCTCAATTCTTCGGTTACGTCACACTGGTCCCTAAGGCTGGAATTCATAGTCGTTAATCCGAGATCAGGATCGGCGGATTAGGAGCGCTGTGATCGCTGTGCACAGATGTAAAATGCCTCGCCATGGCGATCGCAGCGCCCTAAATCCACCGACTCTAATCTCGGATTAACGACTATGAATTCCAGCCTAAGATTTGGGAGTATCACACTCTTGCAATCACATGTCTCTGATCGATGCAGCATCGTTCAGAATGGTCTCTACTTGTTGGAAACGACCATGTTTGATATCGGTTGCAACGTGAGCTCCTCTAAAACTACACTAAATCAGTGCTCTCAAGTTTGAGGGTTGAAATGCGCTTGAGTATCTGCCGACAATTGGCAAACTTGTCGTGGGCATATTTAACCCCAATAATACCTATTCCTTGCGCAAGCTCCTCTTTATTGATTACATCATGGAGGAGCACATAAATTCCTTGATTTTTGGTGGCATTCCTCGTTGGTACTCCTCAAGCCTATGAAACGCATTGCTGCCTCATCAAGCGCCAGTCGACATTGCCATTCCATCTCAATGATGTCTGTTCCGGCTTCGATAATATTTTCACCATTGTCTCATGATGCTACTGTTATTCCCATTCGCGATGCCGTTATTCGATGCCTGGCTTGCACCACATATGCCTGATAATGACAACTTACACACTGTATTCTCTCGATCATCACAGTCATACGTCCTATATCATTGTAAGATGCGCCGTGATGATTGGACACTATGTGTGCAGCTGTTGTTATGCTGTCTCGAGTATGCTTACATATGCTCCTCAAGTTTGCATTGTAGTCGAGCAAATTAAGCTCCAACCCTTGTGTGAGCCCATTGTAACACCTTGTCAGTCAGTCAATAAAATTTTGATACTCGACGAGTCCTCCTTGATTCATCTCGAAACGTGAAGTACTGCTAAGTATTGCTGTAACAGAAAAACGAGCGTGAGTAAATGGTGTGTAAAAAACAACGCCGTGATGATTGGACACTATGTGTGCAGCTACTGTTATTCTGCCCCGAGTATGGACACATATGCTCCGCGAGTTCGCATTGTATTCGAATAGATTAAGCTCTAACCCTTGTGGATGCTGATTGTAACGACTCGTCAGCCAGTCAATGAAATTTCGATACTCAACGAGTTCCTCTTGATTCATCCTGGAACGTGGAATATGTTAGAGTTTTCATTCAAATCCAGCGAGCAAGCGCTCTCGGAGAGACGCATTCTTCTTTCGCTTGAGCTTCTCTCCCCCCCCCTCCGCCCCACCACGCTTATTCTTTGATCACGAGCGTTCAGCCCCGTTCCTCCAATCTGCCGCACTCTTCCGCTGCAGCCGTCGTCCGCTTCACTTCAGAGCGTAGACGAGCAGTAAATTTTTCCCACACGTGCTATAGTGCTCCGTTTTTCCTTCATTGCGTTTTCAGTAAGCCGTGGCTTCCGTCCACGCCGTCCAAACATAATGAGATAACGTGAAAGTGGATACATCTGTCTCGAGAAATTTTAAAAAATCGACCGAATTTGTCAGTTCAGTACGACTTGCCCATCACTTTTTGAGCGCAAGAGCGAAGTTTCTCTCCTCCAAAAAAATGTTTAGTTGGCGAGACGAGAGATTTGATGTGAAAGAGAACTTTGTCCCAATTATTCATCCCGGATCCATTGAATAAGGTACAGAGAGGGTTTTAGAGGAATACACATGGTCTTCGGAGGAAACGAGTCAATTTATCCACTACTCACAATTCGTTCCGTTATTCTAAATCTCTTATACATATAACGATATTCCGATCCACTGTCTAATGCACCGACATTGGCCTGAGACATTTATCGCTATCATATTTCACAATTAATTTAGGCTGGCTATGTCTGGGCAGATTGATCTCGTAACAATATAAGTCGAAGTTTAATCCGAGAACCTCACATTCTGAAACTTAGAAATAGATGCCAGATTTGTGTTTGAATAAATAGCTCTGACTGAAACAGCACGGCCTTTCTTGTACATAGAGACATTAATTTTTGCTAATGACAAAAGACCAGTGTTCATTCCACGATCATATAGACAGGTCTGGCCACTTCATAGGTCGCACGCGTTGCTCGGGTGATGCCACCGCAGTCGATTTTCGCCAATATGGCCGCCTCGAAGGAGGCGATCTGGTTGGCTGAAAAAAAAACAACAAACTGGAGCAGACATTTGCTCCAGGTTGACGGTTGTCCGGCTGTTGAAGATTTAGGGGAGACCGGGGTAAGACGGGCACCTCGCAAAGTTGGGCACCCTCGTAAAAAATACAAAAACGATATCTAAAATTCTAATTTTTTCTTAACTCGGATGTTTACACCATGTTGTTTTTTCCTACAAACTTCCACGAGCCTCCAATACGTCTACGTTGACGAGAATAGATTCGAAACTTTGGCTTTAAAATCCGTATGTCATAGTTATGTTTAAATGCCTACACGAGCATGAAATCATTCTCCCTGAGACCGGGATTTGGCTCAGTCTGATAGAGTATTTCTCAACCTTTAATTAATTTTTTCTGCATTGCGCTACGTTGCGTTGTTTTTGAGTAATGACAAAAATGATTGAACATGCTGTACGGGGTAAGACGGGAACAGCGATCGGGGTAAAACGAGCACACGAAACTGACGCCAGCGTGGCTGTGCGAGGTACGCAATGAGTCAACCTAACCTGTTGGTTTTCGTATGTTTGCGATGGAAGCGAGAGAGACGGAGCATGTCGAGCATGGGCAGTTGATTATTGTCAAATAATATATTATCATTATTAACTGATAGATTGGGCAGAGGAAGCATGTCTGTTTTCCCTGCTTGGAGTGAATGAAATGAAGGTGAGCTCTATTGGAAAATTATAGTGGCGAATCCCGAGCTTAAATTGTTAATTGAGTCGTCGGTCGATGCTCGCGCGAGTGTGACTAGCAGACAGAGTTGAACCAAAGTGGGAGAGTTCTACCCTTTAAAATCAAAGACTACTCAAAATTCATCTGTATCATTATTATCAAGTACATGTTCGCATACCTACGCATTGAGCATAATTACTACCAATAATTTGAATGGATATAACCTTGTTATGACCCTCAATTCCGTGTGCTCTTCTTACCCCGTTCAGGCGCCCGTCTTTACCCCGCAAGTGCCCGTCTTACACGGATTTTTCCGTTTCAATTTTTCCATAATTGTGTATAACTCAAGAGAGATGAAATTTTCAAAAAAATTGGATACTATTCTAGAGGCAAAGTCCCATCGATTGCCTATTTGGAACAGTTTGAAAAGTCAAAATTGAGAGCATGAGGCTCAATTTAATTAGGGCTGCCCGTCTTACCCCGGTCTCCCCTATAACACATCGCTGTACTGTTCTAAATATTGAAGTCTGAAAATGGCGAGCTGCTGTTTTTTCAGCCGATCAAATCGCCTCCCCCGAGGCGGCCATATTGGCAGAAGCCGACTGCGGTGGCATCACCTGAGCAACGCGTGCACCCTACGGAGTAGCCAGACCTGTCTTTATGATCATGTTTCATTCCATTGAATTCTGGGACATTAGATTCCTGCACAACACCGACTACTTTTTCCAATATTTCTTCATCGTACAAATCTTTATTTGATAAAAACCTGAAACACATCTGGAGTTGAAGTTTGACAGCAAGTGTGTAGAGAATGTTGATGCTTGAAGTGGAGAGACTTGCGTATTTTTTCAAAACCCGATGGAAAGCCTCGAATTTCTGGCAGGCGTAGTATCGTGGTGGTACGAACATCCTGATCATTGTTGGATAATACGTGAGAAAATGGAATTTAGGTTCAAATTTTTCATTGTATAACTTTGAGAATAACTCGTTGTGAGACTGGATTAGGCCGGCAAGATATGCGCGTGTATCTTTAGTAGAAGTGTTACTTGTTATACTGTCAACAATTTCGACGAAAAGGAGGTAAAACCCCCAGCCTGAGTCATCAGTAGGGACCAAGTCCTCCACAATGATACCAAAATAAGAAATGAGAAACGACATCTCGGCTGCTGTTATGGTCAAGGAACCTTTGCTAAGATGAGTTTCTTTTGTTTCGGTTACTGGATTGTCACTGTTAAGCTCAGAACGATTAAAATTTTTCCATCTAATATTCAGCGTAATTGGAGTGAAGTAGCCAGCTTTGATGCGATGGGAAATGAATCTAGCCATGTTGTAACGAGCTACTCCCAAGTGGATATCATTCATCAAGTCGGCTAGTACACGTATTCTCCCACTCCAGAGCGGTCTGGCGGCTATTTTTGGACATTTTTCATCTTGAACTATCATCCTCGAAAGTTTCAGCCTTTACGGGTTATGACACATCAACCTGTCAAAATAGTCGTTTCGAAAATCAATAGAAAGATAACCCCCCAAACCCTGCCTAAAAGAACCGAGTCGTCTCAGACGACTCGGCTGAGCCGAGTCGGCTCAGCTGTCTCAGATCACCGACTCGGCTCAACCGACTCGGCTCGATCTAGTTTTGTCAAAATTTGTGTCCAGATCGCAACTGAAAAAGCCAGTTGTATGGACAAAAGGTTTATTTATGAGGGTGGACCAAAAAAAAAAACAAAAAAAAAACTTCGGGCCGAGGAGCCGAGGAAGTCCAGCCGAGACCCGGGCGCGAACTCACGGTCGGTCGCAACGTCCGACTAGAAGTCCAATACCTTACCACGGGGCCAGCGAGGTAGGTTGTGAAGCATGTCGTAACAGGCGTACTTGGAGTGTGAGTCGGTATAGGTATACTTGAAGTGTACCGGGTCGCTATGGCTATTATATATGATTATATACATATGATGTATAGTAAGCGTTTCGTCGTTGCTCATATATATATATCGTGTGTCCACCTTAAAATGGTCGTATGACCATTTTAAGGTGGACACACCTTGGCATTTTTTTTCTTTGCGAGGTACAAATTTGATCGAAATTGATTCTTACATGGTTCGACCTTCTGCCTTGGATGGTGAAGTGAACATATTGAGAAAATGGAAAATTCGATGAGAACGGGAAAATTTTTTTCGAAATATTCAAGAAAAATAAATTTGCGATACGGCATCGTGTAGCTCATCAAATTTTGAGTCCGAAATGACTTGTCCGATAATTTTTTTATTACTCAATTTTCCAGGAAAACTCATGGAAAAGAGCTGATTTTGAATTTGCCACCACAATTGTCGCAGAGGTTAGACGCTTCACCCGTTCAGCAATGTTATTGTTTTGGTGTAATGCCACGTGCTCTTGTTATTGTTTTGGTGTTCAAGCTATGATCACTTGTAGGTTATCCAACCACGGCGTTGACGATGAAAACTCGAGATCGAGTGGCAATGATGATCGGCTTTATACCGCCGCAAAATATTAGATGCATTGAGCATGTACTCTTGAAATTTCAAGTACAAGAGTCCAACAATGCGTGAAAAACTGTATAGTAGTCATGTGATCAAAACTCTCTAATGTAGATCGAAATTCGAACAATGCCGCATTCAAACCTGTTAGATAATAGTGATGCCGAGCAGATTCAGATGGTGGCTCTTAATTTCAGAAATTTTAAAGCCCAAATTCTGACTACGAAGTTTGAGAAGTAAAAAAAATCCGAAAAATCGTGGCTTCGGGGGCTTCCCCACGAGATCAGATTTCTATTAAGTGAGTGGGATTTTCGAAAATTGCAAACGTGAACCTACTAAATAATGGTGATACCAAGCAGATTCGATTTTTGCATTTTGATTATAGAAGTTTTGTCAGCTAAAATCTGACTACAAAGACTGAGATGAGTTTGCATCAAAGTGAATTGTAAGTTCGAGTAGCGACAGTAACCCGTAACTGGGGAGTATAAGGGAATTATTTGAAAATTGTGACTCTGACTGCCCAGCTATGGGATTATGATTTTCAGAGGGTTTTTGAAGATTTCCACACGTGAACCTACTGGAGATTGTAATATCAACCATATTCAAGTTTGACATTTTAAGAAAAACTCACTCACTTTTGGAAATTCTGATATCATGTTTGGGGGAGTCAAATCCACAATTTTTGTAAATATTTTCCTACTCCTCAGCTACTGGATACCGGTTGAATTCATTTTTATGATCTACCATTGATGCAAACTTTTCCGAATTTCGTAGTCAAATTTTAGCCGACAGGACTTCTAAACTTGAAGAGCAATACTCGAATCTGCTTGGTATCACCAATTTCTGAGAGGTTCGTGCTTGAAATTTCCCGAAAACTCAGGCACTTTCAAGAACTTTGATATCATAACTGAACAGTCGAAGCCACAATTTTTCGCGTATTTATTCACGCCCCTATTATGAGATAACTTGTGCCCATTATCTGTTTAACTATGATGCAAACTTTTCTCAGGCTTTGTGTTCAGATTCTGGTTGAGAAAATATTCAGAAGTCTAAAGCAGTATTCAAACCTGCTTGGCATCACCATTCTCTAGTAGGTTCACGTTTGTAATTTTCGGAAAACCCACCCACTTTATAGAATTCTGATCTCGTGGGGAAGCACTCAAAGACACGATTTTTCGGATTTTTTTTTACTTCTCAAACTTTGTAGTCAGAATTTGGGCTATAAAATTTCTGAAATTGAGAGCCACCATCTGAATCTGCTGGGCATTACTATTATCTAACAGGTTTGAGTGCGGCATTGTTCAAATTTCGATCTACATTAGAGAGTTTTGATCACATGACTACTATACAGTTTTTCACGCATTGTTGAACTCTTGTACTTGAAATTGCAAGAGTACATGCTCAATGCATCTAATATTTTGCGGCGGTATAAAGCCGATCATTATTGCCACTCGATCTCGAGTTTTCATCGTCAACGCCGTGGTTGGATAACCTACAAGTGATCATAGGTTAAACACCAAAACAATAACAAGAGCACGTGGCATTACACCAAAACAATAACATTGCTGAACGGGTGAAGCGTCTAACCTTTGCGACAATTGTGGTGGCAAATTCAAAATCAGCTCTTTTCCATGAGTTTTCCTGGAAAATTGAGTAATAAAAAAATTATCGGACAAGTCATTTCGGACTCAAAATTTGATGAGCTACACGATGCCGTATCGCAAATTTATTTTTCTTGAATATTTCGAAAAAAATTTTCCCGTTCGTATCGAATTTTCCATTTTCTCAATTTGTTCACTTCACCATCCAAGGCAGAAGGTCGAACCATGTAAGAATCAATTTCGATCAAATTTGTACCTCGCAGAGAAAAAAAATGCCAAGGTGTGTCCACCTTAAAATGGTCATACGATATACATTGATTTCCGGGAATCCCGTATATAACTGTTGCGAATATGTAAGTCCCGGAATTTTTTCCATAAGTCCCGGGCACTCACAGCCTATAGTCCCACACACTCACTCACCATCATCGATGGCGAGCATGCTCACTGAGTGTATGAGTGTATATATATATATATATATATATATATATATATGAGTAACGACGGAACGCTTACTAATATTTTCTATATGTAATAGCTATAGCGACCCGGTACACTTCAAGTATACCTATACCGACTCACACTCCAAGTACGTCTGTTACGACATGGTTCACAATCTACCTCGCTGGCCCCGTGGTAAGGTATTTGACTCCTAGTCGGACGTTGCGACCGACCGTGAGTACGCGCCCGGGTCTCGGCTGGACTTCTTCGCCCCGAAGTTTTTTTTTGTTTTTTTTTTGGTCCACCCTCATAAATAAACCTTTTGTCCATACAACTGGCTTTTTCAGTTGCGATCTGGACACAAATTTTGACAAAACTAGATCGAGCCGAGTCGGTTGAGCCGAGTCGGTGATCTGAGACAGCTGAGCCGACTCGGCTCAGCCGAGTCGTCTGAGACGACTCGGTTCTTTTACGCAGGCAGGCAGTTTACTAGGCCATCTGATGCCGGTTTTGAGATCGGGAGATGAAGAACAATAATTTAAACACTATTCTAGATTTTACTAAATGTGACACGAAAAAGTTCACCAGCTCCCGGACTAACTCGGGAGGAAGCTGAACGTAGTGCGCCGAGATCTACTGTTCTACTCGCACTTATGAGTTAGGGCCCCATGACATTTGAGTGCGAGTGAGACAGTAGATCTTGATGCACTGCAGTTCACCTTCCTCCTGAGTGTACATTTTCAATGAAGTGGAAATACATTGGCACCAAGAATACTCATCAAAACAAGATTTACTTTTCCTCCTCCCGGCACGGAAGTACGTCCTTCCGCGCCTCATTTTGGTCACGAAAGCTCCACTTTTGCTGCCGGCACGAGTCAACACGCGCTGTGATTGGCCGTCAATTCTCGCTGCATCTTTCGCTGCCTGCGCTGCTTTGTGGTGCAGAGAGCGCATGAGACATGCATGAGAAACATAACCTATCGAGGTTATGTTCATCAATGTGTTTATCCATGACAAATGCTCATACTTGACTGGTGGCATCTTTTTACGAATATCGCTGCTCAAATAGAAAACTCTCAGCCTCAGCAGCTGGTTGTAGAGCAGGATTTCCAATGCCCCATGACATAAATCGATAAGGTACACGAAAAACTCATTGTCAGTGACAAGAGCTTAGGGCCATGAGTGGGCACAACTTCGTATCAAGACCTGAATTGAATAAAGCGATGATAGTATTCAGCGTTCACTCACAAAACAGTTCACTTCATTATTTTCATTTTTCTGCTCACGTCCGCCCCGACCAGCAAAAGCTCGGCTGACGCCTCGCTTTTGCTAAAGGCGGGCGGACGAGTACATCACATCATCACATCACAAGTATTATGCAGCAAAAGCAGTAAGTGAAAGCTGCGAGGTCGTCTGCTTGAACACCACACCGGCCACTGCCCATTCCAAATTGTAAACAAATGCAAAAGTGAGGTTAAACGCGTATTTTGGTACTGATTAATGAAGTTTCGACGTACTTTCGGGACGAGAGAAGAAAAAATAGTATACAGCACTCGGCAGAGTAGTGGGATGCCCTTGACAGTGAGATAACAATGCCTCGGCAATATCATCACACGGTCACGGGAATCCAACTTCCCTGCCTAGTAAACCGCAAGGGGGGTTGGGGCATGGCGCCTCATTCCTGGAGTCTGACGAGCTCCCGGCCCCAGTCATCGCTCGCCGGAGCGAGGAGACCGCACATCTCCATCCGGCACCACGGGAGTGGGTGAGTCTAGGGACTCGAATTAGAATCGCCCTCGGGCGATAACAATGCGAGCCCGAAAGACTCATCCATCATCCCGAGGGACTCCCTGGGCTCTCAGGAAGCCTAGAAGATTCCCAAAACCCCCCCCCCCGACGAGGGGTGGGTCTCGGCCATGTGCTGGTGGCCGAGCCCGAAATTCGGTAGTCGGGGAGGAGGACTGAGTTATCACCTAGCCTGGCTCGGTGTTGGCCATCCTCCAAACCGACGCGCTGGCAGGGCGTATCCCTGCCCCGCGCCCATGGGGACAACCGGGGTTGAGCCGAAAGGCAGGGACCCGGTATATGAAAGTCAATACTCCTTCCCTGCCTAGTACAGTAATATACTATCGATTTCCTCTCCATCTAGTATAAACTGGGATCCCTCCCTCTGCGAGAAACTTCAATTCCTTCACTAGATTTTCAGAACATTTATCACATCTGGATGCTTTCGAATGCTTCGGAAAAACAATTTGATCTAAGAATACTTCTTCTAATATTGAAGAGAACTCTGGTGTTAGACTAGCAACGGAAAAATACAATCCACCAACTCTAGATTTGCCTGCAGCAGCCGAGAGAGGATCGTTGGTTTCAAAGTTGTCATAACAAATGTGAAATGACGAAACAATTTTGCCGGCAATATTTTCTCACAGTTTCTTGCCAGCATTTCGATTGAAGTATACTCGTATAAACTGCTTTACAACAATTTTTGGTTCCAGGCTCTATGTCATCAGTCACCAATCTCTGAAAATTAGGAATCTCAACAACGTGCTCCAAAATTTTACGAATGGAGATTAAGTGCGTGAAACATTTTTTCTTGGTTGGAACTTCGTTATCATCCACCATTTTGCTGGAATTTACAGTGACCAAAAGAATTTTCTCTGATTAGATAAAAATACAGTGAAATCTCGCTATTCGAACACCTCTAAAACGCGGACGCCTCCATATCGTAGACACTTCGCTTGCGACCGGCCAAGCTCCTATGTTTTTCCCCAAATTCGCCTTTCCCCTACCTGGAATAAATGACTCAATTGAAAAGACTCAGGGATTTGGGATATTTGAAATGACTCATTCAAGGAACGGTAGAATGAATCATTCACAATGACTCATTTGAAATGGTTTCATTCAAAACGATTCACTCAAGATATGAATTGAAAATTCTGACCAACCGACGGTTCTGAGATCGAGCCTCCCAGAAGAATGTTCCGGGAGTCCCCTATTCCTTCTTCAAACACCTCAAAACTACATTGGAAATGGTGTCGCAATCATCGCAGAAGTGTTGATATTCAATAGAATAGAACGACTTTTAGTCAAACTCAACCTGGAATGCAAATTGCTAATTCACTACATTGTCGCCTGTGTATCAAATATGATTGGAATTTTCTCACCCCATCAGAAACAAGTTCAAACGGTTTGATTACTTCATCAAAATTTGATCCAACTTTTGATCACAGTTTGACCCAACTATGTAACGCTTCTTTGATCAAATTTGATCAAATCCGTGTTGGACGTCCGCTATGGATGTTATTGACATTTGCAGATTCTCAATCAGAGAACTTGCATTTGAAACATGAATACCGTATGTCAGGCACCAGCGCCCATCCTAGATAATCCTGTTCGTCTTCACTCATGACAGAAAGCCGCCCCGCAACAAAACTGGGCCGTATGAACTTGAAATACGCTGCCAAAAGTAATTAGCAGAATGCTTTCTCGCGGCGTTATATGATAATACATAATCATAACGGATAAGAAAGTACCGCCAAATTGTGTAACTTTGTAATACGTGAGGTAACTTCGGTACACCCTCAAAAGGCTTGTCCTGCGTTCCAGGAGCAACAAAAAGGATTCCATAGTATTAGAATTGATAACAGAATTTAATTGGAGTGCTGTAAACTTTACTGAATTGCTCCCGGAGCATTGTGCAAGACTCTTGAAGTTGTACCAAGTTACTCAAGTTGATGGTATCCTATATTTCGAGTTATTAATTTGAGGAAGAATTTCAGAGAGATTTGGGTCTTCTAAGAGTAGGATTTTCCAATAACATCAATCGTTTGGTTGAGACGGAATTTCGATACAGTTGGTTTGGAGATGATTAGACTGGATTACTTGGTGAAAATTTTCTGTTCGCGAAAAAAACTTCATTCGGATAATGTTCTGCGGGTTTCAAGGAAATTTGGTATCAACCAATCGATCCAGAATGGTGCATAAGTAAGTCTTTAGGTCATTTAAATTGAGATAAATGAGTGGTGAAGGATGATACGAGGAGAAAATGAATATTAAGAAAAATTTTCCATTATTTTTTGAGTTATTCTTTGAAGGAAGCTGTTTAGAGCGATTTGGGCCATCTAGTCTGCGGTTTTTCGGATGATATCTAATGTTTGGTTGAGACAGAATTTTGATGCAGTAGGTTTGAAAAGGGTTAACCCATAGGCGCCGTATGGGTCCTGCAGGACCCATGGACAATATGTTGGATTTCGTATATTTGAATCAATATTTTATGCCTCTCATCATTCAGTCATCTTGTTTAAGGCCATACCTAATTGTTTTGTGTGGTTATTGAGGCCTATCAACAGGCTCCGAGTTTCTATATCACTCTCAAAACATCATTCGGACAGATTCTCAAATCGATAAGAATGACCCGTCATTGTACGGCGCGTATTTTGCTTTTTTTGAGTTTCTAACCGGGTTTGACTCTACGGGGCTCTCCAGTGGTGTGAATTACACTCCTTTGACCAAGAATGCATCTTTAGAATACACATAGATAACCAAAATTATGAGAAATTCCATTATGACGCTTCACATGACCGACACGAAAATCAATGTTCCAGAGTGTTTTTCTCTAAAGAGAAAGCTTTGTTTTTGGTTCAGCAAATTTTTGATCAATTTTTCCTTTCAATCCAATATTTTCTCCAACAAAATTCATCTTATCGAAAAAATGCCTCAACCAATTTGTTCCTCTCGCCAAAATCTATCGATTGTTGGTCACACTTTTCCTCCCAAAGGCCTTCAAGATATTTGAAGGAGTCATCTTCCCGTACCTTTGTGTGTGTGTGTGTGTGTGTATGTGTGTATGTGTGTTGTTTTTTTCCCGACACGCTTTCTCTTGTACGTTTCGCCTAATCAAAATTTCGTCTTCTACAAGTTGTAGAGAATCATCCGGAGATGAGGCCAGTGATTTGTCAGCTCTCTTGTCCCGGTCGAATTCAATTTAGAGCCCTTTTGAGATAAAATCGCTAAAATTGTCTACCTTAATAGTAAAATATTTTCCTCCTCCATTGTTTTACTGCAATTTGGGTTACCTAAGCTATGGGTTTATCGGCTCAATCTATCGATTGGTTATTACCAAAATTTCATTTAATATTCATATACTCGAATTTTTACGGAATAATCAAAATTTTCACCAAAAACTCCATTTTGAATATATTCAAACTAATTCTGTAAAAATTCCGTCTCAACCAAACTTCAGATACCCCTGAAATAACCCTACTTTAGGAAGCTTGAATCGCCCTAAACAGCTTTCTAAAAAAAGTAACTCACTATAATCACAAAAATTTTTTTCAATATTCATATTTTCGTCATATCTCTCTTTTCCAGACTGATTTTTTGTAATTCCAATGAACTAAGTTGATACTTTTCCCACATTTTTAATCTCTTGGTTGATACTGAAATTCCCTAAATTCCTTTTAATACGATTAAAATTCAATTTATCCTCCAAAAATCAAAAATTTTACAAAAAACTCCATTTTGAATATATTCAAACTAATTCTATAAAAATTCCGTCTCAACCAAACTCCAGATATCCCTGAAATAACTCTACTTTAGGAAGCTTGAATCGCCCTAACAATTTTTCTAAAAAAAATAACTCACTATAAGCACAAATATTTTTTTCAATATTCATATTTTCGTCATATCTCTTTCCCAGACTGATTTTTCGAAATTCCAATGAACTAAGTTGATACTTTTTCCACATTTGTAATCTCTTGGTTCATACCGAAATTCCCTAAATTCCTTTTAATACGATTAAAATTCAATTTATTCTCCAAAAATCAAATATTTTACAGAAAACTACATTTTGATCTTCTTTACATCAACTGTAGTAGAATTTCTCCTCAACCAAACGATATATCTCCCCCAAAAAACCGTACTTTAGATCATTTGAATTCCCCTAACAGCAAATCTCTTAGTTACTCAACAAAATTGTATTTAAATTGCATTCTAGGCTGATATCGCCTTCTACAACTGATATATACACTTGTTGATGAACTACATGGATACTTTTTCATCTTTTCCGATCTATTGGTTGATACATATGATAGCTCAGAGTTTTCGCAATTTTATAAACTAAATTTTTTTTATAAACTAGATTATGGCCTTTTTATAAACTAGAGAGATGCTCTTCCAGCATCTACATCAATTGGTTTAGACCAAATTTGATTCAACTACGTTTGAACCCGATTAAAATCCAACTTTTCTCCCAAAAATCAAAATTTCTTCAAAGAACTCCACTTTCATAATCTATACACCAACTGTATCAAACTCCGCCTCAACCCATCGATTGTTCTCATATATGTTATATATGTGTAAAATCTGAAGTGAGAATGAAATTGATTGGACCACAGGGGAAATGAAACTATTTCGTGGGAATTCTAATCATGATTTTCGAATTCGATCAGTCTTTCAAATTCATTATTAGTTCGAGTGATCATCAGAGACTATTTCACTAAGAGAAAGCATTCTGCTAATCTCTTTTAGCAGCGTATTTTTTATTCTAAAAATCTTCACTTAATGGTATTTAACCTCAACCCTTCTCTTCTCCTCGCCGCAATCTTTCGATTGTAGGTCACCCTTTTGCCTCCACGATCATCCCCTCCACGCAAAACATTCATCTTTGTCCCTCACTTTCTGTTTCTGTGTGTGTGTGTGTGTCCGTGTGAGCATCACTCTATCTCTTCAACACTTTGATCAATCCTCCTGAAATTCTTATGAGTCATAGAGGACCACCTCAGGATATGTTGCACGAATTTACACCTCATTGTATCAAACAGTTCACAACTTGAGCTTCCTAAACAACAAAAATGAGAAAATACTCGAGTCTCAAGTGATGAAAATTGAGGGGGTGGGTGGAAAAAGGGCGTAACCGCCATTATGCCCTTCTTCCGGATACCGCTTTTTTTGAGCCTCCGTACCAAGATCTACCACCCCCCGAAATCCGTTTTTCGAAAGACCCCAAAAACGGTCTGGCAGATAAAAGGGCATAACCGCCATTACGCCCTTTTATCTGCCCGATAAAAGGGCTTAATGGAGCTTAAGCCCTTTTCATCAGCAAAATGATTGCACTTACGCCCTTTTTCCGAATATCACGACAGTTACGCCCTTTTACCGGAAAAATTATTGCACTTACGCCCTTTTTCCGAATATCACGCCGGTTACGCCCTTTTATAGGGAAAATTATTGCACCTACGCCCTTTTTCCGAATATCGCGCCGTGGCGCGTGGAAAATAAAGATGCAAGGCCCCGCGAGTCCTGTTTATCTTCGAAAGCAGAGTGACACCCACTGCTAAGGGGTGTCACTCTGCTTTCGTAGTTAGGCCTCGATGGATAGGATTTCGGTCAATTTAAGATTTTAGGGATCAGCAAATGTAAATTTCTAGTTGGTAAGGAACTTTCCATTGATTTCTTGGTCGATCAGATTTTCTTCATATTTACAAATAATTTAATCGATGTCAACCTGTATAATCAGAATATATACGAATGAATCAGTATAAATATTTACCGATAGTTGGAGAAGTCCTATTTTGCCTGGGAAATTCCCGAAAATAAAGTTAGCTTTGCAGGTCAGATTGATGACTACTTATTTGTGACTAGAGTCGCAAAATTTAATTTTGAAATGATTTTGTGAAACAAATACACCTAAATGACCTTTTAGAGCTCGACTTGTATAAATATTCCAAAAACATGAATATCTTTTCTTAGGTCGTTAATGGATCTTGAGCACTTTCTATGGGTTATTCTTTAAAAAGACTCCAGTACCTTATGTCTTTCATGTCGATTCCCCAACTGTCAACGTCGGTCGATAAAAGTATGTGTAAATCGCTAATTTCAGTAACTTTTAGAACAGGTTCTTGATCCCTCTGCTTTTGATTGCCATGGATGTTTTGGCATTTTCCTTCCTCCGAGAGTTGACTCATTTCTAATTTCATGAACTCTAACTTTTTCTCCAAAAAATACGATGCTGTAATCGAATCTCACGAGGGCTTAACAACCATTATTGGATTCATAAAAGGCCTCATTGCTGCCAAAATATTTTAAACGGGCGTAACCACGATGATTTGAGCTTCAAAGGGCTCCACTGACACCATTGATTCCAGAAAGGGCGTCACTGCAATGATGGAAACTCAAAAGGGTGTAACTGCTACGATGAATTTTCACAAGGGCGTAACTGCCATGATGAAATTTCAAAAGGGCGTGACTGCTATGATAGAATTTCAAAAGGGCGTAACTGCTATGATAAAATTTCAAAAGGGCGTAACTGCTATGATAGAATTTCAAAAGGGCGTAACCACGGTCATTCTTTTAAGAAAGGGCTTAATTGCACCCAAAAAATTTCAAAAGTGCTTAACTTTTTTCTCAGCCCGACAGGATTTGGAAAAAGGGCTTAAGTACCTGACTGAGAAGATCTTAAAGGGCGTAATTACTCTGTAACAGGGCGTAAGTGAGGTCGGATCTGGAAAAAGGGCCCAATCACCAAGGAAAAATTTTATAAAAATCCTCCAGAGCCTGGAAACGCTTTTCCACCTAGTATAACGATGAAAACATATTGTTTTACCTTCAAATTGAGTGTTTTCACCCTTTCCTAGTGAAAAAAATATCTCGTCATTTCCACACGACTGATGGAAGCTTTTCGTGTCCATAGAACCGTGGAGCATGAATCGAACCACCCCCTAGCAGTCAGATATCTTTCAAAACATGCCCAGGGACACTCTCAAAAAATTTGGAGGCGATTTTTATCGCGGTTTTTTTTCGCGGTTTTTATTAAGTTTTTATTGATTTTCTCATAATGACCGTTTTGCAATTACGCCCTTTTTCCACCCACCCCCTCAATTGATATTCGTTAGTAATTGCATATTTATGTATTTCTTTTGGAGTTACGGTCAGATTTCGGAATGAGAAAGCATTCTGCTAATCTCTTTTAGCAGGGTTTTTTGGTCTAGATAGGCTTTTTGGGTCGGAAAACGAGGTTTGGACGTGTCGGAACGACGTTGATGGAGTGGATATTGTCAACGCCCACATTTTTTAATAGACTGAGCCTCTAACAAGGAGATAATGAGTGAGAGAAGAGGAATACTTCACAAACCCTTCGATGAACAGTACTGAGAAATTTTGTCGAACTTGGCATGGTGTGAAGGAGATAGAGTCTGGATGAACTACAAAAATCAAAGGAATGCGAGATACTGCAACCCAACTGACTTCTTCTTCTTCTTCGCGCAATTGGGCTGTGGATTTCAGTCCGCTCGCCATTACCGGGTAGTGAACCCAACTGACGTCAGGTATGCTCGTGCAGAATCATTGCAGAGTATAAAATATCTTCCAAAACTTGGATCAAAACATCCAAGTGGATCAAATCCTGGATCCAGGTTGGATCAAAAATGTAATGCTATTTGATCCAACTTTGATCAAATGTTGGATTTGGGGACCGAAATTCGTCTGCCGGACTTGCGCACTGCACACGGCCGAAATGTAAGTTATCGCGCATAAGCGTTACCGTGGATGTCGTTTCCGATTTTTTTTTTTTTTTGAAAACTAATGTTCATACAGTCTAATGACTCGCTCCATCTGTCTCGTTATCAAACAATTCAGATTCCAACTCATCACATAATATCTGCACTTCAAGACGCCGATAAAGAAAGATCGTGCTGGTGAGGTTGTCAACATAACCTCAATTATGATGATTGATCTCATGTATCTGCTTCTTGGAGGTGGACGACGAGGTTAGCTAAATTAACGATCTCATAACGGGAGTGATGAAGCGACCTAATACACACATTTTTCCCAAAATCCTTCCCAAACAACACCCACAATGAAGCACATAATGCAATATCTCGTTCCAATACAGCGCAGGATCGCCGCGCGCAAGTGCGAGGCAGACAAATTTTGCCCCTCAAATTCAACATTTGATCAAGGTTGGATCAAAAAGCGTTACATTATTTGATCAAATTTGATCACGAATATCCAAGATTTGATCCAATTGGATCTTTTTTTGAAGATTGTTTTTAACAGGGGCACCGGGGGATACGCCGAGGAACTAATCCGCCAGTTGGCTACCCATAGAGGCCACCCATACACAGAGTAGACATCATAAGGATTCAAGGAGGAAATCGGCACACAGATATTCCGCCCCCATCAAAAGAGCACACAGATAGTCGACTCGAAACTCGAATCCAACGATGAATTGCGGTGATGCTAGCCTTGGAATCTCCAAGCCTTAGTAGCTCTTTTGATCCATCTCGATGCTAAGAGTTCTGGGGTCGTTGTAGATCCTTCCCGGGATAACCAAAGCGGATCCGTTATCCGGATGCTTCGGGTATGGCTTCCACAATTTCTTACCATCTTGGTCTCATCAAGATGCGAATGACCCGGGGGAGTATCGCCTGCGTAACACGTCTATGTAACCTGACCGAAGTGATGGCATTTGTTGGGAGCCAACTAATGTCGGTGTCCGGAGTCAACTGACAGACCAGTTAGACATTCGATCGCTGTTTATTGCCCCTACGTGGAGCTCTTGAGGTGAAAGAAACAGCTCAACGTATTATTCATTTTATGTAAGTTTAAATGAAAGGAATTTCACACGCCATTTCCTCAGGTTACTCCAGCACATGCAAATATCACGTGTAATGAGCCAATATACTACCGTTGTAATTGATTAGACTTTGGTCCTTGTCAATAATCTAAATATTTCTTTCCTGCCCGTTTGATCAATTCAACACCCGATGAACCCTGATCCCCTGTGCATCTCAATTCTTCGCTTACGTCACACTGGTTCCTAAGGCTGGAATTCATAGTCGTTAATCCGAGATCAGGATCGGCGGATTAGGAGCGCTGTGATCGCTGTGCACAGATGTAAAATGCCTCGCCATGGCGATCGCAGCGCCCTAAATCCACCGACTCTAATCTCGGATTAACGACTATGAATTCCAGCCTAAGATTTGGGAGTATCACACTCTTGCAATCACATGTCTCTGATCGATGCAGCATCGTTCAGAATGGTCTCTACTTGTTGGAAACGACCATGTTTGATATCGGTTGCAACGTGAGCTCCTCTAAAACTACACTAAATCAGTGCTCTCAAGTTTGAGGGTTGAAATGCGCTTGAGTATCTGCCGACAATTGGCAAACTTGTCGTGGGCATATTTAACCCCAATAATACCTATTCCTTGCGCAAGCTCCTCTTTATTGATTACATCATGGAGGAGCACATAAATTCCTTGATTTTTGGTGGCATTCCTCGTTGGTACTCCTCAAGCCTATGAAACGCATTGCTGCCTCATCAAGCGCCAGTCGCCATTGCCGTTCCATCTCAATGATGTCTGTTCCGGCTTCGATAATATTTTCATCATTGTCTCATGATGCTACTGTTATTCCCATTCGCGATGCCGTTATTCGATGCCTGGCTTGCACCACATATGCCTGATAATGACAACTTACACACTGTATTCTCTCGATCATCACAGTCATACGTCCTATATCATTGTAAGATGCGCCGTGATGATTGGACACTATGTGTGCAGCTGTTGTTATGCTGTCTCGAGTATGCTCACATATGCTCCTCAAGTTTGCATTGTAGTCGAGCAAATTAAGCTCCAACCCTTGTGTGAGCCCATTGTAACACCTTGTCAGTCAGTCAATAAAATTTTGATACTCGACGAGTCCTCCTTGATTCATCCCGAAACGTGAAGTACTGCTAAGTATTGCTGTAACAGAAAAACAAGCGTGAGTAGATGGTGTGTAAAAACAACGCCGTGATGATTGGACACTATGTGTGCAGCTACTGTTATTCTGCCCCGAGTATGCACACATATGCTCCGCAAGTTCGCATTGTATTCGAATAGATTAAGCTCTAAGCCTTGTGGATGCTGATTGTAACGACTCGTCAGCCAGTCAATGAAATTTCGATACTCAACGAGTTCCTCTTGATTCATCCTGGAACGTGGAATATGTTAGAGTTTTCATTCAAATCCAGCGAGCAAGCGCTCTCGGAGAGACGCATTCTTCTTTCGCTTGAGCTTCTCTCCCCCCCCCCCCCTCCGCCCCCCCACGCTTATTCTTTGATCACGAGCGTTCAGCCCCGTTCCTCCAATCTGCCGCACTCTTCCGCTGCAGCCGTCGTCCGCTTCACTTCAGAGCGTAGACGGGCAGTAAATTTTTCCCACACGTGCTATAGTGCTCCGTTTTTCCTTCATTATGTTTTCAGTAAGCCGTGGCGTCCGTCCACGCCGTCCAAACATAATGAGATAACGTGAAAGTGGATACATCCGTCTCGAGAAATTTTAAAAAATCGACCGAATTTGTCAGTTCAGTACGACTTGCCCATCACTTTTTGAGCGCAAGAGCGAAGTTTCTCTCCTCTAAAAAAATGTTTAGTTGGCGAGACGAGAGATTTGATGTGAAAGAGAACTTTGTCCCAATTATTCATCCCGGATCCATTGAATAAGGTACAGAGAGGGTTTTAGAGGAATACACATGGTCTTCGGAGGAAACAAGTCAATTTATCCACTACTCACAATTCGTTCCGTTATTCTAAATCTCTTATACATATAACGATATTCCGATCCGCTGTCTAATGCACCGACATTGGCCTGAGACATTTATCGCTATCATATTTCACAATTAATTTAGGCTGGCTATGTCTGGGTAGATTGATCTCGTAACAATATAAGTCGACGTTTAATCCGAGAACCTCACATTCTGAAACTTAGAAATAGATGCCAGATTTGTTTTTGAATAAATAGCTCTGACTGAAACAGCACGGCCTTTCTTGTACATAGAGACATTAATTTTTGCTGATGACAAAAGACCAGTGTTCATTCCACGATCATATAGACAGGTCTGGCCACTTCATAGGTCGCACGCGTTGCTCGGGTGATGCCGCCGCAGTCGATTTTCGCCAATATGGCCGCCTCGAAGGAGGCGATCTGGTTGGCTGAAAAAAAAACAACAAACTGGAGCAGACATTTGCTCCAGGTTGACGGTTGTCCGGCTGTTGAAGATTTAGGGGAGACCGGGGTAAGACGGGCACCTCGCAAAGTTGGGCACCCTCGGAAAAAATACAAAAACGATATCTAAAATTCTAATTATTTCTTAACTCGGATCTTTACACCATGTAGTTTTTTCCTACAAACTTCCACGAGCCTCCAATACGTCTACGTTGACGAGAATATATTCGAAATTTTGGCTTTAAAATCCGTAT
The DNA here is from genome assembly GCA_029851415.1 of Eretmocerus hayati. NCBI lineage: Eukaryota > Metazoa > Arthropoda > Insecta > Hymenoptera > Aphelinidae > Eretmocerus > Eretmocerus hayati. Next base: position 34,857,566 of record CM056741.1, on the reverse strand, counting down.
GTCATAGTTATGTTTAAATGCCTACACGAGCATGAAATCATTCTCCCTGGGACCGGGATTTGGCTCAGTCTGATAGAGTATTTCTTAACCTTTAATTAATTTTTTCTGCATTGCGCTACGTTGCGTTGTTTTTGAGTAATGACAGAAATGATTGAACATGCTGTACGGGGTAAGACGGGAACAGCGATCGGGGTAAAACGAGCACACGAAACTGACGCCAGCGTGGCTGTGCGAGGTAAGCAATGAGTCAACCTAACCTGTTGGTTTTCGTATGTTTGCGATGGAAGCGAGAGAGACGGAGCATGTCGAGCATGGGCAGTTGATTATTGTCAAATAATATATTATCATTATTAACTGATAGATTGGGCAGAGGAAGCATGTCTGTTTTCCCTGCTTGGAGTGAATGAAATGAAGGTGAGCTCTATTGGAAAATTATGGTGGCGAATCCCGAGCTTAAATTGTAAATTGAGTCGTCGGTCGATGCTCGCGCGAGTGTGACTAGCAGACAGCGTTGAACCAAAGTGGGAGAGTTCTACCCTTCAAAATCAAAGACTACTCAAAATTCATCTGTATCATTATTATCAAGTACATGTTCGCATACCTACGCATTGAGCATAATTACTACCAATAATTTGAATGGATATAACCTTGTTATGACCCTCAATTCCGTGTGCTCTTCTTACCCCGTTCAGGCGCCCGTCTTTACCCCGCAAGTGCCCGTCTTACACGGATTTTTCCGTTTCAATTTTTCCATAATTGTGTATAACTCAAGAGAGATGAAATTTTCAAAAAAATTGGATACTATTCTAGAGGCAAAGTCCTATCGATTGCCTATTTGGAACAGTTTGAAAAGTCAAAATTGAGAGCATGAGGCTCAATTCAATTAGGGGTGCCCGTCTTACCCCGGTCTCCCCTATAACACATCGCTGTCCTGTTCTAAATATTGAAGTCTGAAAATGGCGAGCTGCTGTTTTTTCAGCCGATCAAATCGCCTCCCCCGAGGCGGCCATATTGGCAGAAGCCGACTGCGGTGGCATCACCTGAGCAACGCGTGCACCCTACGGAGTAGCCAGACCTGTCTTTATGATCATGTTTCATTCCATTGAATTCTGGGACATTAGATTCCTGCACAACACCGACTACTTTTTCCAATATTTCTTCATCGTACAAATCTTTCTTTGATAAAAACCTGAAACAAGGAACCTTTGCTAAGATGAGTTTCTTTTGTTTCGGTTACTGGATTGTCACTGTTAAGCTCAGAACGATTAAAATTTTTCCATCTAATATTCAGCGTAATTGGAGTGAAGTAGCTAGCTTTGATGCGATGGGAAATGAATCTAGCCATGTTGTAACGAGCTATTCCCAAGTGAATATCATTCATCAAGTCGGCTAGTACACGTATTCTCCCACTCCAGAGCGGTCTGGCGGCTATTTTTGGACATTTTTCATCTTGAACTATCATCCTCGAAAGTTTCAGCCTTTACGGGTTATGACACATCAACCTGTCAAAATAGTCGTTTCGAAAATCAATAGAAAGATAACTCCCCAAAACTAGGCCATCTGATGCCGGTTTTGAGATCGGGAGATGAAGAACAATAATTTAAACACTATTCTAGATTTTACTAAATGTGACACGAAAAAGTTCACCAGCTCCCGGACTAACTCGGGAGGAAGCTGAACTGTAGTGCATCGAGATCTACTGTTCTACTCGCACTTATGAGTTAGGGCCCCATGACATTTGAGTGCGAGTGAGACAGTAGATCTCGATGCACTGCAGTTCACCTTCCTCCCGAGTGTACATTTTCAATGAAGTGGAAATACATTGGCACCAAGAACACCCATCAAAACAAGATATACTTTTCCTCCTCCCGGCACGGAAGTACGTCCTTCCGCGCCTCATTTTGGTCACGAAAGCTCCACTTTTGCTGCCGGCACGAGTCAACACGCGCTCTGATTGGCTGTCAATTCTCGCTGCATCTTTCGCTGCCTGCGCTGCTTTGCGGTGCAGAGAGCGCATGAGACATGCATGAGAAACATAACCTATCGAGGTTATGTTCATCAATGTGTTTATTCATGACGTATGCTCATACTTGACAGGTGGCATCTTTTTACGAATATCGCTGCTCAAATAGAAAACTCTCAGCCTCAGGAGCTGGTTGTAGAGCAGGATTTCCAATGCCCCATGACATAAATCGATAAGGTACACGAAAAACTCATTGTCAGTGACAAGAGCTTAGGGCCATGAGTGGGCACAACTTCGTATCAAGACCTGAATTGAATAAAGCGATGATAGTATTCAGCGTTCACTCACAAAACAGTTCACTTCATTATTTTCATTTTTCTGCTCACGTCCGCCCCGACCAGGGATTGTACCGTGGCAGCGAAATCGTCGAGTTCACAGAGCGTACGGTTCGCTACTCACCGACGACGGGTTTTTGATCTCTAAAATATAACTGCCAGTGCATTATGCATTGATGAAATCAACAAAATTTGATCCCGGGAACGCAGGCACGGTCATTGCATGTGCACAAGTAGGTCCAGACATTTATATTTTAGAGATCAAAAATCCGTCGTCGGTAAGTAGCGAACCGTACGCTCTGTGAACTCGACGATTTCGCTGCCACGGTACAATCCCAGCAAAAGCTCGGCTGACGCCTCGCTTTTACTAAAGGCGGGCGGACGAGTACACCACATCATCACATCACAAGTATTATGCAGCAAAAGCAGTAAGTGAAAGCTGCGAGGTCGTCTCCTTGAACACCCCACCGGCCACTGCCCATTCCAAATTGTAAACAAATGCAAAAGTGAGGTTAAACGCGTATTTTGGTACTGATTAATAAAGTTTCGACGTACTTTCGGGACGAGAGGAGAAAAAATAGTATGCAGCACTCGGCAGAGTAGTGGGATGCCCTTGACAGTGAGATATCAATGCCTCGGCTTCGCCTCGGTAATATCATCACACGGTCACGGAAATCCAACTTCCCTGCCTAGCAAACCGCAAGGGCGATTGGGGCATGGCGCCTCATTCCTGGAGTCTGACGAGCTCCCGGCCCCAGTCATCGCTCGCCGGAGCGAGGAGACCGCACATCTCCATCCGGCACCACGGGAGTGGGTGAGTCTAGGGACTCGAATTAGAATCGCCCTCGGGCGATAACAATGCGAGCCCGAAAGACTCATCCATCATCCCGAGGGACTCCCTGGGCTCTCAGGAAGCCTAGAAGATTCCCAAACCCCCCCCCCCCCCCCCCCCCACCGAGGGGTGGGTCTCGGCCATGTGCTGGTGGCCGAGCCCGAAATTCGGTAGTCGGGGAGGAGGACTGAGTTATCACCTAGCCTGGCTCGGTGTTGGCCATCCTCCAAACCGACGCGCTGGCAGGGCGTATCCCTGCCCCGCGCCCATGGGGACAACCGGGGTTGAGCCGAAAGGCAGGGACCCGGTTTATAAAAGTCAATACTCCTTCCCTGCCTAGTACAGTAATATACCATCGATTTCCTCTCCATCTAGTATAAACTGGGATCCCTCCCTCTGCGAGAAACTTGAATTCCTTCACTAGATTTTCAGAACATTTATCACATCTGAATGCTCTCGAATGCTTCGGAAAAACAATTTGACCTAAGAATACTTCTTCTAATGTTGAAAAGAACTTGGTGTTAGACTAGCAATGGAAAAATACAATCCACCAACTTGAGATTTGCCTGCAGCAGCCGAGAGAGGATCGTTGGTTTCAAAGTTGTCATAACAAATGTGAAATGACGAAACAATTTTGCCGGCAATATTTTCTCACAACTTCTTGCCAGCATTTCGATTGAAGTATACTCGTATAAACTGCTTTACAACAATTTTTGGTTCCAGGCTCTATGTCATCGGTCACCAATCTCTGAAAATTAGGAATTTCAACAACGTGCTTCAAAATTTTACGAATGGGGATTAAGTGCGTGAAACATTTCTTCTTGGTTGGAACTTCGTTATCATCCACCATTTTGCTGGAATTTACAGTGACCAGAAGAATTTTCTCTGATTAGATAAGAATACAATGAAATCTCGCTATTCGAACACCTCTAAAACGCGGACGCCTCCATATCGTAGACACTTCGCTTGCGACCGGCCAAGCTCCTATGTTTTTCCCCAAATTCGCCTTTCCCCTACCTGGAATAAATGACTCAATTGAAAAGACTCAGGGATTTGGGATATTTGAAATGACTCATTTAAGGAACGGTAGAATGAATCATTCACAATGACTCATTTGAAATGGTTTCATTCAAAACGATTCACTCAAGATATGAATTGAAAATTCTGACCAACCGCTGGTTCTGAGATCGACCTATATGGGACCTACCACAAGATAGGTCCCATATCAAATGCTGGGACAGGCTGTTCCAATGGAACCCTGGAGCCCTGCATGTGGATCACTTGTGCTGGATATATATATATATATATATATATATATATATATATTTCTTTAGCGCCAGATTCTGGGACGCGATATATTGACGATGTAACTCCATATTCTGGGACGTATTATTCATATTTCATCCAATTCTGGGACTCAAAAATATTTTTCGAAAGTCCCAAAATTTGAAAAACAACGTCTGAGAAAAGTCCCAGAAGATGAAAAAGTTTCACTGATAGGATGGCCAATATTGACGAACTTTTCTGGGATATTTCACTCATTTCTTCATATTTTCTGGGACGTCCGAGAATTTGAAAAGATGTTGGAAAACACGTCCCACAATATGAAGAAGATTATTGAATAAATTTCCAACGATGACTTCAGAGATTCACACAATTTCTGGGACTTTTTCCCTCGTTCATTCTCATTTTCTGGGACGTCCCAGAATTTGAGATAACATTCAAAAAAAGTCCCAGAATGCGAAGGGTAGATTTTGAAATGAATTCTCAAAACTAAATGTGAGATTCGATCTCCCAGACGGTTGCAGCGAGAATTTTTGAAAATATCGCAGCTTTCACAATCTGCGATTGGGTTAGATGCTACAAACCGGGTACACCTAGTTCAAAAAAGATCGGCTCTTTTTTTGAAACAAATCAATCTTCATCCAATACAAGAAGTATTTCTTCACAATCTGAGATGATCTAGTTCACAAGATTGTCATCTGTAATAGGGAACTATTTTCTCTCACCTCTTCGCCTCATTCTGTTCATCAATAACCAACTCATAACTCGGACCAAGTACACTCATGTAATTGATATAGAATTTCACTTACAGGTTAGTTCATTGGATCTTCCATTTTCAAGGCTTAGCTCCGTTTTATGGCTACAGATCGCCAACGTGTGACCTGTATCATCTCAAAATGTGAAAATACACTACCGGTCAAAAGTTCAAGAGCACTTACAATATACATAATTTCTTAACCTGCTCAGCTCGGTACCTCGGAACTAGTCGCTCGGAATGGACTTTCACACAACTCATTCCAAAGCTCTTTTCATGCACTTTCAAATAAGTTAATCCACTCCCTGCTTCATCCCTGCAACTTTGAACCGTATCAGCTAGGAAAAGGAAATTTTCTCACGATTTCAGGTAGATCTTCGATCCCCCGCAAATTCCACGGGAATCATTTATTGAAATGAAAATCATAGCGTCTCGAAGTACTATTCAAGAGCTTTTGAATCCGTTCTTGAAAGTCATCCTATCTTGTTCCTGGTCCGAGTAGTGGCTGTTTTTGTGAACGAAGATACCTCTTGGAAAACGGTCTAATCATTAGAAAATCATGATAAACCTTATACTGAGCGAGGTGCAAGGACTATCCCTGATTTTTTCGTCAATTATGGTCTAGAAGTTCAGAGAAAGCATGGTTATATCCTCATGAGTCTCATTTCCACACGATCCCTGACTACACGGAGAAATTTTTCTGCAGTGAAGTATGGCGGCAGAGCACAGATGGCGCAGCAGCACACCGTTCGCGATATCGCGCAAACATTCATGCCGGGCCACCCCGACAATCGTGCGGAGAGCTCCACAGCAAATGCGGAGCTGGAACACAAAAAGTGTTCTCGGCGCACGATTGTCGGGGTGGCCCGGCATGAATGTTTGCGCGAGATCACGAACGGTGCGCTGCCGCGCCATTTGTGCTCTCCCGCCATACTTTACTGCAGAACGATTTCTCCGTGTAGTGGGCCTCTTTGTCATTGCGAATTTTTCTTTATCAAAACATTCAATACTTAGAACAAGGACGACCTAGAACAATTTTCAACTATAGATTCTGAAGCTCTTGAATAGTACTTCAAGATGCTATGACCTTCATTTCGATCGATGGATTTCCGTGGAATATACAGGGGATCAAAAATTTACGTGGAATCGTGAAAAAAGTGGCTTTTTCTAGCTGGCTCGGCTCAAAGCTGCAGAGATAGAGCGAGAAGTGCATCAACACATTCAAAAGTGCGTAAGAAGAACTGCAAGTTGAGCTAAATCAAAGTCCATTCTGACAAACTAGCTCCGAGGTATCGAGCTGAGAAGGTAAAAAAATTATTTATCGAGTGATCTTAGACTTTTGACCGGTAGTGTATACTTCTTAATGAAAAAAGAGCGATAAGTTGCATAAAAGGAGTAAATTCCTTCAGAATCCAAGTGTGCAAAATTCTGGCGATGTGAATCCGGCTGGTGGCGTTCTTATCTCAGAGCGGGATTGTGAATTCTGCGCTTTTCCGAAAATTTTCCAGAAGTTATATAAATTGTATCCGAATACAAATGAGTCGTGCCTCGTATGTATCTAATCGGACGAATGCAATGAACTAAAAGATTTAAAGGTTCTCATAGCTTTTCCAGGTGAGTATTAATGCAAGAGGCATAAGACGCGGGGTGGGTGCTACAACTGCCTATTCAAAACTGACCTTATACCAGAAAGGAAGTCCTTGCTAGACAATCAAAGTCACTCTTGTAATTTTTGCACGACAAGGAGTGTGGCTATGGTCACAATGTATTCTTACTGCCGAAGCAACGGACCCTACTATCGAAGTATAGGACGTCACTGCCGCAGCAACGCACGTTGGCTTCAATTGCAAATTGGCAAAGTCCCGTTGCCTTAATAGCAACCTTACGTCCGCTGTAATGGCAAGAGAAAGAGCCTTGCTTTTCAGCGAGGATTCGTTTCCATGGATATTTATGTTGGAAGCTTATGGAGGAATGAATTGATGGATTTTATAAAAATTTGCGCTGAGCCTTCCTGAATTGATTAACAGTCGTTAGCTTGAGTTTCTGGCTAATAACCAATTCAATCTGACCATCTCTTAAATTTGGCAGAATGGAGGTCTCAAGAGAAATTTAGAGGGCCAACAGCTCTAAATTGATGAATGATGAACATCTCGAATTTTGCGGCTTCGGAACGATTTCTACGAGTTTCTGCCGACCTATCAGTCCATGGCGCTATTCGATCATTCTTTCAACAGTTACGTGAAAGGAAGTCTGAGGATTCGACAAAATTTCCCACTTTTACCACATCGTTTACGTGAGAAAGAGGGATTTATATAATACTAAAGTCTAATATTCCAAAATGTCTCGCAATTCAAGTCCCTCGAGTTGCTTACTCAAATTATCAAAAGTTAGTCCAGATTGGAGTGCCCATGACTACGCAATTATCGACTCGCGAGTGCACGAAAATCTATAGTCGAATGATTATACGCGATCCAACAAGCTGGGAGATCAGTAAGTATGGGCGCAAAGTCAAGCCATCCTCCAAGCTGCAAATTCGGTTGAACCTTCATCATGGCGACGTCAACGACGTGAGAAAATGCAACTCAGTGAGCGGAAGTCTCCCAGAATTATCCCAAAAGTTTTCTCATTCACCTTCTACACAGGTCCCAACGTGTCACTGTTGCCCGTGTCATCGGCACTTGCATCTGGTCTCATCTTCATCATTCAACAGTAACCAATCAAGACACAGTCACTTTATAGCGAGCTTAACTACGACCAGGGTCGTTTGAGAAATGGTTGAGACGCCAATTCAGGCTGATCAATTCGATGCCGTGTCTCATTTCACTCGGATGAGAACGAAGCTCGGTTGCGCGCGCGAAAAATTCATCTGCTTTGTTATGAACACGTCGCGGCAATCATAACATCACATAGAATAATCTTTGACTGAGGATTTTGAATTTGATTGCGATTCAGTGGAATTGGTGAATCTCCGAAAATGAAGCCCACCACGAGTGATGCTCTGTGCTCAAAATCAAAGCCCGATAAGCTCGAGCTGACGAATAACCACATCGAATGTTTATATAACGCGATGCTGCTGCAGCTTTTTGTACCAGTTATTTAGTGATGTGATGTGATTTATGATTTCCAGTTTTGAAAACTTGACTCCATGCTTGCATTTTATAATCTTCATGTCAATCTGGTGGGCTTGAAGCAATCAAGTTTTCTCTTCGATTAGAGCGAGATTTCTCATATTTTTCTTGAGCTCCGAATGACATTTCGAAAGACACTGGGAGTCATTTTACTCGTCATTTCATGTGACATTGCTCTCGAGTTTCCTCAACGAATGAATTAGCATGCCTGTCAGCTCTCATTTTGAGCTGCAGTAAAGGTGACTTATAATTGGATGGAAATCGCTGAATAACGAGGAACAAAAATCCGCAGAATCGCGTAATAAAGTTTCGATGTGGTTATTTGTCAATCGAGCTTATCGGACTTCGATTTTGAGCTCAGAGCATCACTCTTGGTGGGCTTCGTTTTCGGAGATTCATCAATTCACCAAATCGCAATCAGAATCGAAGCCTTCAGTCGAAGATCATCCTAACCCTATTGAAAACAGTCTTGTCATGTACATGGCAAGAAAACATGATGTCACGTTTTTTGTGATTTATATATCATGAAATGGAACATTCGTGACAAGTTTTTCGATACGGGTCATGACGTTACTCTACTGGAAATTACTAATGCGGATGGAAAAATTGGATTGGCCGAAAAATCCAGTCACGGAGGTAGATAGCACTCATGACTGTTCGGTCAAGAGTCCGACTCCGTTCCTCAGGGCCAGCGAGAAAGGATGCCTGGCGAGAAGTAAAAGGCCGACTTGAAGTGTGGATAGCTGACTATACTGCCGTCCAAATATAAAAGGGACGTAACTGCAGCCGAGTTGAAATAGAGAAATTCGCAAAAGACTTTGCGACTTTGCATAAGCGGGGCAATACAATGTTTCAATTTCGGACTGGTTTTTTGGTCACTTTGAACTTTCGAAGAATTTCTTGAACTAGATATGAAGATGGGGAATTTCTCAAGATATCCAACGATATCAATAACTCAATTTCGACCAGGAGTGCAGTTACGTCCCTTTTATATTTGGACGGCAGTATAGGATATAGCATATTTGTAACTTGGTTATTTTCTGAGAGGAAGAGCCGCCAAAGTACATATATCATGAGGTATAAGAGAGCGAGCAGGAAAACGCTATTATCCTATAGTCAGCTATCCACACTTCAAGTCAGCCTTTTATTCCCCGCCAGGCATCCTTCCTCGCTAGCCCCGAGGAACGGAGTCGGACTCTTAACCAAATGGTCATGAGTTCGAACCACCCCCGTGACTCGATTTTTCGGCCAATCCAATTCTTTATGCTAATTAGTGATTTCCAGTAGAGTATCGTCATGGTCCGCCTCGAAAAGCTTGTCACGAATGTTCCACTTCATGATATATAAATCCCAAAGAACGTGACATCGTGTTTTCTTATCATGCACATGACAAGATTATTTTCAATGGGGATGTGATGTTATGATTGCCGCAATGGGTTCAAAAAACGCATGCGAATTTTTCGCGCCCGCGACCGAGTGAAGTGAGACACAGCAGCGAATTGATTGGCCTGAATTGGCGTCCCAACAATTTCTCAAACAATCCTGACTTCAACGCTGGTCGCGCATGCGCAGGGCTTTCGAGTCTATCAGCTTCTCTCTGGAACAAGTTTCTTACTCTGGTATTCATAGTCATTTCTAAACCGAGGGTTAGAGTTTGATCCGAGGTTTAGAGCGCCTAAATAGCGACAGCGCGTAGTTGTCGTGGCCAGATTATCAGCTCCGAGTCTTTTGGTGTTCTGCTGCGCTGGAATGATGCAAAGACTTTGATTCATTCATTGACCACACCGACTACAGCGCCTAATCCGCGGATCTAACTCTAACCCTCGCTTTAGAAACGACTGTGAATACCAGAATTACTCATACAAAAGTATCAAAAGCAGCTCAATCACCCGGATTAGGTCAGCATCCACCAAAAATAAGTGAGTATCACTTGAGATCAGGTTCAACACAAAAAAGGTGTGTCTCGTGCCACTCCGAGTCATAAATTGTAATGCAGCTCCATGAGTCTCTCTATAGATGAGGAACGAATAAACATCTCATGCGACAATGAGGATAAGGTAAGAAGATACCATCAAATCCATATTGATTTCTCTTTCGTGAGTTCAAGTATCCCTCGGACGGATTGCACTCCCGAACTTTCACACGGTCTTCCCTTCGCTGAGAACCGACTTATAGTCAGTCGCAAATGCGTGGCTGTGTGCCCAAATGCTGGTGGGTGGAATCGAACAGTGAGATTTACGCTCCGGTCAAGCTGATTGCACCTCTAGTGGCTGACTCGCGTTGCGACTTGGTGATCCTGGTGCAGACAGTCAACTATTCCATATACTTTGAGTTGTAGAAGGTCATATGCTTCACTGAACAGGTTTCAACATGTCGCTTTGAGAAATCACGCTGCTAATTTCAGGTACGTTGAATTGTAGAAGGTCATATTCTTTAGTGAAACAGTTTCAACGTGTCGCCTTAAGGGGATGTCGGAGTCCTATCAGTATTGTACAGTTACCGACATTGTCGACTTTTCGTTTTTCTCGATGAATTTTTGAGATATCGCAAATCTAATAAGTAACGCCGATTCTATGAGCCATACAGAATCGGCGTTACTTAGTAGAATCCTGATATCTCGAAAATTCATCGAGAAAAACGAAAAGTCGACAATGTCGGTATCCGACATCCTCTTAACACGCTGCTGATATCTTTTAGCAGTATATTTTCCTCGAAAGAGGAGTCGATGACCTCAGATTTTTAGGATGGGCATCGATCAGTGGATGTTGCGTTCCTGCTAGTGTCACCTTAGACCCGCTGTGCATGCGTTTGATCCTTGAGTTTGTGTATTTAGTGGTAAGGCTTGGTTGTGAAATTCCATCATACGTTTATAATATGTATAAAAGTAGAAGGTAACTTCATCTTCTACGTCACTGACGAACGTTCCCAGCATAGTAAAAATTTCAACTCGCCCTAATTTACTCAATTTTGCTCGGATTCAGACTCACAAACGCTCAAATTCTTCGTTTTTGAAAACCCTACAACTGCCTTGCATACTGTTGCCTTATCCGAGCTATGGTTTTTTATCTAAATACCGTGAATTGGGGTGAATGTGGCTACGGGATGAATGTGGCCACTTTTCCGGAAAGAGATTGTAATAGTCGTAACTCCGATGCTATACCAGCTAGAGAGACGTGCAAAAGTGCATTTTAAAGCTTAGGATCTCTTCTTTTGAGATATGCCAGCTCATTTGTGATGAGACAGGTTCCATTCACACTTTTTTCCATTGGAATGAAGGGAAATTGTCAAGTAAAAATTTCATGTTCCAAAAATTTGTTTAACCTTGGGAATCACTCGCATCGTTCATTTCATTCAGAGAACCTGCCCACTCAAGAAGGAATGGAGAAGAGCGGATGATCACCGAGTTGCATTTGTCGACTGCTAGATACTGTACTTGCATTGGAGTAGAATTTTCGATACCCAATTTCGCTCAGCATTCCGTTCTCTTACTGTCTCATTCTGCTCGTCAGTCCAGGCTTGACGCAGAAATTCAAAAGCATTGGCTGGATTCTCCGTGGAAATCGTCTTCCCGAGGGAGAATCAGAACGAGCTCCTAGTCTCGGTTGAACTCTCCGATTGCTCAATACTGTTTCTCCATGTCGGTAAAAGTTCCTCAACTCGACTCGACCAGGGGACCCGCTTTTTCAGTGTTCCATCTTGCTCTTCAGTATATGCTGAACCTAGGAATCCCCATGCAGTATTCGGATTCTTCGTGAAAGATGTCTCATCAAGTGGGGAATAGGACGCTTTTACAGAATCAAGTTGCCCTCGTCAATTGCTAAATGATGCCTTTTCGAGATGAATATAGAATTCTCGATCCTGTTCGGCAATCCACTGTCTTACTGTTCCATTCTTTCGATGAGGCCATGATCAACCTTAGGGATTCCCTCGATCGTTCACTTCATCCGGGTGGATTATCCTTTCAACGAAGAATCGGGACAAGCGGTCGATTGCCGGGTTGCACTTCTCGAATTCTCGATGCTGTCTCTGCATGGGAGAAACATTTCTACCTCTCGACGTTGCTTAGCAAGCGACTTTTTCAGTCATCAATTTTTCTCTCGAGGCCACGCTCAACTGAGGAATCGACCTGCATTGTTCGAATCCTTCGAAAGGGATTGCCACTCATGGAAGAGTACGCCGTGATAGTACCCAGTTGAAATCGTCGATTGCTGAATATCGTCTCTTCACAGAGGAGAATGGTTCTTGACTCGATCTACTCAGCTTGCGTCCCTTTTCAATGTTTCATTCGGTTTTTCTGTCTGCTCAACCAAGAATTCCACTTGGAACGTTCTGATTCTCCGGGGAAGATATACACTTGAGGGAATACTGGGCCGGGCTGAAAGTGCCTGGGTTGCACTCGTCCATTGCTCGATACTTCCTCTCCGGGAAAAATTTCTACCACCCGATTTCTAATGGCACTATACTCTCTTACTGTTCCGTTCACTTGCTCAGGCAATGTTCTTCCTCAGAAATTCATTGCATCGTTCATTTCATCCGAAAAATTGTTCACCCAAGGAGGAGTCGGAGAGGACGGATGATCACGGGTTGCAGTTATCAATTCCTCAGTACTGTCTTTGCATGGGTGAAATCTACTATCACTAAGTTTTGCTCTGCATTCCGCTCTCCTACTGTCCCATTCTGCTCGTCGGTCCAAGTTTGATGCAGAAGTTAACATGCATTGTCTAGATTCCCCGAGAAAGTCGTCTTCCCGAGGGAGGATCAGGACTAGCTCACAGACTCGGTTGAAATCCTCGGTCACTCAATACTATCTCTTCATGAGGGGGGATGTTTCGCGACTCGATTTACCCGGAAATCCGCTCTCTCACTATTCCATTTGCTTTTTGCTTCGTGCTCAACCTGAAAATCTACATAGACTGTTCGGATTCTTCGAGGGAGATGGTCACTCCAGGGAGAGTTAGGACGCTTTCAAGAAACCTAAGTTGCACTCGTCCATCGCCCAATGATGCTTTTCCTAGAGAGAGTTCAACTACTCCATTTCCCCGGCAATTCACTCTTTCACTGTTCCACTCCCTTGCTTGGGCCATATTTATCCTCAGGAATAGCTTGCATCAATCATCTCATCCAGACAAACTGTCCACTCGAGAAGGATCCGAGACGAGCGTTCAATTACGAGGTTTTATTCGTAGAATTCTCAATGCTGTCCCTGCATAGGCGAGAAGTTTTTACTGCTCAACATTGCCCGAGATCTGCTCTTTCACGTTTTGGTTCTGCTCTTCGGACGACGCTCACGCGAGGAATCGATATGCGTCGTTCGAATCCGCTGAGGAAGTTGTCCACTCAAACGAGAACTAGGACGTCCTGATTGTACCTGGTTGGAATGATCGGTTGCTTAATATTGTCTCTCCACGAAAGAGTATGTTCCGCGACTTAATCTATTCAGCATGCGTTCCTTTTACTATTTCATCCTGTTCGCATGTCTATGCTGAACCAAGAATTCCATATGCAACGTTCTGATTTCCCGAAGGAGATATACATCCGGGGATAATCTGGCCAAGCTGATAGTGCCTGATTCGCACTCATCCATCGCACAATACTGGCTCTCCGAGAGAGAGTTATTCTACTCGATTTTGCCCGGCGATCCGCTCTCTTACTCTTCCGTTATGTTGCTTAGGCCATGTTTAACCTTGGGAATTACTCGCATCGTTCATTTCATTCAGAGAACCTGCCCACTCAGGAAGGAATGGAGAAGAGCGGATGATCACCGAGTTGCACGTGTCGATTGCTAGATACTGTACTTGCATTGGAGTAGAATTTTCGATACTCAATTCCGCTCAGCATTCCGTTCTCCTACTGTCTCATTCTGCTCGTCAGTCCAGGCTTGACGCAGAAATTCTCCCGCATTGGCTGGATTCTCCGAGGAAATCGTCTTCCCGAGGGAGAATCAGAACGAGCTTCTAGTTTCGGTTGAACTCTCCGATTGCTCAATACTGTTTCTCCATGTCGGTCAAAGTTCCTCAATTCGACTCGACCAGGGGACCCGCTTTTTCAGTGTTCCATCTTGCTCTTCAGTATATGCTGAACCTAGAAATCCACATGCAGTAATCGGATTCTTCGTGGAAGTTGTCTCATCATGTGGGGAATAGGACGCTTTTACAGAATTAAGTTGCCCTCGTCATTACTCAATGATGCCTTTTCGAGATGGATATAGAATACTCGATCCTGTTCGGCAATCCACTGTCTTACTGTTCCATTCTCGCGATGAGGACATGATCAACCTCAGGGATTACCTCGATCGTTCACTCCATCCGGGTGAATTATCCTTTCAACGAACAATCTGGACAAGCGGTCGATTGCCGGGTTGCACTTCTCGAATTCTCGATCCTGTCTCTGCATGGGAGGAACCTTTCTACCTCTCGACGTTGCTCAGCAAGCGACTATTTCAGTAGTCAATCCCTCTCTCGAGGCCACGCTCAACTGAGGAATCGACCTGCATTGTTCGAATTCTCCGAGAGGGATTGCCACTCATGGGAGAGTACGCCGTGATAGTACCCAATTGAAATCGTCGATTGCTGAATATCGTCTCTTCATAGAGAAGAATGGTTCTTGACTCGATCTACTCAGCTTGCGTCCCTTTCCATCCGGTTCTTCTGTCTGCTCAACCAAGAATTCCACTTGGAACGTTCTGATTCTCCGGGGAAGATATACACTTGAGGGAATACTGGGCTGGGCTGAAAGTGCCTGGTTTACACTCGTCCATTGCTCGATACTTCCTCTCCGGGAAAAATTTCTACCACCCGATTTCTAACGGCACTATACTCTCTTACTGTTCCGTTCACTTGCTCAGGCAATGTTCTTCCTCAGAAATTCATTGCATCGTTCATTCCATCCGAAGAGTTGTTCACCCAAGGAGGAGTCGGAGAAGACGGATGATGACGGGTTGCAGTTATCAATTCCTAAATACTGTCTTTGCATGGGTGAAAATTACTATCACTAAGTTTTGTTTTCATTCTGCTCTCCTACTGTCCCATTCTGCTCGTCGGTCCAAATTTGATGCAGAAGTTAACATGCGTTGTCTAGATTCCCCGAGAAAGTCGTCTTCCCGAAGGAGAATCAGGACTAGCTCGAGGACTCGGTTGAAATCCTCGGTCGCTCAATACTATCTCTTCATGAGGGGGGATGTTTCGCGACTCGATTTACCCGGAAATCCGCTCTTTTACTATTCCATTTGCATTCTGATCCATGCTCAACCTGAAAATCTACATACACTGTTCGGATTCTGCGAGGAAGATGGTCACTCCAGGGAGAGTTAGGACGCTTTCAAGAAACCTAAGTTGCACTCGTCCATCGCCCAATGATTCCATTTTCTCCGGCAATTCACTCTTTCACTGTTCCACTCCCTTGCTTGGGCCATATTGATCCTCAGGAATAGCTCGCATCAATCATCTCATCCAGACAAACTGTCCACTCGAGAAGAATCCGAGACGAGCGTTCAGTTACGAGGTTGTATTCGTAGAATTCTCAATGCTGTCCCTGCATAGGCGAGAAGTTTTTACTGCTCAACATTGCTCGAAATCTGCTCTTTCACGTTTCGGTTCTGCTCTTCGGACGACGCTCACCCGAGAAATCGATATGCGTCGTTCGAATCCGCTGAGGAAGTTGTCCACTCAAACGAGAATTAGGACGTCCTGATTGTACCCGGTTGAAATGATCGGTTGCTTAATATTGTCTCTCCACGAAAGAGTATGTTCCGCGACTTAATCTATTCAGCATGCGTTCCTTTTACTATTTCATCCTGTTCGCATGTCTATGCTGAACCAAGAATTCCATATGCAACGTTCTGATTTCCCGAAGGAGATATACATCCGGGGATAATCTGGCCAAGCTGATAGTGCCTGATTCGCACTCATCCATCGCACAATACTGGCTCTCCGAGAGAGAGTTATTCTACTCGATTTTGCCCGGCGATCCGCTCTCTTACTCTTCCGTTATGTTGCTTAGGCCATGTTTAACCTTGGGAATCACTCGCATCGTTCATTTCATTCAGAGAACCTGCCCACTCAAGAAGGAATGGAGAAGAGCGGATGATCACCGAGTTGCACTTGTCGACTGCTAGATACTGTACTTGCATCGGAGTAGAATTTTTGATACCCAATTTCGCTCAGCATTCCGTTCTCTTACTGTCTCATTCTGCTCGTCAGTCCAGGCTTGACGCAGAAATTCAACAGCATTGGCTGGATTCTCCGTGGAAATCGTCTTCCCGAGGGAAAATCAGAACGAGCTCCTAGTCTCGGTTGAACTCTCCGATTGCTCAATACTGTTTCTCCATGTCGGTAAAAGTTCCTCAACTCGACTCGACCAGGGGACCCGCTTCTTTACTGTTCCATCCTGCTCTTCAGTATATGCTGAACCTAGGAATCCCCATGCAGTATTCGGATTCTTCGTGGAAGATGTCTCATCAAGTGGGGAATAGGACGCTTTTACAGAATCAAGTTGCCCTCGTCAATTGCTAAATGATGCCTTTTCGAGATGAATATAGAATTCTCGATCCTGTTCGGCAATCCACTGTCTTACTGTTCCATTCTTTCGATGAGGCCATGATCAACCTTAGGGATTCCCTCGATCGTTCACTTCATCCGGGTGGATTATCCTTTCAACGAAGAATCTGGACAAGCGGTCGATTGCCGGGTTGCACTTCTCGAATTCTCGATCCTGTCTCTGCATGGGAGGAACCTTTCTACCTCTCGACGTTGCTCAGCAAGCGACTATTTCAGTAGTCAATCCCTCTCTCGAGGCCACGCTCAACTGAGGAATCGACCTGCATTGTTCGAATCCTTCGAGAGGGATTGCCACTCATGGAAGAGTGCGCCGTGATAGTACCCAATTGAAATCGTCGATTGCTGAATATCGTCTCTTCATAGAGAAGAATGGTTCTTGACTCGATCTACTCAGCTTGCGTCCCTTTTCATCCGGTTCTTCTGTCTGCTCAGCCAAGAATTCCACTTGGAACGTTCTGATTCTCCGGGGAAGATATACACTTGAGGGAATATTGGGCCGGGCTGAAAGTGCCTGGGTTGCACTCGTCCATTGCTCGATACTTCCTCTCCGGGAAAAATTTCTACCACCCGATTTCTAACGGCACTATACTCTCTTACTGTTCCGTTCACTTGCTCAGGCAATGTCCATCATCAGGAATTCATTGCATCGTTGAATCCATCCGAAAAATTGTTCACTCAAGGAGGAGTCGGAGAAGACGGATGATCACGGGTTGCAGTTATCAGTTCCTCAATACTGTCTTTGCATGGGTGAAAATTACTATCACTAAGTTTTGCTTTGCATTCCGCTCTCCTACTGTCCCATTCTGCTCGTTGGTCCAAGTTTGATGCAGGAGTTAACATGCATTGTCTAGATTCCCCGAGAAAGTCGTCTTCCCGAGGGAGAATCAGGACAAGGTCACAGTCTCGGTTGAAATCCTCGGTGGCTCAATACTATCTCTCCGATGTTTCGCGACTCGATTTACCCGGGAATCCACTCTTTTACTATTCCATTTGCTTTTTGATTCATGCTCCACCTGAAAATCTATGTACACTGCTCGGATTCTTCGAGAAAGATGGTCACTCCAGGGAGAGTTAGGACGCTCTCAAGAAACCTAAGTTGCACTCGTCCATCGCCCAATGATGCTTCTCCTAGAGAGAGTTCAACTACTCCATTTTCTCCGGCAATTCACTCTTTCACTGTTCCACTACCTCGCTTGGGCCATTTTTATCCTCAGGAATAGCTTGCATCAATCATCTCATCCAGACAAACTGTCCACTCGAGAAGGATCCGAGACGAGCGTTCAATTACGAGGTTGTATTCGTCGGATTCTCAATGCTGTCCCTGCATAGGCGAGAAGTTTTTACTGTTCAACATTGCTCGAAATCTGCTCTTTCACGTTTCGGTTCTGCTCTTCGGACGACGCTCACCCGAGAAATCGACATGCGTCGTTCGAATCCGCTGAGGGAGTTGTCCACTCAAACGGGAGTTAGGACGTCCTGATTGTACCCGGTTGAAATGGTCGATTGCTAAATATTGTCTCTCCACGAAGGAGTATGTTCCGCGACTTGATCTATCCAGCATGCGTTCCTTTTACCATTTCATCCTGTTCGCATGTCTATGCCCAACCAAGAATCCAATCTGCAACGTTCTGATTTCCCGAAGGAGATATACATCCGGGGATAATCTGGCCAAGCTGATAGTGCCTGATTCGCACTCATCCATCGCTCAATACTGGCTCTCCGAGAGAGAGTTATTCTACTCGATTTTGCCCGGCGATCCGCTCTCTTACTCTTCCGTTATGTTGCTTAGGCCATGTTTAACCTTGGGAATCACTCGCATCGTTCATTTCATTCAGAGAACCTGCCCACTCAAGAAGGAATGGAGAAGAGCGGATAATCACCGAGTTGCACTTGTCGACTGCTAGATACTGTACTTGCATCGGAGTAGAATTTTTGATACCCAATTTCGCTCAGCATTCCGTTCTCTTACTGTCTCATTCTGCTCGTCAGTCCAGGCTTGACGCAGAAATTCAACAGCATTGGCTGGATTCTCCGTGGAAATCGTCTTCCCGAGGGAAAATCAGAACAAGCTCCTAGTCTCGGTTGAACTCTCCGATTGCTCAATACTGTTTCTCCATGTCGGTAAAAGTTCCTCAACTCGACTCGACCAGGGGACCCGCTTCTTTACTGTTCCATCCTGCTCTTCAGTATATGCTGAACCTAGGAATCCCCATGCAGTATTCGGATTCTTCGTGGAAGATGTCTCATCAAGTGGGGAATAGGACGCTTTTACAGAATCAAGTTGCCCTCGTCAATTGCTAAATGATGCCTTTTCGAGATGAATATAGAATTCTCGATCCTGTTCGGCAATCCACTGTCTTACTGTTCCATTTTTTCGATGAGGCCATGATCAACCTTAGGGATTCCCTCGATCGTTCACTTCATCCGGGTGGATTATCCTTTCAACGAAGAATCGGGACAAGCGGTCGATTGCCGGGTTGCACTTCTCGAATTCTCGATGCTGTCTCTGCATGGGAGTAACATTTCTACCTCTCGACGTTGCTTAGCAAGCGACTTTTTCAGTCGTCAATTCCTTTCTCGAGGCCACGCTCAACTGAGGAATCGACCTGCATTGTTCGAATTCTTCGAAAGGGATTGCCACTCATGGAAGACTACGCCGTGATAGTACCCAGTTGAAATCGTCGATTGCTGAATATCGTCTCTTCATAGAGTAGAATGGTTCTTGACTCGATCTACTCAGCTTGCGTCCCTTTTCAATGTTTCATTCGGTTCTTCTGTCTGCTCAACCAAGAATTCCACTTGGAACGTTCTGATTCTCCGGGGAAGATATACACTTGGGGGAATACTGGGCCGGGCTGAAAGTGCCTGGGTTGCACTGGTCCATTGCTCGATACTTCCTCTCCGGGAAAAATTTCTACCACCCGATTTCTAACGGCACTATACTCTCTTACTGTTCCGTTCACTTGCTCAGGCAATGATCTTCCTCAGAAATTCATTGCATCGTTCATTTCATCCGAAAAATTGTTCACCCAAGGAGGAGTCGGAGAAGACGGATGATCACGGGTTGCAGTTATCAATTCCTCAATACTGTCTTTGCATGGGTGAAAATTACTATCACTAAGTTTTGCTTTGCATCCCGCTCTCCTACTGTCCCATTCTGCTCGTCGGTCCAAGTTTGATGCAGAAGTTAACATGCATTGTCTAGATTCCCCGAGAAAGTCGTCTTCCCGAGGGAGGATCAGGACTAGCTCACAGACTCGGTTGAAATCCTCGGTCGCTCAATACTATCTCTTCATGAGGGGGGATGTTTCGCGACTCGATTTACCCGGAAATCCGCTCTTTTACTATTCCATTTGCTTTTTGATTCGTGCTCAACCTGAAAATCTACATAGACTGTTCGGATTCTTCGAGGACGATGGTCACTCCAGGGAGACTTAGGACGCTTTCAAGAAACCTAAGTTGCACTCGTCCATCGCCCAATGATGCTTTTCCTAGAGAAAGTTCAACTACTCCCTTTTCTCCGGCAATTCACTCTTTCACTGTTCCACTCCCTTGCTTGGGCCATATTTATCCTCAGGAATAGCTTGCATCAATCATCTCATCCAGACAAACTGTCCACTCGAGAAGGATCCGAGACGAGCGTTCAATTACGAGGTTGTATTCGTAGAATTCCAATGCTGTCCCTGCATAGGCGAGAAGTTTTTACTGCTCAACATTGCTCGGAATCTGCTCTTTCACGTTTCGGTTCTGCTCTTCGGACGATAGGCCAGTAATTCTAGCTCAGAATCGATCCGTTTTCGACATGACTGCTAAAGGATGGTTTTATTTTTTCTTGGGTGCGGAACACCCTAGTGAACAACCCCCCATAAAATGGAACAACTCCAGGGGTGTGGAAAAAATTACAATAACAAAATAGTGAAAAATTTTGTATTTTTTTCCATTATTTTGCATCCCGGGGAGTGGTTATAATATTTGGATTGTTCCTTATGATACCATATTGTAGGCAATGAAAGCTATAGCCGTTAGTATATAAGACCACATTATCCGCCCTGTAAAGGGTCGCCATGTTGGCCGCCATATGCAGGATTTTTAAACTGTGGCGCGTCATACTTGAGCGGTATACCTCAGCGTATTACCAGATTATCATGAAATTAAGGACGTATAACATATTTTCCTCTCATCTTGGTACGGTGAAAATGAGTGTAATTGGTGGTAATTCAAAAAAATGAACATTAATTAATGGAGAGCAACAAATTTGCATAACGAATCTCAATATGCTTTGTATTCATGAACAGTGGGTAGTAGTGGGTAGTTTTAGTGGGTTTCTCAATTTTTTAAAGGAGGATTGTGCTCATTCTAGTCTTCCATCAGTCGCCTTGGTACTTCCTATGAGAATTTTCAAAATTCTACAAAATTCAACTACAACTGCTTCACTCCTGTTAGTTTGTTGGGTGTGAATATCCAGAACCCAATAAAGGCCCAGAAGTGGAGCAGTTGTAGTTGATTTTTGTGAAACTTTGAAAATACTCATGGAAAATATCAAGGAAATGGATGGAAGACTAGAATAAGCACAATCCTCCTTTAAAAAATTGAGAAACCCCCTGTTAATGAATACAAAGCATATTGAGATTTGTTATGCAAATTTGTTGCTCTCCATTAATTAATGTTCATTTTTTTGAATTGCCACCAATTACACTCATTTTTACCGTACCAAGATGAGAGGAAAATATGTTATACGTCCTTAATTTCATGATAATCTGGTAATACGCTGAGGTATACCGCTCAAGTATGACGCGCCACAGTTTATAAAATCCTGCATATGGTGGTCAAAATGGCGACCCTTTACAGCGCGGACAGCGCGGATAGGCGTTTTGATGCTCATTCGTTGATCTAATCATGACGAGCAGAATATTTTTGCCGCTCGCAGACGAGCGAGCGGACGCAGTTGACAAAGTTTTTTGAGCAAAGCTGGAGAAGAATCCAAAGTTTGCAAACAGCGTCCGCTTGCTCGTCTGCGAGCGGCAAAAATATTCTGCTCGTCATGATTAGATCAACGAATGAGCATCAAAACGCCTATATGTGGCCTATATACTAACGGCTATAGCGATCCGCATCTCAAGAGAGCCTTTTACCGACAGTACTCTAACCTTCCTCGCTGGCCACGACGGTAAGTTGTTGGACTTCGAATCGGACACATCCGACAGTGGATGGGTTCGAATCCCGGTGTCGGCAAAGTTCGTCACCACCGAAACATTCTCGTGACTTTTTTTTTTTATGGTCGACTGTTATTGATAATTTTTTTGTCCATGCACTGGATCTTTCAGTTGCGTTTTAGGAAAAAATCTGGCAAAACGTGACAAAGATCTTGACAAAGTCACATGACATGCCTCGCTTTACGTAAGAATCCAGAAAATCGTGACAAATAATTATGACAAAGTCCCGTAACATGCGCGGGAAATTCGGGAAATCATGACGAAAATTCGTGACATAAAACTATGGCACATATGACATATGATCATGACACGTTTCCATGACATGAAGTTGATCATGGACTTATGTCATGAATGTCCAAGATCGTGATGTGGTTTTTCGAAAAAACGTGATATCATGTTTTTATGTCATGTACATGACATAATTTTTTTCAATAGGGTGTGCCTATGCTTATACACGGGAGGGGAAAAAGCGAAAAAGGGAAAAAGAGAAAGTAAGCACTTTCTGTCGAGGCCCTTGGGGCGAATTTTCTCAGATTTTTCCTCGGACTTTTTTTCCCCCAGTTTCCACTAGGTGGTCTGGGCACCGACTCCGTACAGCAAAACCACGATCCTAAAAGTAAGGTCTGCCGACTCAGTGGCGGACACGGGCATAAAAGATAGGTCTGCTTACTCCAAGCCGCGCACCCATACCTCCGGTGAGGAGTGATTTCCCCTACTCTGCCGCCCAGAAACCAATATGGCCGGCCCATTAGGTAAGCGCGCGGGCGCCAGCCGTCTGCTTTGGGAATGTAGCTGATTAGACAGTCCGCAGTCATCTGGAAAACCCAGCTCAAAAAATGCTGCATTGTCAAGGATGATTCAGCTAAAGTCTAGATCATCCGATATCTTGTACATTAGCCTGAGAATAAATCTCGTTCTTGAACTCAAATCCCAAGCCCCCTTTGGGGGCTCGCGGTTTATTTAGGGCTTTTGAAACTATCGAGGCGAGAAGTGGCCGTAGCCAATCGGATAGCGTGCTTGCATTCTCTTTTTGCCGGTCTGGGTTCGAGTCACGGTCGGGCAGTTTTTTTCATTTTTTTCTCTATTGATCATGCTGATATTCTTTTTTTTTCGAATCATCCTGCAATGAAAATTTTTGAACGGCAAGACAAAGCCCGTGCCCTACTTTTTTTCGTATCAGCATTGCTCGTTATGTTCAAAATGCACTTAAGCGGTGCTTGCTTATGTAATGGAATTGAATAAGGATTCTTCCATGATTGATCTGTGCATGATTAATATTGCACTTTGTTGCAGAAAAGTTTGCTATAAGGCATTGAATCGTTTTTTTTTACCTAATCCAGGAGTGGACTGCTGTGTAATCAAATCCGAGTGCTTATTAGTTATAGTTTTTTGTACATCCTTCTGTGTATCCACTCCCATGAAAACCTAAACGTCAGATATCACTATACTCGTAACACGTCGCGTTGGCCGCGCGGCGTGAGTGTCGGACTTCTAATCAAAGGATCTTGGGTTCGTGCCTCGGTGTCGGCCAAATCATCGAAACCAAGGAATATGCTCCAAATGTTTCTTTTTTCCTTTTTTCCGTCTATGCATTGGCGTAGAAAAGTCGAGAACAGTAGATGATGAGGCTGAGTCGATTCCATTAATTCTCCAAAAGTTGACTCTAATAATAGACTCTAATATTTGACTCGAATAAATGCACCAAATTCTGAGTCTAATATTCGACTCGAATATTAGAGTCTACTATTCGAGTCAAATATTTTCACCAGGGTAGGAACTTTTCGCTCATGGAAAGACAGTATTGAGATATCGATAGAGCAACCGGATAATCATCCTTTCGTCCCGATTCCTCCTTGAGTGGTCAGTCTTCTCGGACTGAATGAGCCATGCAAGTGATTTCCAAGGTGGAACATACATAGTCTAAGCAGTTGAGTGGAACAATAAGAGAGCGAATTGGCGAAGAAAGTCGAGTCCCACGAATTCTTCTCGGAGAGGCATTATCGAGCAAGAGATGAATGCAACTCAGGCACTATTGCCTCGTCCCAATTATTCCCCAAAAAGACAACTTCGTCGGAGGATTGGAACAATGTATGTAATTCTTTGGGTTCAGTATGGACTGAAGAGCAGAGTGGGAAACTAAAAGAGCGGATTGCCAAGACAATCGAGTCATCAGAATTTTCCTTTTAAGGAGACAGTATGGAGCAATCGACGATTTCAACCTGGCGATGTAAACACGTTTTAATTCTACCTCGAGTGGACATGTTCTTCGGGGAATTCGACTAATGCATAAGGATTCCCACGATGAGCATGGCCTGAGGAGTAGTATAGAACAGTAGAAAAGCGGAATGCGGAGCAAAATCGAGTAGTGGGAATTCTCCTCGAATGCAAAGATAGTATTGAGGAATCAACAATAGGGTGGACCGAAAAAACATTTTTCCCGAAAATTGCTTTGCATTAGTCGGGATTCACTGTCTCAAGGTGAGAAAGTATGAAAATAATTTTGCTGCATGCTCAAAGACGAGTTTTTCAGGTGGAGCAGGAGCCTTGGAGTTTTGATAGAAAATGCGTGGAAAACGGTATCTAAGAGTTCTCTCGGTCTGTCCAAATCAGTGTTTTCGTGGGTATAACGTTATGAATGGTGCGCGGGCAGTCCTTTTTTCCTTCACTTTTTTCGAGGCATTTCGACTCATTGATGATGATAACGGTGGTTCCAAGTAGCCATGATGCATCGGACTTGAGATGTAAACTAGTGGAAAATGCGGAATTTCATGAAAAATGATGATAAATGGCTAATACGGAGAACTCAAGCCCAGTTTCTGACGCATCCTCGCTCCCTTCAATCACTGTAATCGTGTTTTCATTACTCTAACCTAAAAATGCCGCGTTTAAATAGGATTTTAGGGTTCTCGTAATGGAAAAATATATCCGCACCTCACTTGCAAGCCCATTTTGGGCACTGGAGGACATGTCTGTCTCGCTTTGCTCGATAGACAAACTGTCCTAGTGCCCAAAATCGGCTACCGCGCTCAGTACGGTAATATACTATTAGGAGGCTGTAGGAGAACCTTTAAAAAATTAGATGGGAGTGCCCGCGCACCATTTATAACGTTATGTTCATGGAAATACTAACTTGGAGAGAATGAGGGATGTCTTTCTTAGCGTTTCCCATGCATTTTCTATCCAAACTTCAAGGCTCTTGCTCCACCTGAAAAACTCGAGTTTGAGCGCGCATCGAAATTTTTTTTCATACTTTCTCCTCCAAAAACAGTGAATCCCGACTAAAGCTGAGCAATTTTTGGGATAGAAGTTTTTTGGCACACCCTGATCAACGAGGACAGCCTGGTAATCATTCGCTCGCCCCGATTCCTCCTTGAGTAGACATTCTTCCCGGATGGGAGGGAAAATCCAAGTGATTCCCAAGGATGAACAGGGCCTAAGCAAGGAAGTGGAACAGGGAGAGAGGACTGGCGAAGAAAATGGAGTAATACAAATTTTCCCCTGAGAGACATTGTTGAGTAATAGACGAGCGCAATGCAGGCACTATGAGCTGGTCCCAATTTCACCTAGAGTGGACATGTCCCTCGGAGAATACGAACGATGTACGAGATTTTTCAGGTTCAGCGTGGCCTGATGAGCAGAATGGCACAGTGAAAGAGCGGGATGCTAAGCCAAATCGAGTAGTGAGGATTTTTCTCCCATGTAAATACAGTATTGCGAAATTGAGAAGAGCAACCCGGTCATCATCCGCTCGTCCCGAATCCTTCTTGTGTTATTTTTCCCGAATAAAATGAACGAGGCAAGTGATTTCCGAAATTGAACATGACCTAAGCAGGAGAAAGGGACAGTATCAGAGCGGTTCACCGCAGAAAATCGGGTACGAAATATTCTACTCGGAGAAACATTATTGAACAATCGACGAGTGCGACTGATGAGGCACCATAAGCTTGTCCCGATTCTTCCCCATATGGACAGCTCTCTCGGAGAATCCGATTGATGAATGTAATTCATCAGGCCCAGCATGGAGTGAGAAGCAGGATGGGACAGTAAAAGAGTGTATTGCCGAAAAAATCGAGTCGTAGGACTTTTCTCTCATGGAGAACCAGTATTGGGCAATCAACCATTCCAACCGAAAATTGTAGTCTCGTCCTAACTCGCCCTTGACGGGACTTCTACCTCGGAGAATCCGACCTACGTATGTAGTTTTTCATAATCTGTATGACTTGAGGAGCACGACAGGACGGTAAGAGAGCGGATTGAGGTAGAAAATTAAGTCTCACATATTTTCCTCGGAGAGTCATCATTAAGTAATGGACGAGGGGAACTCAGGCACCATGAGCTCTTCCCAATTTTTCCCCAAGTGATTCACTTCCTTGGAGAATTCATACGATGCATGTGACTCCCCAGGTTCAGCAAGGGCTGAGAAGTAGAATGGAACACTCGAAGAGCGGATTGCCGACAAAATCGAATCGTTGGAATTTTCCTCTCATGGAGGGACAGCATGGAGCGATCGACGATTTCAACCGGATGATGTACGCACGTCCTGAGTCTTCCGCGAAATGGTATCATTCTCGGGGTATCCGTCCAAAGCATGTGAATTTCTAGATTGATTATCGTTTGACGAGCAGAATAGAACAGTAGAAACGCGGAATGCCAGGCACAATCGAGTAGTGGCAATTTCCCTCCAATTCGAAGACAGTAGTGAAAGATCAACAAGTGCAACGCAGTAATCATTGGTCTGACCGGGTTCCTTCATGAGTGGACATTCCCCCCGGATGGTATGAATGATGCAATTGATTTCCAAGTCTGAATATAGCCTTAGCAGGAGTTCAGATTAGTGAGAGAATGGATTTCCGAGGTGAAATGGGGGGAACGAATTTTACTCGGGGGAACATCATAGAGCAGTAGATGAGTGCAATGTAGGCACTATGAGGCCGTCTCGGATATCTCTCAAGTAAATAGCTTTCTCGGGGAATCCGAAGAATGCATATGAAATTCGACGTTCTACTTGCGATCAGGAACAGAATGGAACAGTAAAAGAGCGGAATGCTGAGCTACATCGAGTACTAGAAATTTCTCTCCTACGGCAAGACAGTATTGCGTAACCAACAGGTGCAACCCGGTAATCACCCACTCCTCCTGATTTCTCGTCGAGTGGACATTTCCCTGGATGGACTGAGTGATGCGAGTGTTCCCGTAGTTTGGTCATGGCCTGAGCAGGAGAATGGAACAGTAAGAGAGCGGATTGCCGAGGAGTATCGAGTAGCGCGAGATTAGCTTGGTGAGCCACTATTCAATAAGTGGACAACCGCATCTCGGCCACTATGAATTTCCCGAGATTCCCTCAAGTGGACACCCCCCCCCCGGATAATCCGAACGATGTATGTGATATTTCAGGCTCAGCATGGAATGAAGAGCAGGATGGAATAGTGGAAAAGCGGGTTCCCGAGTCAATCGAGTCCAGAAACATTTTCCCTTATGGAGAGACAGAATAAGGTTCTAGCGAAAAACGTCCGCTAAGGGCGCAGAAGCAAGATACATGAAATACCACTGTCCGTGTGCGTCGGTGATACCTCCCGCATACTCTCTCACCCCGACTCACACCTGCCCACACTGACGTAAATGGACGGGCAAAATCCATGTGTTGAGGAGCTTATTGGCATCACCGCTGCCCCGGTGGACGTTTCCCTGCTATAGCCTCATTGAGAACCCCATGATTCCAACCGAGACTGAGAGCTAACTCGTCCTGATTCTTCTTTAGAGGAAATCTTCTTTGGGGAGTCCGAGTAATGCATGTGGATTCCTAGGATGTGTATGGCCAGACAAACAAGATAGAACAGTAGAAGAACGGAATGCCGAGCAAAACCGGGTAGTGGGTTTTCTCTTCGAATGCAGAGACGGTATTGAGAAATCAACAAGTGCAGCCTGGCAATCCAAGCATGTTCACTGGTCCCATTTTCACTTAGGGCAGACATCTTACTCGGAGAGTATGTACAATGTACGTAATCTTTCAGGCTCAGCATGGCCTGATGAGCAAAATGGAACAGTAAAAGAGCAGAATGCTGAGCCTAATCGAGTATTGAGAATTTCTCTCCCATGTAAAGAGTCTATTGCGGAATCGAGATGGGAAGCCCGGTCATCATCCGCTCGAAAAATCCGACCAATGCATGAAGATTACTACTTTGATCATCGCCTGACGAGCGGAATGGAATAATAGGAGCGCGGATGCCGAGCACAATCGAGTAGTGGGAATTTTCCTCCGATTCGAAGACAGTATTGAAAGTTCGACTAGTGCATCCCAGTAATATTTGGGCTGTCCAGGTTCCATCACGAGTGGACATTTCCACCGGATGGAATGAATGATGCATGTGATTTTCAAGTTTTAACATCGATGCAGCAGGAGACCGGGTCAATGAGAGAGTGGGCTGCCGAGGAGAATCGAGGAGTGAGAGACTTTCTTGGAGAAGCATTTCTGAACAGCAGCGGACGACTGCATCCCGGACCTTATAAGTATGTTCGGATTTTTCCTCAAGTGGTCGACTCGCCTGGATAACCGAACGATGTATGTGATATTTCAGGTTCAGCATGGACTCTTTAACAAGATGGGACAGTGGAAGAGCGGGTTCCCGAGTCAATCAAGTCGAGAAAAACTTTTGCCCGTGGAGAGACAGTATTGAGCACCCCACGATTCCTAACGAGATCGTGAGCTAGCTCGACCGGATTCTTCCTTAAATGGACATCATTTCGGGGGATTAAATAACTGCATGTGGATTCCTAGAATGAGCATAGCCTGACGAGCAGAATAGAACAGTAAGAGAGTGGAATGCCGAACAAGAGCAAGTAGTGAGGATTCTCCTCAGATGCGAAGACAGTATTGATGAATCAACAAGCGCAACCTGGTAATCATCCCTTCATGCCGATTCCAGCTTGATTGGACGTCCTTGCCGGATGGGATGAAAAATTCAAGAAATTCACAAGGATGAACATGGCTCCAGCAAAAGAGTGGGATAGGGAGAGACGACTGGCGAAGAAAGGAGAGTAATACAGATTTTCCTCGGAGACATGTTGTTGAGCAATAGACGAGTGCAATCCAGGCGCATTCAGCTGGTCCCGATCCTACTTACAGTGGATATCTTCCTCGGAGAATACGTACGATGTACGAAGCTTTTCAGGTTCAGCATAGCCTGACGAGCAAGATGGAACAGTGAAAGAGCAGGATGCTGAGCCTAATCGAGTAGTGAGAATTTTTCTCCCATGTAAAGACTCTTGCAGAATCGAAATAAGCAGCCCAGTCATCATGAGGTCGAAGAATCCGACCAATGCATAAGGATTTCTAGTTTGAGCATCGCCTGACAAGCAGAATGGAACAATAGAAGTGCGGAATGCCGAATGTAATCGAGTGGTGGAGATTCTCCTTGATCAAAGACAAATTTAAAAGATCGATAAGTACAACCCAGCAATCATTGCCATGCCCGGGTTCTTCAATGAGAGGACTTTTCCCCCGGATGGAATGAATGAAACAAGTGATTTCCAAGTTCAAATATACCCTTAGCAGGAGAACGGGGAAGTGCGAGAATGGATTCCCGGAGAAAACCGGGAGGAAGAATTTCCCTTGCTGAGACATCATTCAGTAATAGACGAGTTCAACCAAAGCCTGATAAGCTCGTCCTCAATGATCCTCGAGTGCACAGTTCACTCGGAGAACCCGAACAATGCATGTAAATTTCTACGTTCTACGCGGCCTGAGAGGCAGAATGGAAAAGTAAAAGAGCGGAATGCCGAACCGCATCGAGTAGTAGAAGCTTTCCCATCTATGGGAATACAGTATTGCGGATTCGACAAGTGCAACCCGGTCATCACCCAATCGTCCCGAATCCCTCTTAAGTGGATATCCGTCCCGGGTGGGATGAAAGATGCGAGTGATTTCGAGGGTTGAACATGGCCTAAGCAGCAGGTCCGGACACGAAGAGAGGATTGGCGAAGAGGATAGAGTGATATAAATTTCCCTTGGGGAGAAATTCCTGAGCGATAGACGAGAGGAGCTCACCCTGTTAAAAATATCTTCCAAAACTTGGATCAAAACATCCAAGTGGATCAAATCCTGGATCCAGGTTGGATCAAAAATGTAATGCTATTTGATCCAACTTTGATCAAATGTTGGATTTGGGTACCGAAATTCGTCTGCCGGACTTGCGCACTGCACACTGTCCGAAATGTAAGTTATCGTGCGTAAGCGTTACCGTGGATGTCGTTTCCGATTTTTTTTAAAACGAATGTTCATACAGTCTAACGACTCGCTACATCTGTCTTGTTATCAGACAATCCAGATTATAACTCATCACATAATCTGCACTTCAAGAATTCAAGACGCCGATAAAGAAAGATCAAGCTGTTGAGGTTGTCAACATAACCTCAATTATGATAATTGATCTCATGTATCTGCTCCTTGGAGGTGGACTACGAGATTAGCAAAATTAATGATCTCATAACGTGAGTGATGAAGCGACCTAACACACAAATTTTTCCCAAAATCCTTCCGAAACAACACGCTCAATCAGAAGAACATAATGCAATATCTCATTCCAATACAGCGCATCAGGATCGCCACGCGCAAGTGCGAGGCAGACGAATTTTGCTCCTCAAATCCAACATTTGATCAAGGTTGGATCAAAGAGCATTACATTATTTGATCAAATTGGATCACGATTATCCAAGATTTGATCCAATTGGATCTTTCTTTGAAGATTGTTTTTAACAGGGCAGGCACTATAAGCTCGTCCCAATTTTGCCTCAAGCCAAAAAGGACATCTTTCTCGGAAAAACCGATTGATGTATGAGATTTTTCAGGTTCAGCATGCCTTGATGAGCAGATCGGAACAGTGGAAGAGCGGAATGCCGAATCTAATCGAGTAGTAAGAATTTTTCTCCCATGCAAATGACATTATGGCGAAATCGGAAGGAGCAACCCAGTCATCATCTCATCGTCCCGATCCCTTCTCGTGATGTTTCTCCCGAATAGAATAAACGAGGCAAGTGATTTTCGAAGTTGAACATGGACCAAGCAGGAGAAAGGAACAGTATGAGAACGGTTCGCCGAAGAAGTTCAATTAGTAAATATCTCCCTCGGAGAGACGTTTCCGACCGACTCAGGCCTTATAAGCTCGTCTCACAACTCTTCTTCACGTGGACAGCTCCTTTGGAGAAACTCATTAATGAATGAAATTTTTCCGGCTCAGCATGGACTGAGAAGCAGGATAGAAGAGTAAAAGAGTGCATTTCCAAAAAAATCGAACAGTGGAAGTTTTTCCCCATGGAGAGCCAGTATTGGTAAATCGACGATTCCGACAGGAAACTGTAATCTCGTCTTGACTCGCCTTTGACTCAACTCCTTCCCCACAAGATCCAAACACTGTATGTGATTTTTCATAATCAGCATGGACCGTAGAGCAAAATAGAATACTAAAAGAGCGGTTTGCCAAGAAGATCGACTCTTTGGAATTTTCCTCTCATAGAGGGACAGTATGGAACAGTCGACGATTCCAACCGGGTAGTAAGCATATCCCGAGTCTCCCTCGAAATGATATCTCTCTCGAGAGCTCCGACCAATGCATGCGAATTTCTAGCTTGATTACTGCCTGACGAGCGGAATAGAACAATAGGAGCATGGAATGCCGAGCCTAATCGAGTAGTGGGAATTTTCCTCCGATTCGAAGACAGTATTGAAAGATCGACTAGTGCATCCCGGTAATATCTGGCTTGTCCGGGTTCCTTCGCAAGTGGGCATTTCGCCCGGATGAAATGAATGATGCAATTGATCTCCAAGTCTGAATATAGCCTTAGCAGGAGTCCGGATAAGTGAATCGTCCCCTCTCAAGGCATACGGAAAATTTGCGGAAAGATCTCCGGTCGCTGGTGACGGAAATTTGGGCCGATGCATAACCTGATCATGCATGAGGTGATTGTGACTCATTTTTCCCACCCAGTCAATCGCACTCTACCAACGGCTCGATGATACTTGAGATGAGAGAACGAGTCGATTAATTGACGGGATGTAGTCGAGCTTGCCACCGTTGGATCTCGCGACTGCCATTACCGGAGCATTTTCGACCACAGTTGATTGGGCAATATTTGCTCAAATGCTAGATCGAAGATATCGGTCGCTAACCGTGGACTCTATTCAGGATCTCTATAAGAATGCTAACTCACAGAGCTTACGAAAGATTTGGAAGAAGATTTCCGGTCGCTGAATATAAGATTTCGGGTTGATGCACGCCCGCGTCATGTATGAGGCGATCGTGACTCGTCTTCCTACCCCAGTGAATCCCATGCTATCATCGACTCTATGATAGTAGAGAGGAGAGCACATTAGATTCATGGACGGGAAGTAGTCGAGCTTGCTACTGTTGGATCTCGCTATCGCCAACACCGGTACATGTTCGACCTCAGTTGATTGGGCAATGTTCTGCTTAGTTGCTAGATCGGTGAAATCGGTTGGGAACGTCTTTTTCTCTTCAGAATGCCTATGAAAATCGTACCCTTTCAAGACTCACCGAAAATTTGCGGGAAGGTCTCCATTCGCTGGCTACGGAAATTCGGGCGGATGCACTCCCGCATCATGCGTGAGTTGATCGTCACACATGTTTCCGACCCAGTGAATCCCATGCTACCATCGACTTGATGATACTAGAGAGGAGTGTACGAGTTGATCCATTGGCGGGAAGTCGTCGAGCTTGGTACCGTTGTATCTCGCGATTGCCGATAACGGAACTTCTTCGACTCCAGTTTTATCGGGAATGTTTCGCTTAGTTGCTAGATAGGTGAGATCGGTCGGGGTTGACTTGCTCATCGCAGAATCTTTATCATTTTCCCTTTACATAGTGGAATATTCTGATATTAACATTTTCGCAGCAATAGCAATTGTTTAAATACAGTGTGGTTCAACCGGCCAAAAAATCATCCTCGAAATCATTCTCCAAAAATCATGTACTCAAATAGGTTCTTGCAATCGATCAATTAAAATCGTTTTTCCATTTCAAAATATCTTAGGAAAATCTAAAATAGAATATTTCCCAAGTCATTGATCATCAGGTTGGACGGAATAATGGCGCTACAATATTTACAAAAAATACAGGAAATTTTGCTCAAACCATTTCAAAAACAATTTTCCATTCTTGGCCAGGCTCGCAAAGTAACATTGCCTTTTTCGAGTGTGCCAAGATACTACCATCAGGGCATTGTGGGTCGAAGGATGAAGGAAGGTTCGATGAATTGATTCCCTTACTCATAATTCTACCATATCCATCGATCCCAAAACCAAAATGTGCGAAGATCTCAAAATATACAACTACACTATGCATGTCGAGGCACATCCAGATACACTATAAACACGGTCGTATACACAGGTTCAACATATCCTGTCGAAGATTTTGCATGAAATCTTTAACAGGGTCTAGAGGTATCGCTAACTGCACTCACACGATAGCAAATTTCCCGAGACAGTTGGCCATTGAGTTCTTTCGATGCCTCCTTCAAGCAGATTCCAGATTGAGAGCTTGAGATCCAGACATTCAGAGCGCGCCAGGTTTATTACGACGAGATCGTCTCCATTGGTCCCCAACAAGACATGTGCATTGGCCTTCTTGAAGGTGTCGGAATGATACTCCGGATCAAATGTCGCCCAGAGAGCAAGATGGAACAGTAAAAGGGCGAACTACCGGAAATATTCGGGTGTCGTGGATAGTGCTCCTCTGGCCCATGTACTACAGTGATGCTTGATCGCATCGACGAGGACTGCAGGACGCTCTCGATTGAACTCCAAGTGGACATGCGCAACGGCTCAGCCGGGGGGTTCGGAGCAATCTTTCGGGTGTGATAGGGCCCAAAGATCAGGATGGAATAGTGAACCGGCGGATCGTGGTGAGCAATGGCCTTAGAGGACTCACGCTCCCTGAAGATCGAGTTTTGAGAGATATACCGTTGCATCACCGAGATTCATTAGTGTATTGATGGTTTCGGAATTCGAGTCTCTCGTCGGCTAGGCCGAGAATTCAAATGATTCTCTAGGTCAGAATTGGTCAAAGAGCAGAATCGAACAGTAAGAAGGCGAATCGCGGTAAGACTTTGCTTCTCAATGATCAGTTATCTCTCAATTTCACGGTAGCGGACAATTTGCTGGCCACAAGGTAAGGTGTCGGACTCTTGATCGAAAGATCTTGGGTTCCTGTCCCAGTCTCGGCCGGATTTTCCGAAAACGGGGAAAGTCGTCCTCGATGTTTTCTTCGTTTTTTATTGGTCGACCCTTATTAATAAACTCTTTGCCCATACAACTGGCTTCTTTAGTCACGATCTAGTAACAAATTTTGAGAAAAACATGACGAAAGATCATGACAAGGTCCCATGACATGCCTCAGAGCACATCAAACATTTGTGAATTCGTGACAAAAATTCATGACAAAGTCCCATGACAACTGCCCATGACATGACTCGGGCCGCGGAATATCTGGAAACTCACGACGAAAATTCATGTCAAAAGTTCATGCAGATGTTCATAAGAACGTTTCATATGTCATATCACTCCTTCCGACTCATGGCACGAATTGACAAGTTCATTACTCATGTTTTCTAGACAGCGTGACATCATGATTTTATGTCACGCGCATTACATGATTTTTTTCAATAGGGTCCATGTGAGTCAGCAGACCTTTCTTTTAGGATCGTGGTCTCGATGGATTCATTGCAGAGTGGGCCCGCTTGTGTAAAACAAGTGTGTGCGAGACGTTTGAAGCATTCCTGAACTTCGTGTTCTGAACTTTTGTCTATCCACTGCGATTGTCATTAACACGTTCGCTGCGGCGGGGCCCACCGGTGGGCCCCGCGTGTCTTTCCCCCAGTGCTGAGAATTTCGGCCTTATGGGAAATAACATTGGGCGGGGCCCACCGGTGGGCCCCGCCGCATCTGGGGACAGATCACTGATTTCAGCCTCCGCAGCGAACGTGTTAATAATAACTTTTCGAGTCCAGCGGTTTCATATGGATATCAAACAAGTTGACTAGAAACAATGCTTATTCATTTCATGAACTTGGGTCAATAATTTGGACTGTCATTTGGGCCAATCATCAGAGGTAAAGACTCACTGCTTTATGATTCAAACTAACATAATTCAAGAAATATATCAAAGTTCATCATCTTCCATCTTCCCAGTGACTTCTAAGATGTATCTACAATTCTTTCTTGATCTCGAAGCAGGAAACTCAGATCTGCATAAGGCTGTGACTAAGGGACTAGAAGCTACTGCCTTGAGTCTTTTGAATCAAGGTGCGGACTTTACCACACAAAATAGTAGAGGTGAAACAGCTCTCCATATTGCATTTCACAAGAATTTGCCAAGAGTAGTTGAAAAAATTCTGACTAATTATGAAAATTTTGTAAACAATGTAACGGATAACAATGGGTTGTCTTGTCTGCACATTGCTTTTTCAGTCAGAGGAAAAATTGGTATTGCTCCTGTTGAGTTCTCTGCGGCGGCAATAGAGACTCCAGCACTTTTGTATCCAAGCGCTGTCACGTGGCGCCCCCAAGCCGTAGCGACTCTTACTACTGCGCTATCGTTTTTCTCTCGCCGCTTCAGGCTCGTTTTCTTTCAACCAGCTCGGTGACTTGTCTTACTCACTAGATGACATGGATTTAGACGAAAATAATTTCAATGAGAAGATTATAGGCCTAGAAGCAGACCACAATGACGATGTTTTCAGTAACTTGCTCAACAAACAATTTGAGACTGAGGTCAAACAGACATCATCAAAAATGGATCCGGGTATGCTCTGGCATAAACGTCTAGGCCATGCGTCACTAGAATATCTCAAGAGACTGAAGAAGGACGAAATCTGTCTAAAAGGGGTCACATTCCCCGAATCCATCGAGGACTGTGAAGTGTGCATTCTAGCCAAGATGGAAAAGCTACCTTTCAAAGAGAAAAGAAGCAAGGCAACAAAGTCGATGAAAAGGATACATGTAGATGGAATGGGAC
This sequence comes from Eretmocerus hayati, assembly GCA_029851415.1. Lineage (NCBI taxonomy): Eukaryota > Metazoa > Arthropoda > Insecta > Hymenoptera > Aphelinidae > Eretmocerus > Eretmocerus hayati. Next base: position 34,821,478 of record CM056741.1, on the reverse strand, counting down.
CAGTGACACCAAAATCGTTCCCTGGAGGAAACAGATTCATAGTCACGTTTACAGATGACTACTCCAGATTCACAAAATCTTATGCAATAAAACACAAGAGTGAATCTGGAACGTGTCTAGTAAAATGCCTGGTTTCAATGAGAAATACTTTGGGTAAAGAAAAAAAGGTGAGCCACATCAGAGGTGACAATGCACTAGAATTCACTGCCGGAAAGTTTCTAGAGGTTATGAAGGAAGAAAAGATCGAAGCAGACTTTGCACCACCGTATACTCCGGAACACAACGGCACAGCAGAGAGAATCAACAAAACTCTTGCGTGTAAAATTAGAGCGTTGTTGACCGACTCTGTTCTACTCCAGAGTATGTGGATGCTAGCACGAGAAGTAGCTGTACATGTATACAATCGGTCACCACACGCTAGTATTGGATTCGAAATACCACTGAAGAAGTTTGCCCCTGATCAGCGATCGAATGTGGATGAACTTCGAAGGTTTGGATGCTTAGCCTATGTGAAGATTCCCAAAGCGGCAACAAAGTTCTCTCTAAGAGCCATCAAAACTTTCCTCGTCGGTTATTCCAAATCTGGCTACGTGCTATGGCATCCGCAGACTGGAAAATTCCTGAACTCAAGACATGTAAAGTTCAATGAAAAACTAACCTATAAAGATGTACTACGATCAAAGCGAAATGAAAATATGAACTCTATTGCATCAACCAATATATTTTCCACACCAAGAACAGAAGGGATTTGAAATCATGACTAATGATATTGAGACGATATTGATCAATGATAATGGGATGTCTCGAAATATCAAGGATTTATCTGGCTCACTGTGACGTCGCAGCACGGTAAAGTTCCATCGAGTCTTGTTTTTGAGTTAGAATGCCAAATGTATTAACGAACATCCATGACACTAGTAAATGATCTTTTGAGATGATGATCTATGACATGCCAAGGCGCACGTTGAGTGCATCATCGACAACAACGGAACAGTCCCAAGTTCGTCTCAAGTGGACAATTTGCCTGAGGATCTGGAGGATGAAAGTGATTCTGCTGGTCAATCATGTCCAAAGAGGTAGGGTGGAACAGTAAAAAAGCGGATTTCCGAGCATCATCGAAACTTAGAGATTCTTCTCCCAAGAAGGCGCAGTATTTAGCAATCAGTCGAGGCATCACCGGGAACTAGTAGATAGTCCCGATTTATTCGCAAGTCGAGACTTTGGCCGGAAAGTCCCGAGGGTGTAAGTAATCCTGGAGGTGGATCATGGCCGAAGAAGCAGAATGGCACAGCAGAAAAGCGGATTGCCGAGTTCATCCTCGAATGATGATTGTGCCCAGAGGAGCCGAAAGATGCGAAGGATTTTGCAGGTCAAACATGGAGCAAGGAGCAGAATGGGATAAAGAAAGAGCGAATTCACGAGAATTATCGGGAAATGGATATTCCTCTCTCGTGGAGACACAGTATTGAGCAATCAATGAATGCATCTACGGAAAATATGGGATAGCCCCGATTATTACTCAAGCGATTGTTTTGCGCGGAAGATCCGGAGGTTGCAAGTAATCTTCCAAGTCGATCATGAACCGAGGAGCAGAGTAGAACAGTAGGAGATCTGATTGTCGAGCGACATCGGGTCATGGAAATTTCTTTCTCATACAGAGACAGTATTGAGTAATCGATGAAAGCATCAACCGGAACTATCGGATAGTCCCATTTTTCCTTCAACGATTATCTTGCAGGAAGATACCAGTGATTCTGATGGTCAAACATGGCCCAAGAAGCAGAATGAAGCATTAGTAGATCGGTTTGCCGAGCAAAAAAGAGTTGAGGGAATTTTTTGCCTATGGAGACACAGTATCGAGCAATCAATGAATTCATCACCGGGACATCAGCCAATTTCGTATTCTACTCATGGGAACAAATTAATGAAGCAAATCACTCAATTAAGTTGATGATCAATAATGCAACTAGAACCTGATTCAGCAACTCTAACTGGAAATCAGCGGAGACACTTTTCCTCAGCAAAATCGTGTTTTGTGTTGATCTTTAACAAACAATATGTACAGCATCAATCATTCCAGAATCGAATTTAGTGACCCTCAAATGTCTGTGAATATATTTTTACATTCTCAATACTGTTGACCGATACTAGAAAGGAGTATTAGGAAGATAATTAGAAGTCCGATTGGAATTACGTGCTACTTGGAGATTTACTGGCATAATAAGATCGGAATGACATCTTTAAGCAGGCCTTTCGCCAGAGATCAAGTAACACGAAGTTCTAAGTGCAACAGGGTCGAGATTTCCATGTCTCATGCCAAAGGGACATATTTGTAACTGAATTACGCGAGAAAAATGTCTTCTTCCACCGTGACTACAGTCATCAGTAATTGACGACATCAATCATACTTGGCTAGATTCATAGGTTTCCCACTCCTGAATCAAATGCCGTTTCCAGAGTTACATTCCTAATCACCGCCCCGATTACAGGATTGTAAATTAGGGCGAATGTAAACATTTCGAGAATATTGTGATACACTAACAACTATCATTTGCTCTGTTACTCCGATAAGGACAGTCGTCAGAAGAGCAGATTTCGATACTTTGTTGTACAATTGATCATTCATCGGATTTTCATGATTGTTGAGCAATCTCTCTCAAGCCTACAGGCTAAGGCGTGGATCTTGAATCAGCGTGACACCAAAAAATCAAATTCTCCCGCATAACATATCTTGTATTACTGGTTCATAGAAAAATTTAGACTTCAGAAGTATTTGAGAGTGTTGGGGAAAGATTTTTCTCGGAAGTTTTTAGTCAAAATCGCCAGTTGCCCCAAATTATGACTCTTGTAACGGTAATATGACGTGATCACAGAATTGTACAAATTGTGACATTTGCTTCTAAGTATGAATGCTGGAGTCTACTCCTACGCTGCGATATCGCTCTTGATCAAGCGTGGAGGGGAATGAAGTGCCAGCGAATTCAGATGGAGAAGGATGAGATCGAACTCCATAATGTTTTGCAGACATTTGCGGCTCATTTTCATAACCCAGCTTCAACTGAGCCCCTATCCTTCCTACCCACAGCGCACACCGATGATTGATAGTCCCAATCTGATGTCCTGGTCCAATTTTTCGTATTTCGGGATCAGTTCGGTACTTCGGTCTAAAATATGACCATGAATCGCTGGGTTGAGCCACCGCATCCTCGCCGAGTTCAGAAGATCATGAGCTTGTTCGATAATTAAGGAATTCTTCCGAAATCAAGATTAAATAAATCTCATACACGCAATATTCAAAGCTTTTTTCTTTTTTTTTTATTCGAAGCATTGAGGCCTTGAAGGCCTATACAGCTTTACTGTGTGGTGATACTGTATTCTGTGTACTGTGTTACGACTAGCGCAAGCTGTGTTCTGTTCTTGATCCTCGTACTCGTGGTTGATACGGAGAACTTCCCGGCACAGCCCACCAGAGATGGCCACTGTGCCCTCCTTGTTTATCCGGGCCCTCCCGACAGCTACTCCCAGATCCCACCCGCGTGCATCAGACGACTTATTCAGACACTCTGACAATGCACCTGAACCCTTTATTCAAGGCCTTCAGTGACCCTTTATTCAAGGCATCAACGGGTGAAACTGCTCGCAGTGACGGACTCACCTACTCGCAGAGTGGCAGGTCTCATTTGTATAACTGAGAGATAACAGTGTGTCAGTGTACTGTGTGTTTATGTAAACTCTTCGCAATCGCCCGGTTTTACCCGTGAGGCAAGGGAAAACTTTATTGTGTAAAGAAAACCCGCCCCGAAGAGCCCGGTGCACTTATCGCGTTACCGATTGGGCATAGATCTTACGCATCAGCGATCAGTTCAGAAGATCATGAGCTTGTTCGATAATTAAGGAATTCTTCCGAAATCAAGATTAAATAAATCTCATACACGCAATATTCAAAGCTTATATGAGGGTTTTCGCGAAAGTTTGAAGAATCTGAAATAGGAAAGAATTTTTTCCTTCGCACACCTTGGGAATGAGTTTCATATGATTCCTAGACCTTGGAAACATGTGAAAAAAGGTGCCACTGTTTTCTAACCCAAGATATCTAGTTCAGAACGACAATTACGGAATTTTACACTTGAAACATTCCTGAAGCAACTTTAGTTGAATAGATTCAACTCGAATCATCATTAAGACGATTGTTAGAAATTATATTTTGCCTGACTTGACTCTAGGGAAGAAGTCTCCATTGAATTATCAGGAATTTGATGAAAATCTCCATCAACAAATCATGCGGTCGCGACAGTCTAATTTCAATTCCTGGAGTATACTGTAGTGTTATTACGTTCATATTTCAGTCGTATACCACGGAAACATGAAAAAATCCGCGATCCCATAACTTTTAGAAGCTCATTTTGCTTACTTTCGGAGATCAAATATTTTTCCTGAGCTTCTCACAGAGATACTGACCCATAATGGCAATTTCTAACAATGCTCTTATACCCCTCTTGTGATAAAAGAAGAAAGAGGACACCATTCCAAACCTGTGCCTTGCGTTTGCTGAGCATGCCCTCCGGAAATAACGATTTTCGAAGCCAGTGGCGCGAAATTTTCATAAGTTTTGGAGCACCGCGAAATTTTTCTGGATCATAGCACAAATAGAAACCAAACGGGATTCGATTCGTCTCGTTTTGAACTCCGAAATCCCCCTTCTATAATTTCCGTTTGGGACAAGGTATTTCTTCATTTTAGCAAACTATAGCTAGAGGGAATGTTTTCACAAAACTGAGTTACGTCGACAAATGAGGGCTAACATTACGGCCAAAGCCACGCACATCTCTGATACAAATTTTTCTCGAAAATATAGTCATAGTGGATGAACATATAATTTCACCAGAATTTTTGAGGGTTAGGTCATTTTGTTACAGTACTATCAATTTTGAAAAAAAGCGAAAGTCCGCACGCAAACACCCTGAAATCGGTGTTTGCGGTCTGCTGTTGACAAACCGGTGCATGTCTCAGCAAAATTGAATAGAGAACGTATTGAGTGATGGCAGATACTCATGCCACTTCTTTCAGGAATCAATACCTCACAATATCTGTACAACAGTGGAGTTACACAAAACTTGAAAGTTTCGCGGGAACCCTCAGATATTGATCCCGGGAAATATATGGAAAAAGATATAGCGTCCCAGAAATTGAAAATATATATGAGAAACGTCCCAGAAATCGTATATATATGTGGAAAACGTCCCGAATCACTTCATATCTGATAAATTACTGATATCCTCATTTTGTGGGATGCATATATATATGAGAAATATATTATCCCAGAAATAGAGAATATATACAAAAAAAGTCCCAGAACGTTCTAAATATGATATTTAATCATATATTGTCAAATTCTGGGACAAAATATATATTTTCAAGAAAAAAATTTTCATATATATATTGCGTCCCAGAAATTGGAAATATGGCAAATATTCTCATATTCTAGGACGTCCCAGAATATGTGAAAATAGAAGGAGGCCTTCTGGGACGGCCCAGAAATTAGAAAAAGTCCCAGAAATTGGAGTAAGCTGTCACGGAATATCCCAGAATCTCTAGTTAAAGAATATATATATATATATATATATATATATATATATATATATATATATATATATATATATATATATATATATATATATATATATATATATCCTATATATATATCTATATATATATATCTATATATATATATATATATATATATAGGATGTGGAAGCGTGGTGAGGTTTCACAGATTAATCACTCACTGATTTTATGCTGATAAAATAAACTGAGAATATATTCTCTTATAAAGTGTGCTTACATTTCGGTTGAAAAGATTAAGGCGCGAGTATGGGCGCGGCGCGGAAAATTAAGGGACCGGGAAGACGCGGTCGCGAGGATGGCACCGGCGCGGTGAATATTAAATATATGCAAGCAGCACAGCTGATGTTTGCTGCTTGCCGGACTGTAGTGCTTACATTTCGGTTGAAAAGATTAAGGCGCGAGTGTGGGCGCGGCGCGGAAAATTAAGGGACCGGGAAGACGCGGTCGCGAGGATGGCACCGGCGCGGTGAATATTAAATATATGCAAGCAGCACAGCTGATGTTTGCTGCTTGCCGGACTGTGGCTAACTGCCGAATTTCGAGCTGCGAGAGAGACTCGCAGAGAAGAGCAGGGCGGATGACAAAATCATCAGGTGCCAATTCGGCCAATGAGATTTAAATGATGTCACTCGCGTGACATCGAGGGGAAATCGCGGGTCATCGCACCGTGCTCCAACTGTCGAATTTCCCTCGAATATTCGCAGGCTCGAGATACTTCAACATTCCGCCCCCTTTGCTTGATCATACCAAGCAAATCAGATTTGACAACTAAAATTTGCATTCGAAACAATATGGAAGACTCGATGGGGGTCGCGGTAGTCAGCCTCATAGAGCGTGCAAACAATTCGATTTGATAATAACGAAATGACAGAAATCGAATCAAATGAAAAAGTTCTAAATAGTCGATCGAAAATTGGAATTTGAAAAATTAATTCCACAAAGCAGGAAGGGATTTGAATTTTACCGACAGCTCGATGACAAAATCGAAAAAGTATATACGAACAAGATTTTAACACTTTCAAATGAATGATTCTACGGTGCACATCCAACTTAATAGCTAATTTGGTGAAATCAGTCAAATCTAAACTAATCAGTCGAAAAATGACTAAATAAATCAAAAAATCAGTTCATTGTCAGATGACTTGCTGGAAATCGTGAATCGATTATACTAGAGAATAAACATTTAAATCTGGGTCTACCAGCACAATTAATTCAAAAACAGAAAACATGCAAATTCTGGATGATCAACATCCCAAGGTGCATATAGCACAACAAAATCTATAAACTCACTGTTTTCGCCGGTGTTGGGTTTTGGATTCAGGGTGCATTGTGACGAGAGGAATGCGAATTGATGATTTTAACGAACACTAGTATATTGAGCAATAACTTGATACATGCTCGAGGTGGTGGAGAGTGTGCGGCTTGTTCGCGATCCATAAGAAGACTGCTCGAACCGGAGCAGAGCAGGAGGCCCATAGCCAAGCGGCTGAATGTCTATAGATATACTGCAAACGGCGGTTCTACTGCCGGTTGAGCGTATCTACTGTCGGTTGAGCGTCTCTACTGTCGGTTGAGCGTCTAATGCCACTTGACGGCTGAGCTAATGTGTGCGTGAATGTATGTGTGCTGTCGCGGACATTATTTGATCGGTGCTACATGAACACTCACATCATTCAAATTCTGCTCAATAGAGCTTTTAGGCTGCTGAGCCAAAATCACAATTTTAACTATTTATAAACGGAAGGGGGGAAAAGTTCATCACAAAAAAGTTGCATTCCTCAAAAATGATTCTAAGTTAGAAAAAATATAAAAAGTGAATACGAGGCTTCATCTCTCATCTTACGCAGCATATTGAGAATAGGCCAAGGGCTAATACTCGACTTGTTTGATTTTACTGACTCTACGAGGAAATGCAAAATTACTTGTCGGATACGACGCAAGTGCCTTGGCTAATTTCGCGGGTGTAAAGCGAGGAAACTGTGTGATGTCTGTCGAAAGTACGCGGACTCAAACCATTATTCTTCAGTTGACGATGAAGTTGACTGGATCTCATGAACATCTGATACTAGTGACCATCCTGGTCATCTGGGTCTACTGGTAACTTGATGAGCTTGCACAACGCTCGGCGATAGGTGGTGGTGGCGGTCCTCACATCGACCACACGAGTTAGCCCATCTTTGCCAGGGTGGACGGCGACCACACGAGCCATAGGCCACTTGGTTGGAGGTGTCAGCTCGTCTTTCACGAGCACCAGATCTCCGACGTTGATTTGGTCCTGGACGTTGAGCCATTTACCACGTTGTTGAAGGTGATGCATCACTTCTTTGCGCCAACGATCCCAGAAATTGTTGCGCATCCTTTGAATTTGCCTCCACCTGCACTGAGGAGAAGGGTGTAAGTCAACGTCATCAAATGGTTCGGGCAATGCCGTGACAGCGCGCCCAATCAAAAAATGGCCTGGGGTCAAAGCGTTCAAATCGTTCCCATCAGTACTCAAAGGGCAAAGAGGCCGAGAGTTTAGGCAAGCTTCGATTTGACTACTCAGGGTCGTATACTCCTCAAAGGTGAGGCAAGCATCTCCGACCACGCGTTTCAGATGATACTTGGAACTTCGAACTGCAGCCTCCCACAATCCTCCAAAATGAGGGGCTCGCGGGGGTGAGAAATTCCACGTAATACTTTCGGGAGCAAGCTGCGCCGCAACTTCTTTTGAGAAGGCCGATGCCTGAGTGAACATTTTCTTAATTTCTGCTTCCGCGCCGACGAAGTTCTTCGCGTTATCGCAACATAGAGTCGTACAGCGTCCGCGACGAGACACTAACCTGTGCACGGCTGCTACAAAGGCTGTGGACGTGAGATCTGACACAACTTCGACGTGCGTAGCTCGGGTGAACATACATACGAAAATGCAAAAATACCCTTTCGTCGACTTTGCTCCTCTGCCGCGAGAGAATAAAACTTTGATTGGGCCCGCGAAGTCCACGCCTGCTACCTCAAAAGGCATTCGCGAGGTGATTCTGACTGAGGGCAACGGAGCCATCTGTTGTTCAAGCGGCCGAGCTGCAAAACGCGCGCAAGTCACGCAGCTTTTATACGTACTCTGCACTAGTCTGGTAAGTCGCGGAATCCATGCCCACCTGTGAATGTCACTAAGCATCAATTGAATGCCCCCGTGCAATGTAGTTAAGTGTATTTCTCTCACCATATTTTTGACAAAGGGGCTGTGACTTGAGAGAATTACTGGATGGATTTCGCTATAAGGGAGTGGAGCGTTTTGCAGTCTACCGCCAACCCGCAAAGTACCTTTTTCATCCAGAAATGGACAGAGACGCCGAATGTCGCTCGATTTTGGAAATTTGTTTGACTTTGACTCGAGGATCTTAATTTCTGCTGCAAAGTGCTGACGTTGTATAACTCTGAAAAGAGAGATTCTTGCGAATTTAATTTCCAACCAATCAAAAACGCCTTTGTTTCGATCTTTGGGCTTGCGTCGAGCATTAAACCGCCATCGATACATGTAGGCTAGAATTCGGATAACTTTTGCGAAAGAGCTGAATTTTTCTAAACGGTGGAGCACATAAGGCTCTGGCTCAGTTTCTTCAACCGCAAGTAACGCTTGAGCTGCATCAGCTACCGATTCAACCGAAGACTGGGGCCATGATTCCCGAGGTCTAACAAGCCATTCTGGACCGTTCCACCAGAGTTTTGAGCTGTGTAATTCATCTACAGATATCCCCCGGGTTGCGCAATCCGCGGAATTATCTTCTGAAACGACGTGACTCCAAGCTGCTTCGGGTAGCGATGTTTGAATAAAGCTGACGCGATTAGCCACGAAGGTTTGCCAGCGAGCAGGTTCATCAGCTAACCAATCCAAAACCGTTTTATTGTCGCACCAGCAGAAAATAGCGGAAGGTTTGCTTTGCAAGTCGGCCAAAGCGTGTTTGATGAGTTTCACGGTAAGTACAGCAGCGCACAATTCAAGTTTCGGTATACAGAGTGATTTTACTGGCGCGACTCTCGTCTTTGCCATGATCAGCTGTGCTGATTCCCCAGGAATTACTAAGTGAATCGCCGCTGCGTACGCTCGATCAGACGCGTCTCCGAACCTATGTAACTGCCAATTTGTACCTTGCAAGGTACCCAACCAACGCTTAACTCGAATCTTACTTAGCTCCGGAATTTGCGACCGAATATCGAACCATTTTCGAAGCGGATCACCATCTACCGGATCGTCCCAATCAAATTTCAATTGCCAAAGATCACGCAAAAGTATTTTTCCTTGAATAAGGAACGGAGCAAGCCAGCCGAGAGGATCAAATAAACGAGCTACCTCTGACAAAATTGTTCTTTTGGTGATTTTGACTGGATCCGATGGCATCGCGATTTTGAAAAAGAATTCGTCGTCTCGGGGAGACCAATTCAATCCGAGCGTTGAAACAGTGTCTTCGATGTGTACAGGAACCGCTTCAGCCTCGTTTGTTGCGCGACCAGCAAGCAAATCGGTGTGATTCGCGGCCCATTTTCCTAATTCCATGCACCCGGATTCCATTACTGCGACGAGTTGATTACGCGCTACCAAGGCGTCCGACAGCGTGTCAGCCCCGCCGAACGCGTCGTCCATATACGTGAGCCACCACAAAATAAACGAGGCAAATGGGAATTTTTCTTTGTAAATTTCTGCTAAAAGGCAAAGGACTCTCATCGCGAGGTACGGAGCGCACACTGTGCCGTAAATGACTGTTTTTAAGGCGTAGTCCGAGATTTCTGCCCCCCAATGCGCGCCACACGATTCTCTGCCAGACCCAATCGTCTGGATGTACAAGTATCTGGCGAAACATCTTGACAATGTCTGCCGTGAAAACGTAGCGGTACATCCGCCAGCGAAATATTACGAGGGTCAAATCATTTTGTAAATTGGGGCCAGGTAATAAATAATTATTGAGTGATTTACCAGTACCTGTTTTTTGAGATGCGTTGAGCACAACGCGTATCTTTTTGGTATCCTTACGGAAGACTGCGTGATGAGGCAGGTAGCACGATCTGGGGTCTGGCAGGGTGGGATGCGGCAGCAGTCCCATGTGGCCCAGTTGTTCATACTCCACCATGAATCCGGAGTACGCCTTGTCCAACTCGGGATCCCGACGCCGCTGACGCTCAGATCTCAGCAGGCATGCCACAGCTATGTCTCGTGAATCTGAAAACGAAGCTTCATTGAAGTTCTTTGCGAAGGGCAGGCGCACTATAAAACGTCCTTCGTCGGTACGTGTAACAGTAGACAGAAAATAATCTTCGCAGTATTTTTCTTCTGCCTTTAGGAGACGAATAGCTGGCAAGTCTTCAACTTCAAAATATTTCGAAAGTTGCTCTGAAAGAGGCTTATCAGTTGACGTGTGGAACGTTTGAACGACTCGAGATTCCGTAGACTCTACAGTCGACGCAGTGCCCCCCGTCAAAATCCAGCCCAGCGCTGTATATTGAGCAGTTGGAGTTTTGCTCGGACCCTTTCGCAAACCAGCACGAAGAATTTCGCTGTATACTTCTGTGCCAAGAAGACAGTCTATTTTTGCCGGTCGGAAAAATTCTGGGTCGGCTAGGGTCAGTCCCTCCAAATGGGGACAGTCCCCACACTGCTGCACTGTAGCACTTGGGAGAAGCGCTGTGAGTTGTGGCAAGACGAGAGCCTCCAAATGCCAAGAAAATTTACTATCAACCTTCGAAAGAAGTGTGAGAGACACTTCACTAGTAGACACCACTGAACGTTTATTTCCGATAGTATTTATGCCCAATTTCAATTTCCGCGAGGGTAAGTTCAAAGCCTGTACGACGCGATCAGCAACGAAAGAACAGTCCGACCCGGGATCGATCAGAGCGCGAGCTTCCAATTTTTGCCCGTGAGGCGCTTGTAAAATAATCCTGGCTGTTGCCAGTAGCCGAGGCTGTTTTGCGAATGCTGCTAAATTGTGCACGAAATTGACGTTAGTTGTTTGCAAATGGGCGTTTGAATTGTCACCGTCTGTAGGTGGCTTGTCGTTACCGCCTGATTTTTCCATATGCAATTTTGAATGATGGGGTTGTTGACAAAAAGTGCACCGAAAAATAGACGAACATTCATCCGCGAAATGACCCGGACGTAAACAGTTTATACAGAGTTTGTTCGATTTACAGAACTCAAAACGATTAAAAACTGACAGTTTCAAAAATTTCTGACACCTATGAAGATGGTGTTTGCCTTTACAACACACACAAGGCGCCATAGTTTTGGCTGCAGATTCACCCGAAGAATTTTCAAAATTTGTATTGGCAGACCTGTTTCCGAAGTTGCCACGTGATCGGTTATTGTTGGAGTTTTGGGACGAATTATTTGAGGAGGTAGGCTGGCTGAGCCCGAGATGGGCTGTATTTAATGAATCAATACGATCTTCGATGTATTTTTTAATTGATTTGTAAGTTGAAAAACCCACAATCGATTCCTGACGAATAGTCCAATTTTCTCTAGTAGGTGCATCGAATTTACGGACAATTAAATGGACCAACCAACAATCGTAATGATCTACAGGACATTCTAGATCTTTGAGGCCTTGCACAGCCTCCTCCGCCAAATTCAAAATTTCCGCCAACGACTCAGCTGATTTTTCCTTGATCGAGGGCAAATTGATCAAAGCTTCTAAATGTATGCGTAGCCTAAGACGTGGATTGTCATAGCGACGACTAAATTTTTCCCAAGCTGTATCAAAATTAGTTTTAGCGAGCCTAGTACCCTTAAGCAATTTAGCAGCATCTCCCTTCACAGCGCGAAGTAAGAGCTGAACCTTCACTGAGGAAGCGAAAGGTTTATTGACAACAATAGATTTGAATTGATCTTTAAACAGCTCCCAATCGCTTTGTTTACCTGAAAATTCAGGGACTTCTATATGAGGCATTGACTGCACTTCCGCAGAAGCTTGGATAAATTGCCGGGTGTCAAAAACTGTAGCAGCTTGGTTGGGATTGGCTGACGAATTTGTATCTAAGGTACGCGGCAGGGTATACTCTATTTTAGCGATTTTTTCTAAGTGCCAAGTGCGAGCATCACAATAAGCTTCCTCGGTTACTTGAAACACCTGACTTTTGAAATATTCCTGCTCTTTGAGAGTTGAGCGATGCGGATATAATTCGTCGTGACGCGCAACAAAACTCGACCAATAACCTTCCAGTACACCAATTCTTGTTTTAAGATACGCGGGCGTGAGCTTGGCTTCGCCACGTTTCTTTGTATTGTCAACAAAGTTCGTGATCCAGCTGTGCTCGTCCATCTGACGCGACAATAATTCTGAAGTCATTTTCGGATGAAAATCCACGGACACTACACAGCAACAAGACGTGAAAACGAATGAATTAAACACCAAAAATTAAACCAATCAGTTCACGATACCCAGCTCGAGTTGTAGAATTGACGCAAGTACGCTGAAAAGCGAGTCAATTTCACCGTTTCAAAATACGTGAACGCGTGCTGAAAAGCTAAGCGAGTCTACTGTATTTTATACCATAAAATGAACGACACAAACAATTAAGTTAGCCAGCTCTGACAAGTACGCCGGCATGCACACGCGAACTGGTGATTTACTACAAGTCGCGGTATAACATAGCGCGAGCGAGCGCAATAATGTCAAACCGATATACGCGTAAGTATATGGGACCTATCTTGCTCGTAGCAGAGGGCTAGAGCGATGCGGCAACAGCTGCGCGAGTCTCAGCTGATGAGCTCGCGGGGGGTATGCAGCGCGGCAACAATGCTGCCAGCTGCTTGAGATAAGCAGTGGTGCGGGGTTGAGGGGAGAAAAGGAGAGAGAGCGTGCGACAAATGTTGCGGCCCACCTATACACGTCTATGTATGTATCTCATAAGACTAATGGGTGAGAGAGAGAGGAACGATACAACTACTCACCGGCCGCGGCTGACTTGCCGCGGCTTTACCCTCCCGCGCTGCCCCTCTGCACTCTGCTCTCGACGACGATGTATTTGCCGTCGAGCCCCAGCTGATGACTGCTGGGTTGCACCACCGAAGGTATGATGGTGCTGCAGATGTGCAGGCCAGCTGCCCCGTATGGCCCAACTGCCAGTGGGCTCCTCGATGATGAGCCGACCGAGCTCGCCGGCCGGCGAACTCGTGAGTCCGGGTTGCGTCGTCCGCTGGTGCCGGTGCCAGGAAAGCCTAGATGTAGGCTCTGGTGCTGGCGTCTGCGATGCTGAATATCCAGACGAGGGCGGGCAAATTCCCGCCAGACGCACAACACTTCACAGCACAAAGTCACTGCACGGCCTCGCGACACTCCCGATTTCCGCGCGCGCGCGCAAAATTCCACACTCGCGGCACACAAAAAAATCACGAATTGAACAAAAATTCCGAGCACGATCCCTGCGCTCTGCTACCAAATGCTGGGACAGGGTGTTCCAATGGAACCCTGGAGCCCTGCATGTGGATCACTTGTGTGGAAGCGTGGTGAGGTTTCACAGATTAATCACTCACTGATTTTATGCTGATGAAATAAACTGAGAATATATTCTCTTATAAAGTGTGCTTACATTTCGGTTGAAAAGATTAAGGCGCGAGTGTGGGCGCGGCGCGGAAAATTAAGGGACCGGGAAGACGCGGTCGCGAGGATGGCACCGGCGCGGTGAATATTAAATATATGCAAGCAGCACAGCTGATGTTTGCTGCTTGCCGGACTGTGGCTAACTGCCGAATTTCGAGCTGCGAGAGAGACTTGCAGAGAAGAGCAGGGCGGATGACAAAATCATCAGGTGCCAATTCGGCCAATGAGATTTAAATGATGTCACTCGCGTGACATCGAGGGAAAATCGCGGGTCATCGCACCGTGCTCCAACTGTCGAATTTCCCTCGAATATTCGCAGGCTCGAGATACTTCAACACCTTCCAAAAGAATGTTCTGGGAGTCCCCTATTCCTTCTTCAAACACCTCAAAACTACATTGGAAATGGTGTCGCAATCATCGCAGAAGTGTTGATATTCAATAGAATAGAACGACTTTTAGTCAAACTCAACCTGGAATGCAAATTGCTAATTCACTATCTTGCCAGCATTTCGATTGAAGTATACTCGTATAAACTGCTTTACAACAATTTTTGGTTCCAGGCTCTGTGTCATCAGTCACCAATCTCTGAAAATTAGGAATCTCAACAACGTGCTCCAAAATTTTACGAATGGGGATTAAGTGCGTGAAACATTTTTTCTTGGTTGGAACTTCGTTATCATCCACCATTTTGCTGGAATTTACAGTGACCAAAAGAATTTTCTCTGATTAGATAAGAAAACAGTGAAATCTCGCTATTCGAACACCTCTAAAACGCGGACGCCTCCATATCGTAGACACTTCGCTTGCGACCGGCCAAGCTCCTATGTTTTTCCCCAAATTCGCCTTTCCCCTACCTGAAATAAATGACTCAATTGAAAAGACTCAGGGATTTGGGATATTTGAAATGACTCATTTAAGGAACGGTAGAATGAATCATTCACAATGACTCATTTGAAATGGTTTCATTCAAAACGATTCACTCAAGATATGAATTGAAAATTCTGACCAACCGACGGTTCTGAGATCGAGCCTTCCAAAAGAATGTTCTGGGAGTCCCCTATTCCTTCTTCAAACACCTCAAAACTACATTGGAAATGGTGTCGCAATCATCGCAGAAGTGTTGATATTCAATAGAATAGAACGACTTTTAGTCAAACTCAACCTGGAATGCAAATTGCTAATTCACTACATTGTCGCCTGTGTATCAAATATGATTGGAATTTTCTCACCCCATCAGAAACAAGTTCAAACGGTTTGATTACTTCATCAAAATTTGATCCAACTTTTGATCACAGTTTGACCCAACTATGTAACGCTTCTTTGATCAAATTTGATCAAATCCGTGTTGGACGTCCGCTATGGATGTTATTGACATTTGCAGATTCTCAATCAGAGAACTTGCATTTGAAACATGAATACCGTATGTCAGGCACCAGCGCCCATCCTAGATAATCCTGTTCGTCTTCACTCATGACAGAAAGCCGCCCCGCAACAAAACTGGGCCGTATGAACTTGAAATACGCTGCCAAAAGTAATTAGCAGAATGCTTTCTCGCGGCGTTATATGATAATACATAATCATAACTGATAAGAAAGTACCGCCAAATTGTGTAACTTTGTAATACGTGAGGTAACTTCGGTACACCCTCAAAAGGCTTGTCCTGCGTTCCAGGAGCAACAAAAAGGATTCCATAGTATTAGAATTGATAACAGAATTTAATTGGAGTGCTGTAAACTTTACTGAATTGCTCCCGGAGCATTGTGCAAGACTCTTGAAGTTGTACCAAGTTACTCAAGTTGATGGTATCCTATATTTCGAGTTATTAATTTGAGGAAGAATTTCAGAGAGATTTGGGTCTTCTAAGAGTAGGATTTTCCAATAACATCTATCGTTTGGTTGGGACGGAACTTCGATACAGTTGGTTTGGAGATGATTAGACTGGATTACTTGGTGGAAATTTTCTTTTCGCGAAAAAAACTTCATTCGGATAATGTTCTGCGGGTTTCAAGGAAATTAGGTATTAACCAATCGATCCAGAATGGTGCATAAGTAAGTCTTTAGGTCATTTAAATTGAGACAAATGAGTGGTGAAGGATGATACGAGGAGAAAATGAATATTAAGAAAAATTTTCCATTATTTTTTGAGTTATTCTTTGAAGGAAGCTTTTTAGAGCGATTTGGGCCATCTAGTCTGAGGTTTTTTGGATGATATCTAATGTTTGGTTGAGACAGAATTTTGATGCAGTAGGTTTGAAAAGGGTTAACCCATAGGCGCCGTATGGGTCCTGCAGGACCCATGGACAATATGTTGGATTTCGTATATTTGAATCAATATTTTATGCCTCTCATCATTCAGTCATCTTGTTTAAGGCCATACCTAATTGTTTTGTGTGGTTATTGAGGCCTATCAACAGGCTCCGAGTTTCTATATCACTCTCAAAACATCATTCGGACAGATTCTCAAATCGATAAGAATGACCCGTCATTGTACGGCGCGTATTTTGCTTTTTTTGAGTTTCTAACCGGGTTTGACTCTACGGGGCTCTCCAGTGGTGTGAATTACACTCCTTTGACCAAGAATGCATCTTCAGAATACTCATAGATAACCAAAATTATGAGAAATTCCATTATGACGCTTCACATGACCGACACGAAAATCAATGTTCCAGAGTGTTTTTCTCTAAGGAGGAAGCTTTGTTTTTGGTTCAGCAAATTTTTGATCAATTTTTCCTTTCAATCCAATATTTTCTCCAACAAAATTCCTCTTATCGAAAAAATGCCTTAACCAATTTGTTCCTCTCGCCAAAATCTATCGGTTGTAGGTCACACTTTTCCTCCCAAAGGCCTTCAAGATATTTGAAGGAGTCATCTTCCCGTACCTTTGTGTGTGTGTGTGTGTGTATGTGTATGTGTGTTGTTTTTTTCCCGACACGCTTTCTCTTGTACGTTTCGCCTAATCAAAATTTCGTCTTCTACAAGTTGTAGAGAATCATTCGGAGATGAGGCCAGTGATTTGTCAGCTCTCTCGTCCCGGTCGAATTCAATTTAGAGCCCTTTTGAGATAAAATCGCTAAAATTGTCTACCTTAATAGTAAAATATTTTCCTCCTCCGTTGTTTTACTGCAATTTGGGTGACCTAAGCTATGGGTTTACCGGCTAAATCTATCGATTGGTTAATACCAAAATTTCATTTAATATTCATATACTCGAATTTTCACGGAATAATCAAAATTTTCACCAAAAACTCCATTTTGAATATATTCAAACTAATTCTGTAAAAATTCCGTCTCAACCAAACTTCAGATACCCCTGAAATAACCCTACTTTAGGAAGCTTGAATCGCCCTAACAAGCTTTCTAAAAAAAGTAACTCACTATAATCACAAAAATTTTTTTCAATATTCATATTTTCGTCATATCTCTTTTCCAGACTGATTTTTTGTAATTCCAATGAACTAAGTTGATACTTTTCTCACATTTTTAATCTCTTGGTTGATACCGAAATTCCCTAAATTCCTTTTAATACGATTAAAATTCAATTTATCCTCCAAAAATCAAAAATTTTACAAAAAACTCCATTTTGAATATATTCAAACTAATTCTATAAAAATTCCGTTTCAACCAAACTCCAGATATCCCTGAAATAACTCTACTTTAGAAAGCTTGAATCGCCCTAACAAGCTTTCTAAAAAAAATAACTCACTATAAGCACAAATATTTTTTTCAATATTCATATTTTCGTCATATCTCTTTCCCAGACTGATTTTTCGAAATTCCAATGAACTAAGTTGATACTTTTTCCACATTTGTAATCTCTTGGTTCATACCGAAATTCCCTAAATTCCTTTTAATACGATTAAAATTCAATTTATTCTCCAAAAATCAAATAATTTACAGAAAACTACATTTTGATCTTCTTTACATCAACTGTAGTAGAATTTCTCCTCAACCAAACGATATATCTCCCCCAAAAAACCGTACTTTAGATCATTTGAATTCCCCTAACAGCAAATCTCTTTAAAGTTACTCAACAAAATTGTATTTAAATTGCATTCTAGGCTGATATCTCCTTCTACAACTAATACATACACTTGTTGATGAACTACATGGATACTTTTTCATCATTTCCGATCTATTGGTTGATACATATGATAGCTCAGAGTTTTCGCAATTTTATAAACTAAATTTTTTTCATAAACTAGATTATGGCCTTTTTATAAACTAGAGAGATGCTCTTCCAGCATCTACATCAATTGGTTGAGACCAAATTTGATTCAACTACGTTTGAACCCGATTAAAATCCAACTTTTCTCCCAAAAATCAAAATTTCTTCAAAGAACTCCACTTTCATAATCTATACACCAACTGTATCAAACTCCGCCTCAACCAAACGATTGTTTTCATATATGTTATATATGTGTATAATCTGAAGTGAGAATGAAATTGATTGGACCACAGGGGAAATGAAACTATTTCGTGGGAATTCTAATCATGATTTTCGAATTCGATCAGTCTTTCAAATTTATATTAGTTCGAGTGATCATCAGAGACTATTTCACTAAGAGAAAGCATTCTGCTAATCTCTTTTAGCAGCGTATTTTTTATTCTAAAAATCTTCACTTAATGGTATTCAACCTCAACCCTTCTCTTCTCCTCGCCGCAATCTTTCGATTTTAGGTCACCCTTTTCCCTTCACGATCATCCCCTCCACGCAAAACTTTCATCTTTGTCCCTCACTTTCTGTTTCTGTGTGTGTGTGTGTCCGTGTGAGCATCACTCTATCTCTTCAACACTTTGATCAATCCTCCTGAAATTCTTATGAGTCATAGAGGACCACCTCAGGATATGTTGCACGAATTTACACCTCATTGTATCAAACAGTTCACAACTTGAGCTTCCTAAACAACAAAAATGAGAAAATACTCGAGTCTCAAGTGATGAAAATTGAGGGGGTGGGTGGAAAAAGGGCGTAACCGCCATTATGCCCTTCTTCCGGATACCGCTTTTTTGAGCCTCCGTACCAAGATCTACCACCCCCCGAAATCCGTTTTTCGAAAGACCCCAAAAACGGTCTGGCAGATAAAAGGGCATAACCGCCATTACGCCCTTTTTTCTGCCCGATGAAAGGGCTTAATGGAGCTTAAGCCCTTTTCATCAGCAAAATGATTGCACTTACGCCCTTTTTCCGAATATCACGACAGTTACGCCCTTTTACCGGAAAAATTATTGCACTTACGCCCTTTTTCCGAATATCACGCCGGTTACGCCCTTTTATAAGGAAAATTATTGCACCAACGCCCTTTTTCCGAATATCGCGCCGTGGCGCGTGGAAAATAAAGATGCAAGGCCCCGCGAGTCCCGTTTATCTTCGAAAGCAGAGTGACACCCACTGCTCAGGGGTGTCACTCCGCTTTCGTAGTTAGGCCTCGATGGATAGAATTTCGGTCAATTTAAGGTTTTAGGGATCAGCAAATGTGAATTTCTAGTTGGCAAGGAAATTTCCATTGATTTCTTGGTTGATCAGATTTTCTTCATATTTACAAATAATTTAATCGATGTCAACCTGTATAATCAGAATATATACGAATGAATCAGTATAAATATTCACCGATAGTTGGAGAAGTCCTATTTTGCCTGGGAAATTCCCGAAAATAAAGTTAGCTTTGCAGGTCAGACTGATGACTACTTATTTGTGACTAGAGTCGCAAAATTCAATTTTGGAATGATTTTGTGAAACAAATACACCTAAATGACCTTTTAGAGCTCGACTTGTATAAATATTCCAAAAACATGAATATCTTTTCTTAGGTCGTTAATGGATCTTGAGCACTTTCTATGGGTTATTCTTTAAAAAGACTCCAGTATCTTATGTCTTTCATGTCGATTCCCCAACTGTCAACGTCGGTCGATAAAAGTATGTGTAAATTGCTACTTTCAGTCAGCGTTGATGCTAGTTTTATTTTTGTTTGGCACTTTCACCGGAAGTTACTATATTGATCGGTCTGGTGCCAAAGCCCCGAGCAGACGGATCCAAAACACACGTGGCTCTCGGTCTTTGAGTTTGCGGTCGAAGTGTGAGGTTAGGTCGCAGTGTTTTGATTGACACGGCCCCGCGTTGAGCGCATGTTGAGCGATAATCATTATAAAATAACAGCACCGCGGTTATATCTCATCGCGACATCATCTTTCTCGCCTCTTTCAAAACTAATCACGATTTTAATATGATGGGAGGAACGGCCGAATTGCGAGGCATTTCTTATCGAAGCAAGATTTCTTGACAAAGCTTCCGTCACTCTGATTGTCTGGGGAACAAACATCCTCTATAGAGCCACAGAGCCATCGGGAAGATGTCAAGAACCCAATTCCCATATTATTATTAGTCTCAAATGCAGAGCTGATGATAGTTTCCATCCTTATCTCTACACCGTACTGAATTATTCAAACTGTGAAAGAAATATGTGATATTAAGTGTGTTTTTCGCCCTGGTCTCTCTCTTGGGCTCGTCAGTGAGACGAAGAGAGACCTGTCTCAGACACTATTGTACATGAGGGGGATTGACATCAGGTTAAAGAAGGATTAGAATTAAAATTTTTGTTAAACAACCCCAAAATAAGGTAGCCATCTAGTAATGAAGACACGAAGCAGATATCAAGCTTTGCGTGATAAACAACTCTATACGGCCTCATGTCGTTTGGTGGAATAATGAAAATTATACCCTCGCTATGTTTCAATATGATGGGAGGAACGGCCGAATTGCGAGGCATTTCTTATCGAAGCAAGATTTCTTGACAGAGCTTCCGTCACTCTGATTGTCTGGGGAACAAACATCCTCTATAGAGCCCCAGAGGCATCGGGAAGATGTCAAGAACCCAACTCCCATATTATTATTAGTCTCAAATGCAGAGCTGATGATAGTTTCCATCCTTGTACTGAATTATTCAAACTGTGAAAAAATATGTGATATTAAGTGTGTGTTTCGCCCTGGTCTCTCTCTTGGGCTCGTCAGTGAGACGAAGAGAGACCTGTCTCAGACACTATTGTACATGAGGGGGATTGACATCAGGTTAAAGAAGGATTAGAATTAAAATTTTTGTTAAACAACCCCAAAATAAGGTAGCCATCTAGTCATGAAGACCCGAAGCAGATATCAAGCTTTGCGTGGTAAACGACTCTATACGGCCTCATGTCGTTTGGTGGAATAATGAAAATTATACCCTCGCTATGTTTCAATATGATGGGAGGAACGGCCGAATTGCGAGGCATTTCTTATCGAAGCAAGATTTCTTGACAGAGCTTCCGTCACTCTGATTGTCTGGGGAACAACCATCCTCTATAGAGCCACAGAGCCATCGGGAAGATGTCAAGAACCCAACTCCCATATTATTATTAGTCTCAAATGCAGAGCTGATGATAGTTTCCATCCTTATCTCTACACCGTACTGAATTATTCAAACTGTGAAAAAAATATGTGATATTAAGTGTGTGTTTCGCCCTGGTCTCTCTCTTGGGCTCGTCAGTGAGACGAAGAGAGACCTGTCTCAGACACTATTGTACATGAGGGGGATTGACATCAAGTTAAAGAAGGATTAGAATTAAAATTTTTTGTTAAACAACCCCAAAATAAGGTAGCCATCTAGTAATGAAGACACGAAGCAGATATCAAGCTTTGCGTGGTAAACAACTCTATACGGCCTCATGTCGTTTGGTGGAATAATGAAAATTATACCCTCGCTATGTTTCAATATGATGGGAGGAACGGCCGAATTGCGAGGCATTTCTTATCGAAGCAAGATTTCTTGACAGAGCTTCCGTCACTCTGATTGTCTGGGGAACAAACATCCTCTATAAAGCCACAGAGCCATCGGGAAGATGTCGAGAACCCAACTCCCATATTATTATTAGTCTCAAATGCAGAGCTGATGATAGTTTCCATCCTTATCTCTACACCGTACTGAATTATTCAAACTGTGAAAAAAATATGTGATATTAAGTGTGTGTTTCGCCCTGGTCTCTCTCTTGGGCTCGTCAGTGAGACGAAGAGAGACCTGTCTCAGACACTATTGTACATGAGGGGGATTGACATCAGGTTAAAGAAGGATTAGAATTAAAATTTTTGTTAAACAACCCCAAAATAAGGTAGCCATCTAGTAATGAAGACCCGAAGCAGATATCAAGCTTTGCGTGGTAAACGACTCTATACGGCCTCATGTCGTTTGGTGGAATAATGAAAATTATACCCTCGCTATGTTTCAATATGATGGGAGGAACGGCCGAATTGCGAGGCATTTCTTATCGAAGCAAGATTTCTTGACAGAGCTTCCGTCACTCTGATTGTCTGGGGAACAACCATCCTCTATAGAGCCACAGAGCCATCGGGAAGATGTCAAGAACCCAACTCCCATATTATTATTAGTCTCAAATGCAGAGCTGATGATAGTTTCCATCCTTATCTCTACACCGTACTGAATTATTCAAACTGTGAAAAAAATATGTGATATTAAGTGTGTGTTTCGCCCTGGTCTCTCTCTTGGGCTCGTCAGTGAGACGAAGAGAGACCTGTCTCAGACACTATTGTACATGAGGGGGATTGACATCAAGTTAAAGAAGGATTAGAATTAAAATTTTTTGTTAAACAACCCCAAAATAAGGTAGCCATCTAGTAATGAAGACACGAAGCAGATATCAAGCTTTGCGTGGTAAACAACTCTATACGGCCTCATGTCGTTTGGTGGAATAATGAAAATTATACCCTCGCTATGTTTCAATATGATGGGAGGAACGGCCGAATTGCGAGGCATTTCTTATCGAAGCAAGATTTCTTGACAGAGCTTCCGTCACTCTGATTGTCTGGGGAACAAACATCCTCTATAAAGCCACAGAGCCATCGGGAAGATGTCGAGAACCCAACTCCCATATTATTATTAGTCTCAAATGCAGAGCTGATGATAGTTTCCATCCTTATCTCTACACCGTACTGAATTATTCAAACTGTGAAAAAAATATGTGATATTAAGTGTGTGTTTCGCCCTGGTCTCTCTCTTGGGCTCGTCAGTGAGACGAAGAGAGACCTGTCTCAGACACTATTGTACATGAGGGGGATTGACATCAGGTTAAAGAAGGATTAGAATTAAAATTTTTGTTAAACAACCCCAAAATAAGGTAGCCATCTAGTAATGAAGACCCGAAGCAGATATCAAGCTTTGCGTGGTAAACGACTCTATACGGCCTCATGTCGTTTGGTGGAATAATGAAAATTATACCCTCGCTATGTTTCAATATGATGGGAGGAACGGCCGAATTGCGAGGCATTTCTTATCGAAGCAAGATTTCTTGACAGAGCTTCCGTCACTCTGATTGTCTGGGGAACAACCATCCTCTATAGAGCCACAGAGCCATCGGGAAGATGTCAAGAACCCAACTCCCATATTATTATTAGTCTCAAATGCAGAGCTGATGATAGTTTCCATCCTTATCTCTACACCGTACTGAATTATTCAAACTGTGAAAAAAATATGTGATATTAAGTGTGTGTTTCGCCCTGGTCTCTCTCATGGGCTCGTCAGTGAGACGAAGAGAGACCTGTCTCAGACACTATTGTACATGAGGGGGATTGACATCAGGTTAAAGGAGGATTAGAATTAAAATTTTTGTTAAACAACCCCAAAATAAGGTAGCCATCTAGTAATGAAGACACGAAGCAGATATCAAGCTTTGCGTGGTAAACAACTCTATACGGCCTCATGTCGTTTGGTGGAATAATGAAAATTATACCCTCGCTATGTTTCAATATGATGGGAGGAACGGCCGAATTGCGAGGCATTTCTTATCGAAGCAAGATTTCTTGACAGAGCTTCCGTCACTCTGATTGTCTGGGGAACAAACATCCTCTATAGAGCCACAGAGCCATCGGGAAGATGTCAAGAACCCAACTCCCATATTTTTATTAGTCTCAAATGCAGAGCTGATGATAGTTTCCATCCTTATCTCCACACCATACTGAATTATTCAAACTGTGAAAAAAATATGTGATATTAAGTGTGTATTTCGCCCTGGTCTCTCTCTTGGGCTCGTCAGTGAGACGAAGAGAGACCTGTCTCAGACACTATTGTACATGAGGGGGATTGACATCTTCCCGATGGCTCTGTGGCTCTATAGAGGATGTTTGTTCCCCAGACAATCAGAGTGACGGAAGCTCTGTCAAGACATCTTGCTTCGATAAGAAATGCCTCGCGATTCGGCCGTTCCTCCCATCATATTGAAACATAGCGAGGGTATAATTTTCATTATTCCACCAAACGACATGAGGCCGTATAGAGTTGTTTACCACGCAAAGCTTGAAATCTGCTTCGTGTCTTCATTACTAGATGGCTACCTTATTTTGGGGTTGTTTAACAAAAATTTTAATTCTAATCCTTCTTTAACCTGATGTCAATCCCCCTCATGTACAATAGTGTCTGAGACAGGTCTCTCTTCGTCTCACTGACGAGCCCAAGAGAGAGACCAGGGTGAAACACACACTTAATATCACATATTTTTTTCACAGTTTGAATAATTCAGTACGGTGTAAAGATAAGGATGGAAACTATCATCAGCTCTGCATTTGAGACTAATAATAATATGGGAGTTGGGTTCTTGACATCTTCCCGATGGCTCTGTGGCTCTATAGAGGATGTTTGTTCCCCAGACAATCAGAGTGACGGAAGCTCTGTCAAGAAATCTTGCTTCGATAAGAAATGCCTCGCAATTCGGCCGTTCCTCCCATCATATTGAAACATAGCGAGGGTATAATTTTCATTATTCCACCAAACGACATGAGGCCGTATAGAGTTGTTTACCACGCAAAGCTTGATATCTGCTTCGTGTCTTCATTACTAGATGGCTACCTTATTTTGGGGTTGTTTAACAAAAATTTTAATTCTAATCCTTCTTTAACCTGATGTCAATCCCCCTCATGTACAATAGTGTCTGAGACAGGTCTCTCTTCGTCTCACTGACGAGCCCAAGAGAGAGACCAGGGCGAAACACACACTTAATATCACATATTTTTTTCACAGTTTGAATAATTCAGTACGGTGTAGAGATAAGGATGGAAACTATCATCAGCTCTGCATTTGAGACTAATAATAATATGGGAGTTGGGTTCTTGACATCTTCCCGATGGCTCTGTGGCTCTATAGAGGATGTTTGTTCCCCAGACAATCAGAGTGACGGAAGCTCTGTCAAGAAATCTTGCTTCGATAAGAAATGCCTCGCAATTCGGCCGTTCCTCCCATCATATTGAAACATAGCGAGGGTATAATTTTCATTAATCACGATTTTAGATCGCTTTGATTAAGTATAGCATTTTCGTAGAGTCAGCTACAATGCGATGCTGGAGAAAACGCGAGTGCAGTTTCAAAATAGATAGTGTTATTGTCGAGATTCTTTCAATATCTTATTCAAGAGCTGAATTAGCAGGTTTCGAGCTCGCCAATTTGGAAGCGGCTGCTGTGTTTCTTGAATATTAGATACTGTGCTGTGGGTGAGTATAAATGAATTTCTAGTCTAAAATCTGTCCATAGCTAGTGCTACTTACAAAGAGATGCATGCAACTATTCACCTCTGAATTTATCCCTTCTGACATATTTGATATTATAATATAGGACATAAAAAATTTGGGAAAATATTGGACTGGATACATAAGCTCTCGGACAGAGAAATTCCTCAATGTATAGCAGGAATCAGACTTCAAGTTCTGAACCTCTTGTACTTTGTATTCAAAACTAGCTGCTCAATTGTAGTGTACCATTCCATTGCCTTCGTTTTGATCCACTGGATGCGTAAACTCATCAGAACTTTGCCAAATCCCAGATTAAGAGATTGGATTATAATGGAGGTTTCGACTTGTACAAAAACACCATTAGTGACCTCCAGAAAAATAATCAAATAGATGCATGTTCTCTGAGTTTCTTAGAAATGATGTGTTTAACAACTGGATCTCAACACTGTGGACGACTCATTGATAATTTTCCACAGATTGAGTTGTCTATAAAACATGGATGGATATCTGTGATGGCTACCGATTGAAACTGTGTGGCAAAAAAAAGAAATGCTTGTCGAAGAAGAAGCTCAGAACTAAAATTGACACAAACTGGCGATGGCAACTCTCCAGAATTCCTCAGAACTAAGAGCGTAATTGGTGACTTGAAACGACTAGAATTTTCGTTCATGCAGCTTTCAGTCATTATGAAACTCAAAGTTAGGCCCCTTCAGCAAGATGACCATGGATTGTTGGAAGATCAGCAGATTGGATTCATTCTTAAACATTACTAAGCACTTGGTAAATACTGCTGTTCTATACTTTTTTTGATTTGCAATTTCTTGCTTTGATGTACTGTCTCTGAATCGAGAACTGAGGACCATCATTCTGTCTTTCAAATACTGAAGTATCGTGCACTTCTTACAGCTTGTTTGCCAAAGTGACTGCAGATACGATGTGTTACTGGTGAATGTAAACATAAATATCCAATCAATATGTGTCACAAAAGCCAGAGAGAGAGAGCTCTGACAGATCTGGTGAGCTAAGACTTTGTTTCTGTAAAAATATGGCTCACATGATCTTGAATAACTTGACCTTTCTATTTCTAGTTGGCATGAAATGAGGATATGCAATTTACAGTCTATGAATGATTATATCTTGAAGAGAACAAATCAAGATGATCTGCATTCTAGTAAACATAGCCAAATCATCACATTTCTCTAATTCATGTCGAACGAAAGACCTGGATATGATGCATAGAGGTGGAGGATATGGTCAGCAAGGTTTCATTCCACAGTAGCATTCTGGACTCACTTATCAATTTCATAAATCGAGTCTATTGTCAGACCTCACATTAATTAGGAAGCAAGTTGAGCTTTGTACACCTTCATAACTCTAATGTATCGATCCAAGGTGTGTGATAATTTTTCGAGAGATTGATAGCTTCTGCATTCCATTTCGTATTTGTACTCGATTCCAGTAGTTTACTGCGAAGTAGCAAAGTTTGTTTTGACTTGATATCAGGCTCTGTATACTTTGTAAGTTGGAATATGAAAAAGTGTATATTCTTCAATTGGCTGAAGAGTAACATAGAACAAAGTCCAATGCTTGTTTCCTTGTCTCTCAATAGTGATCATTTAAAGTAGCTGATTCTAAAAGCAGTGTAAAGAGCCCTCCAAATCAACTTTCAAATAAGATATCTCATACAGCATCTGAATATATTGTATGATGTTTATATTCCAATCTATTGTCATATTTCATCTTCTTATTGTAGAAAAGGTACACTTTTTCACAATTTATAATCCCCTCGTATCTGTCCGTCAGGAACGAGAAGCATGAGTCATATTTTGGATTACGGATCAGTAAACTGCACTAGACAAGTAGACGAGTAGTTCCCTTAAAGTGTTCTGCATGTTGGAAGTTTGGAGATCTTTACAAGATATATTTCAAGCAGCTTAACAAAAAGCCTTCATAGTTGATAATTTTGCAAGTCGCTAATTGTAATATTAATTTATCGAATAAATCCATCATTTCGTTGACATTTGTCTGTTTGACTGGAGCTGTATCGTTCATTCAAACTATTCATTTTATTCAAATCATACCTAGACGTGAATTTTTAGAGGTACATTATTCAATGCTAATAAAACTATAATACAAAGTTGAGAGAGTTTTATAGCTCTCATTTGGATTCAATTCGCAAACTCCCAAATGACCACGCCGAAATAATTTTTAATGAATTTGATTTCGATGTATTTTCATTGAATCATTGCTCAGTGCATACAAGCACACGAAACTGCGAATATCCAATATACTTGAACTGGTATAAATAGTTTTCTCACTTGAGAATACGATTCCATTGCCGGAAAATTACTTAACCGATGATGAAGAATATTTGCTTTTCACTTGGGTTTGAAACGGATTGACATGATCTGACGTCAATTCTGGACAATCTCGGTCCTGCGAACTGTTTTGAATTATATCATGAAAGCTATGGTGTAAATATGTCATGTTGTAAATTTTCCAGTTCATAGGTGCTGTAAAATTATTTCGGCATGGTTATTTTCCGTTTGTGAATATTTCTGATGAGATGTGGGAGAACCATTCGATTAAAAATTTCGGATTATCGCATAGTCCATTAGGCCAAGAATTGAGGTCTATGTTTTCAATAAATGCCGTTTCAAGGAGAATCTATCACTTCCATGAGCTGTGAGCCTAAATTATACGGTTGAATCTCATACAAGGTATTTTATATATGGTATAAATAGTGGTACAAGCTCCTTAAACCTGAATTGGCTCAATTTTTCTTAACTTCTAGACTTTCAAATGTCGTATCGGCCTTGAAACGTTAAATTGTGCAGCTAAAACATTTCAAAAATATAATAGCTCTGTCAGGAATTGAAGTGAAAAAATGATTGAAAAGCCCGTTGCGTATCCAGTGATACCCCTGCGGATTCGCATGGCGAGTTGCCTATTCGCTGTCAAACCCTCAATGACTCGGCGCCCGGCAGATAGTTCAAGAGTTCGGCGTGGGGGCGCTCACCCCCCGCAGCTATTCGAATGTTATTGTTTTGTTTTCATTTTCAATAGCAATAATAACCTTAAGCTAGAGTACTGCGTGGGTGTAATTTCGCTACAATCCTTGTTGAACAACTAATCCACGGCTCTTGCAGTTATCAGGTATGTGATTGAATTTATCAACATTCAGTTCCTCAATATCACTGCGAGTCCGCGACGACCGTCGCGTCGTCCCCGAGGATCTTGCGCGATCTTGTCACCGGCGTTTCAATAAAGCGCGCTATCCAACCCTTTCGCTTAACCTACGGTGTGATGACGATTTGATAGGTGAACGCAACTTACTAAATTTAGCCAATAATAACATATGCCGTTTGCACGTCGAGTTCTATAAAAAAAAATTTTGAGGCTACTCTGATCAAGTGTGGCTCATGAAAATTTCTTGCCCGGCATCGGTAACAATATACCCAGACTCCAAAGTTGTCAAAACTCCAAATATCGATACATAAATGTAGATAAATACGTATGTACGCAATCACAATATCTCAAACATGTACAATATCAAGAATTTTATACACGCAGTCAAGTATTGAGAACCCTTTAAAGCTTCTCTGATATTCTTCGTGGAATACTCTTTTCATCACAATTCAATGAATTTCGATTATTTGCGTGATGCAACAACATTTTTACTTCCAAGTGACAATCGCGAGGTCGCGAAACACAAGCAACGCGAGATACAGTGATTTTTTTGTACGCACGAACAAGAAGTATTCTTGTACCAGAATCGTCGATTCGATTTTTGTTGAGAAAAAATGTATGCAAAATTATCATTGCAATTTGCGATACAAGTCATAAAAAATTTGACGTACCTGCTGATAACAGCCGATTATGAATACTTATTCCATCTAATCATGAAGTTTAATGTCTTGCAAAAAATTTTATTAATATTTTTATTTCGAGTTGTACTTTCGAGAATTCGCGCTATAACTCAGAGATAACCATTATTGTTCTTCTGTTCTTTTTCAACCAGCAGTCAATTGGTAGTAAAGCTGGGAATTTACAACGTGTGACAACAGGAAGCTTCATTGTGGAGGGATAGTTTGTGACTTACGTTAATGCAATTAAACATCTTTCAAGGTAAGTGCGTCAGTTGATCGATTCCTCACTTTAAAGCTAGCCAAACCGAGGGAAATCGATTATCATCAACAATTTCACTGTGTTGACATTATTTTCAATTCCGGTGGATTTTGCCAATCAACATTCTCATGTCCAGGTTTCGATGTTAGAAATGATCTGAATGGAGTTTCGAATGAGGCGCAGTATTTCTTGAAAATGTTGATCTCGAGCCTATCCGACCACTTTTTGTTGGCCTGTTATTCGGCCCAATCTTACAAATTTGATTTATAATGCGCACACCTCACAATTAAATTCAGATAATGAATATAAAGTTGTTCATTCCAAGTTAACTACTTCCTGGGAAAGTTCAACATCCAAATTACGAAAATTTATTCAGACGTTGCAAATTAGTAGCTTGAGCCAGCTTTCAGAACGTTCACAAGCGTGTACGATTGATTCATTCTTATGCCTTCACAGGATATTGTAGTCAACCTTCAATTCCAGCCTTCACCTTTCAAACTTCCCAATAATTATACCTTGATACCCAAAAATACTGTTACCTAAGCTATGATCAAGTCAATGTTAGTTCGCGTCGATTTTTCTGTTGAAAGAAAATAATGAAAATCCATCATAAATCTACTTTGAATCTGCGAAGAGCAGTTTCTCTATCGCTCATATTTGATTTTGAACGAGCAGCCCAATATTTCGGTCATATTTCATTAATATTTTCGATTAAAATTGTCCCGATTCCTGGACAATTCATTCGTCTCCTCCTCGTTCTCTCAGCGATGGCTGAGAGATCTCCATTCGATTATTCTTGACCGTTCTAGTTTAAGTTACTTGTTGAAATTCTTGATTGATTTTGAATCTATGAAAAGGCTTCTTGATATGAAATAGATAATCATGTGGCCCTGTTTTCAAACAGTGAATTTGATTCCATGTTCCTTTGTACAAATAATTCCAGATACACTACAGAATTTTCTTTTCAAATCAAGCTAACATATATTATTTTACACAACTGATGCATACCTCACGGAAATCCGAGTATTCCATCTATTTGCCGTAAGACTTTAGGATCCGCACAAGCCCTTGAAATCAATGAGCGCGCAATGTGCTAGATTGTAGCCCGGCGACCATAAAAACACCTGTGTGGAGATTTTGGATTTATGATTCTTATAGACTTTTTTACTTCATTGAACTAATACAGTTTGACTGCCTAATCCAATCTTAAAACGCTTCAACTCGTTCTGGAGCTTCTGAATCGAGCCTGAAAGTCAATTGGACTACGTTTGAACACCCTAAAATGCACTAGAATCATGACAAACAAGTCTTCGCGGACTCAAATGGCTAACATTTTTCTATGTATTATTCCATGCAAAGAAGTCAAAATAGTACTTCTGCTCTCGTTACAAAAAATTAGCAGCCCCAATTCTGATTTTAATGAGATCTACTTTGTTTTGACTCGTAAAAAAACACTACACTCACGTGCCCCTATTTGTTTAAAATATCGTCAAATGGTCCAACGTTTTCGCCCACCGCGGTGCACCGTGAGAAAACTATCTGCTTAAAACGACCCATCGGTTTGAATTTTGTTTGTTTTGGATTGATTGCGGCACATGAAACGGCGTATCTTCGCTGTAAAATTAAAAAGCTGCACTCTGTAAGTGTTATGTATAATTTAATAATACCTTTTGATTCATTTCAAGTTACTCTAAATCACCCAATTTTCATTCTGAAACAATATTAAAATTGTACTCTGAGACTTTGTAATGATAGCCAATGTGTATTTCACTCAGTTATTCATTCTCTGTTTTGGACTGAAAGTGCTCTGAAAAGTTCTTGAGTCAAATATGAACACTCTGAATTACCCCATTTCTACGAAGAAATGTATTAACGAGAGTAACTGCAATACGAGCAATACGAGGCCCTCATTTCACCACATTAGTATATTTTTATTTGGCCGAAAAAGCTGCGAAATTATCGACTCTGGTATTTTATCATTGTTCGAGTCCGAGGAAGTGAAGTATGCAAAGTGTAATAGTTTTAATATGCTCCTGGTACACTTCGAGGAGGTAGCGCTGAGGTTATCAATTCACAAAATCAGCAAGTGAATTAAGAACGTTGTTTCCACAAGATATTCCTTGCTATTCACGATGAAGCTTGACTTGCAGAGGCAAAGGGCTCAGAATCGGCTTTCCCGCTCCAAAGTACTGATGGATCCAATGTTCTGTCGATGCGACATTCCGACTCTACAATTTTTCAGCACACTGTAAATACTCTTTCCTCCGCAGTCGTAACTATCATAGCGATTATAAGAGTCAATAATGGACCATTCTGTGTCCCACGATTAACATCCAACAACCAAATTCGTGATATAAGATGTCAATCAATTGTAAAACGAACTAATTTGCTTCTTTCGCCATTTCAAAGACCTTTATTATCTCACTCGTGAGTATTTTAAGGACATCGATGCTTAGAGAGGCACCACTGTACGGCCAAAACTGATATTTTTTAGAGATCATTACGCTTCAGGTCACAGTTTTTATCATCACGCACGTGAATCAATACAACATTTTTCACACTACTTTCGAAAGTAAAACATATAATGTTGTTTCATGGCAATTTCGGTGCAGAATCCATGAAAACGTGCCCAGTTCCAATCTCAGACACCAAGGAGCTCTTTCGATCTAAGAGAAAGTAGCAAAGATGAGAATCACCAAATTCATAGAACTTCATAGACTGTTTTTTCAGATATTTTGGCTTGCTGAAACTTTACCCTGGTGGTATTATGAAGCGTGGATGCCTTAATTTTAATACTTGAGTGATCGATGACGAGTCTGTGGAAACCCATAGATAAGGGTGGGTAAGCCATAAAGGAGGCATGAAGTGTGATGACTTTTTTGTCTGAAAATGTGAGAAATTCGGTGTTTTTCACGTCTGCTGGGTTTCTTCTAAATCAAAGAGAATTTCGTTGTTCAAGATACAAACTGAACACGTTTTCGATTTCTAAATACACAAATACAACATGGACAAATGTTCGGTACTGCCGCTTAGTTCTTGCTCTACGTGGCTTCCCTTTTGAAAATAACGTCAAAATAACACTTCTAATTTACTTCCAAACTTCAGAGCACTTGACCACTTCCACGTGAAATAAATAGTCGATATAACGTGATGTTCTGGATCGTCTCCGCATGATCTTCTACTGATTCTATACCTCAAAATATGAAGAATAGCCGGTCGCTAGGACTCCAAAAAAATTTCTTAACCAGCTGGTAGGCGAATTGATTCAATTTTTGTTTTTCTTTCGGTCCAAAACGTGCTGAATTCTTCTCATTAAAACAGTCTAGTTCAAAAACCAAGGAAGATATCAACACGCGGTTGAATGCATTTGAAAGCTGAGACAAAAATCTATCGCAATAGGCTTCGATATATTTCTTTGGAGGTAGTTGGGCTTACACATGGGGGATTCCGTGAAAATCACTATTTAGTTTTTTTCCCAAAAACAAAATAGAAAAAAATTTTTGAACACTTACTTCCACGTGAAATTTGATGCTCTTTCCGAAATAATATGTTTTGAAGAATGTTTTGAGGCCCGACCTGAGTTTTTAGCAATTTTCTGCGATTCAATTTTTCAACCAATCCGAGCGCGTCAGTTTTCTGCGCATGCGCGTGATTTTACGGGACGGGATTGAGATCCTGCGGAATCGATAGCCCGTAAAATTTCCTTCAAAATGACTACTGATAAAGTTTATCTTGAAGCTGTAGAACCAGAGATGTGGGCTCAGAAAGAGAACAAAAGTATTGAGTGCCGGATCCACCGTTCCGAAATTCTCGAGTGAAAAGCCGACACTCCTCCAGCCTTCGTGTTCCCTTGAAAACGTTATACCTACGGTCTACGTGCATCAAAATAACTGTCACAGGGGTTGAAGAAAATTTCGCGGGCTATCGATTGCGCAAGGTTTCAATACCGTGAAATTACGCGCATGCGCGAAAAACTGACGCGCTCTGAATGTTCAAAAAATCGAATCGCACAAAATTGCTTGAAACTCACGTGGGACGCAAAAAACACTTTCCAAAACATATTTTCTTGGAAAGAGCATCAAATTTTACGTGAGAAAAAATTTTTCCGAAAATTTGTTTGATATTATTTTTAAGAAAGGAATTAATTAGTGATTTCCACGGAATTCCCCATGTATAAGCCAGATTACTTCCAAAAAAATATTTCGAAACACATTCTGATAGGTTTTTGTATCAGCTTTTGAATGCGTTCAACCGCGTGTTGATATTCTCTATCATTTTTTAATTAGAGCTGTTTTAGCGAGAAAAAGTCATCACTATTTTGACCGAAAGAAAAAACAAAAACTGAATCAATTTGCTTACCAAAAATCAAGTTGCGTAAAGAGGATTTTTTGGAATCCTAGCGACCATTTATTCTTCATATTTTGAGGTATAGAATCAGCGGAAAATCATGCACAGACGATCCGGAACATCATGTTGTATTGACCATTTATTTCACGTAGGACTGCTCACCTGCTAGACCCTACAATCTCTTCTTATGAATTTCAGAGCAGTTTTTCTTCATCTACGTCAAAGATGGTTAAAAATGTGACCCCAGGCATGAAAATTTGGAAATAATTCATTTTTCGGACCGGCTCACTTTACTTTTGTGTCATGCATCCCGGATCTGTGAAATTCAACATTCGATCGGCATACAATATAATAAAGTTATTGTGATCAGATAACTCTAGTCAAAGTTACAGGGACCGAATTAAGAGTGCTCCCCAGCTTTTTTGAAATGCCGGTGGCGACATCTCGCGGTCAAACTGGTTTATTTGAAATAATTAATTAACCGATCAAGTTTGAGTGGTTAGCAACGCAGACCCAGGTGCGGGAAATTCAACAGCAAATTTAAATAAAAGTTCCATTGAGATTGGTGCAAAATTGAGCGAATATAGTTGCAGCAAAAGTTTCACTAGTTTTGAAAATCGTCAGAAACTTTTGCTGTAACTATCGTTGCTCAATTTTGCACCAACCTCAACGGAACTTTTTCCAGGACATATTTTCATAGAATTACGACATCAATTTGAAACGCAAACAAAATTTGTAGAAAAGTTTCCTACACACTCGTTCCCATGTGATCGGTTAATGCCGTTTCGAGCATCGCTACGGTTATGAACTCTGGAACCTGTTTCTTTCATATAATTGAGTAGTAATACGACTGATTTCGAAGGTCAAAGTGCTTTGAGCTAATGAATTGATTCTGTGCTGTGGTCTGTATAAGATTTGTGATCATGAATCGCGAAATCTCCCACTTGAGACCAGTTTGAGACGTTGATTTGAGTTGTGAATTTATCTCAAGATTGTTCGTTGCAGTAAGGACAACACTCACAAGTTTGCATTACCATTCATTTCTTCGACTTTGAGAATTTTCTTGCAAGCCATGACCGTTATTGCGGCCATTCCACTCGGGGTGCACTACACTATACTAAAGGGATAATTCCCAAAAGCGCTCTCATAGAGTATAGGCCTTGAAGTGATTCCCCTACGAATCGGCGCAACAGTGATCATTTCAGCCCTTGAGCAATAAGCTATTCTGGACGGGCAGAAAGAATAGTCGAGCATTCATCAACTTCTTCAGCCGTTGTGCCATCGATACTCGTCGAAATTTCTCATAGCCTTGCAAAAAATCTCAAAGAACATTTTGAGGGGGGTTATCGTCATAATCTGCGCGCAATTCCTTAGCCCACTTGTATAATATGCCGTGTACATCTGTAATTGGAAATTGTCATCTAAAATCGGGCGAAAAAGCGCACGAGCCGAAGGTTTGGACAAGCACCATATTGTACAGCTATCGTGTTTACCACTCTTCGAATTCATTATGGTCAATTTTGACCCGAAGAGAAGGAGATTTGTTTCACTCAAAGCCTCGAATCGCAAGAATCTGACTCGAAACTAGTAAGATTTGGTTCTTAGCGAGCAAAATTCACTCGAACGAGCTCAACGAGCGGGATGTGGAATATTATTCATTTTTCTGTATACAACGTTGACGGTAATTTTTCAAGTTTGAGTTTTCTGAGGACTTAACCATTGGATCAACCTCATTCTGTAGAAGAGGGAGAAGTTTTACCAGAAAAATTTGGAGATTCCTTGATAATGCCACGTGAGCACACATTTTTGCCTCGTAGAGCCTATACTAGAAAATTTGCCCGTTAATCTCTTCCAGTCCGTACGGTCAGTGACTTTCATGGTGACCTCATTGCTCGAAACAAATATGCATCGATCATCTCTATTTGAAAGTTCATGAGAATTACAATGAAAATATCTCCCAAACTGTGAATGACACGTGATTGATGATACCGCTTTCTCGAAAAAGAATGAATGATACCACGCATATAGTAACTTCCAACTTCGAAATATTTCGATCATTTTTGTTCGTGAATCCTACGTGAAATGGGTCATGACGAGAAATCAACGTGATCGTAGAGATATACAGGACGAAATAGGCAACGTTTGAAGTATAAGCCTCGTAATCTAGGAATTTGTATTGCCATGGCACTTAACGGCATTCTTTAACATATCTACAGAAGTTTTCTCCTGCTTTACTCACAAAATGAGGAAAGTGCTAGCGTGAATCCCCAACGAAAGTCAAAGCTTGATAACTGTTGATAAGTAAGCCTCGGTCCGCTATATCATAATTACTTTATTGACCCGAATAGATTATTTGCTAAGGACTATTTCCTTGAGCAATTAATCTCGTTTAACTAGAGTAGATGGAATATCGTAATGGTTTTCGATAACTGGACCTGGATTAGTAATCCCAATCAAAAAGCGTTATAATAACTGAGAAAGCTATCCTTCAATTGAAGTGCATCCTTTGTGTAAAATTGTACTCATATCATGAGCCTAAAAGTTTTGAGAACAAACTATGGGTCACCTTGCTTGATCTCTCAAACCCACATGTTTACAAATCAAGTATCAAGAGGCCATTCAATTACTCATACTTCAATTCCACCCTACTTCTCACTCCCTCGTCTCCTCACCTATGTTCCCTTTTTCCATCCCAGAGCCCGTCTCCATAGTCCGAGAGATTTCCTGTCCCCCAATGAAGGATGAATCGTCCATATTTGGAGAAGTGGGAGGACAAACTCCCTTGGCTTAGTCGAGATCCCCAGAATCCAGACAATGCTTACTGTTGTCCATGTGAATGGTCTTTTCCCCCACCACTACGATTCTCGACATTGTCCAGACATGGATCAAAATGTCAAGAACACTTGGACAACGTAAGAAGACTCAACGAAGACGTTATTCAACAGTCGACGTCAATTCATCTCGTGGAGCACGGACATTCTGTAAATAATGAACGTAATCTCACTCGCCAATCAACATCAGCTCATGTCTCTGAACAAGAAGATAACGCTCGCAATGGAGAAGATCTTACTCGTCAGTCACCATCAGCTCATGTCTCTGAACAAGAAGATAACGTTCGCAATGAAGAAAATCTTACTCGTCAGTCACCATCAGCTCCTGTCTCTGAACAAGAAGATAACGTTCGCAATGAAGAAAATCTTACTCGTCAGTCACCACCAGCTCATGTCTCTCAGCAAGAAGGTAACGTTTGCAATGAAGAAAATCTTACTCGTCAGTCACCATCAGCTTATGTCTCCCAGCAAGAAGAGAACGTTCGCAATGAAGAAAATTTTACTCGTCAGCCACCATCAGCTCATCTCTCTGAACAAGGTGGCGATGTCCATAATGAAGAACATCTCACTTGCCAATCATCATCAGCTAATCTCACCGAACAAGTAGACAGCATCGTTCTAGATTTCAATCGAAGTAATCAGTTTGATGATCCAGTTCCTGAAAATGTTCTCGCAAATCCCACTAACGTTGATGAGGACTCTGGTACAAGAGGAATTAATCAGACTTGTGGGAGTACAGAGGCTGCTGATAGATCTGGAGATAATGGCTCTACATCTGTTTCGATTCCAAACTCTTCAAACGAAGAGAGTCATGATGCCCAGCTAGTTTCGAGGCTGAATTCTCATCTTAATCATTTTCGCACTCGCATAAGAGAAGCGTGGAAAGGGGAGTTCGGATGGATGAGAGTATCAGATGACGGGAAAATCAGTTGCGTCTATTGCGAACACAGTGAGCTGGCAGCTTATCGCAACAATTTGATTCAACATCAAGGAACTGCAAAGCACAAAATCAATTCTGGTGAGGAGGATCCAACCTTCCGTTTAGATCTCGATCAGGCTCGAGCAGATATACGAATGGCCGCTCTTGTTGTGGAAAAAAACCTATCATTCCTACTTCTAGATACGTTAGTACCCTGCTTGCGAGGTTCGTATTATGATTCTATGATATTTCAGGAACAGACCATGAATCGACAAAAGGTTCGAAATATCATAGTGAATGTGATTGCAGAAAGCTATGTAGAAGAGCTATCAGAAGAGCTCAGAAATTCTGTGTTCGGGTTGGGTATCGACGAGTTTACAGATTGCACAAATAAGAAAATTTTGTGTTTAGTGGTGAGGCGCTTTGATGAGAAAAAAGGAAGGATTGTGGAAATTCTATGGGAGTTAGTCAATGTACTAGACGGTGACGAGAATCAGAAGGCCGATTCGGAGACAATCATTCGAAAAATCATCGAGCTCTTCGAGAAATATAAGATCCCTTTGAAGAACCTCATTGCTTTTTTTGCAGACAACTGCAGTGTTAT
Organism: Eretmocerus hayati; assembly: GCA_029851415.1. Lineage (NCBI taxonomy): Eukaryota > Metazoa > Arthropoda > Insecta > Hymenoptera > Aphelinidae > Eretmocerus > Eretmocerus hayati. Next base: position 34,782,913 of record CM056741.1, on the reverse strand, counting down.
GATGGGGATTAACAAGTCGGTAGCTGCAGGTCTCAGGATTCTGATTCTAGGTTTGAAAGTCATCGGTTGCCCTTGTCATCTCGAGAACTTGTGCGCTCGAGACGCGATATCAGTAATGCCCAAAATTCTTGAAAAATTGCCCAATTTAGTGTACAACTACATACATGGTAGTCCCAATAGATTTGAACGCTGGAAGATTTTGCAATGTAAATCAATCCTGGACGAACTCGTAGCTATAGCTCCTTCGGAAACTCGTTGGCTAGCTTACTATCAAGCTATGCTCAGAATTTACTGCAGATGGCCATCCATGGAAGTGTATTTCAGGGAAGAAATAACTTCGGAAAGCACAGCAAATTCTGATGAAGTCCTTCTTTATAAATATTTCAGCAACCCTGTGAATAAAATGTACCACAGATTCTTACTAGATGCTTATTCTCGTTTATGCTTGGTGAACACAGAATTACAGAAATCAACGCCATCAATCTCAGAAAAACAGTATATTGTTTGCAAGCTTTATACTAACTTGCTCAGCATGTATGTGAGGCCATCCTGCATGAACAGCACTACTGACGTCAGCAAGATTGATCCAAAGGATAAAAACACTTTCAGACCAACTGATAGGATGATACTTCCAGACGATGTGAAAACAATGCTTGAGGAATCGTCGTTGAGCTCTCCAGACAAACGGAACTTTAGAAAGAATTGCCGAGCATTTTTGGTTGAATTATGCACAAGTTTCAGGAAACGCTTTGATTTCAGCAATGAAAACATGCTTGATATGCGTTTCTTCCATCCAAAAAATGCTTTGAGCCCGCAGTTCCGAGTGGAGCAAGGTCCCGGCCTGGATAAAATATTTGAGCAAGTACCGTTGTTGAATCGGCCTGAAAAAGATACCAGTCCTCATCAATTTCAAGAACTCGTCAACGGCGAATGGGAGGCCTTGGCTCTACACGAATTTCCGGAAGATATCACGCGGGAGGACTGTCAGGATATTTTTTGGAGAAAAATTAGAGATTATGTCGAAATCGATGGACGCCGTCCCTTTGCTCGAGTAGGACAGCTAGCACTGGATGCTTTGTGCATTCCCAATTCTAATGCAGGGCCAGAACGTGTTTGGAGTATATTGGGTATACAGAAAACTAACAAGGAGAGGCCATGGTCTGTGGGTCGTGGATTCGGTTGAAACTCTGGGAATCGTCTCATTTTGGCACCAAAAGATGATATCCAAAACCACTTACTTGAATGCTGAAACGTTTTGGAGCTACAACCTATGACATTAGCGTTGTCCATATAGGCCAATGTTAAAAGTTGATATATATAGGTATACTAACAATGCTAATGTGATTGACCGTAGCTCTGAAACGTTTTAGCATTCAAGTTAGCGGTTTTGGATATCATCTTTTGGTGCCAAAAGGAGACGATTCCCAGAGTTTCAGCCGTATCCACGACCCACCGACCATGACCTCTCCTTGTAAGTTTAGAGGTAGAATGCTGTTTATGACGCTTCGTGGCGTTATGCTTTCTAATCAATGTGTGAAAGATAGGGGTGGATGCGATAATTTTGAACCAACGTATAACATGTATTTACGCATGGCCTTGAATGTGAATGATGAGGTAAAAGATAAGAGGACTATACAAGACTCTTCTAAGTACAAAAATACAGAGATGACCGACGAATACTTACAGCGGTGTAGAGAGGCGGAAAATTTCAGACATGAGCTGACCAAGAAGATGAAGTTAAGGGATGAATATTTCAAGCACAATGATGACGATTATCAGTCAGATGTCTCAATCGGCAGCGATAACGGAGTAGAAATGCATCACCAACAAATTCACACATTGCTAGACAGCGATTCCCACCCACTGAACGACACTCAAAATACCCAGGAGTGCAGTCAAGAGATTCCGCCGGGAAGTGGTCAATCCGGATGTGTTCCTCGAGCAAGCTCCACTCTGAGCCTCCATGAATCTACTGCCCGATCGACTTCGACCGCATCACAAGTTCCTCTTTTCAATGTCACGCGGCAAACCTCTAGTAGAGTCCGATCTCGAAACCGTCGCCGAGGATCAATAGCCACAGCATCAGACGACTCCCTTCAGCAATTGCCAAATGGGTTGATAAATAATTGCGAGTATTATATGAATCCATTGATTTATCGACGTCCTTTAGACGAAGAAGATTCAACACAACCCTATGTAGTTGCCACAGTGCAACTAACGAGCGAAACCAAGTTGTTCGTGGGCTCAGAGGACTACCAGTCATTAGCTCCATCCACGTGGCTAACTGGAGCCGTGATCGATGTCATAGTGGAAATTCTCAGTAGATCATGGACCTCGGAGTGCATGGCTATGCGGACCACTGATACGTTCCTCTTTTTTGAAGACTATCCTCGAGCCAGCGAATGGTTCCGAATGAATTTACCTGCGTCTGGCAAAATTCTCGTGCCATATGTGAACGGTGGCCATTGGCGTTTGTTCCTCGTTGACTTGGATGATCATACTTATTCACTGCTGGATCCTTTCTTCCACACTCAATCCGAGATGCAAAACGAGATTGATAGGGTGACACTGTATTTCAAGAGATTCATCAGCCACTGTCGGGATCTTTGTATCCAGAACTCGCTCACTGCTATCGATGATTGGAGCTTAAAATGGATAACAGATCCAAGGAAGTATCAAGAAGATGGATTCAACTGTGGACCTCTTGTGATCGAAATGATGGATAACTATGGCAGAGGGATCCCTTTTGATCCAGGCTTCAATCCAAATGCAGTGCGACCAATTTTTGCCAAGATGATCCTCCAATGCTCCATGCGGATGAGCAACTGCTGCATAATTTGCTGTAGAGCCAAGGGGAATCAAACATTAGCGAGCACCTGTAAAGTCTGCACAAGATTCATTCATCACCGCTGCGTCAATCATTTTCTACCGAAAGAAAATGACGTTTGTCATGTTTGCTGTGCATTTATTAGCCGTGGACGCAGGTGAACGGGAGGTATGAGTGTCCATTTTTTGATATACTGAATTACTCAACTCATGCTTGATTTCTATTGATGAAACCGAATTAGGATACGGAAATATGTATAGAAACGTATATTTGCCAGATGTAAATTCTGCATGAATCTGAAAGATCTATTTGTTATTTTTCATCTTCAGAATCAGTTCAGACTATTCTTGGGTGTCTCAAATAAGATGGATTTGTATTCTTGGAATACAAATCTATCGAGATATTATGATGAAAAAGACACCCAAACTCTATTTTCTCTACTCTGCAAGGCTTGCGGAAGCCATTGAAAAAATCTGAGAAGATAATTTGTTTTACCAGTTTTACACCACACTCACGAAAATAACATTTATTGGAATCTTTCATGGACCCCCCCCCCCTCCCTGTGATAACAGCAGTGGGATAGATGCTTCAAAATATACAAGCTAACCATATCTAATGAATAGCTCATTGATACATCGATGATAGGCCCAAATGATGGGCCAACATTCCATGTCTAAAATTCACGGGATCTCACCAAACAAAGTGAAACTATCTAGCATCGCTGATACAGAAAAGTCTGGAGCTGCTTCGCAGATTGTGAACCGACCGTCACCAATGAAGAAGTTTTTGATTTACAAAAATCGGGGCTCATTCATAAATGCATAATATATAAGCTTCGCAATGAGTCTCCTTCCGAGATAATTCAGATGCTGGTAGAATATTGGTAGACTAGAATGGTGCATAACGCTGAGTTCCTATCCAAAAAGAACAGTGCAACTTCAAAAATGATCGTTGAGGAAAATTTAATAAAATTATTCGTTAAAGATCAAAGCTTCTGCCAAGATCAACGCCTTGCAGTCGACCGTAGATGATGGAGTAGACGAAATTGGCAATCCCATCAAATGTCACGAATTTCGTCAGCCAGTGCCAACCCCGTCTTACATGCTAGCGATTGCAGTTGGTGGATTAGTTTACGAGCAAATCGGGCCACAAGCGAGAGTATTGACGTGATAAAAACTACTGGATGGAGTTTGGAAAAACTGAAACCATGTTGAAGCGACAGCGGAGAAAAATTGTAAATCGTAGACTCGGGGTAATATTGCTTTTTATACTGATTACGATGATACGTTATCAAATGAACACTTTATTTTCCATCACGCTCTTTTGAACATGCTCTTCTACATAGATGTTGATCGGGATTAAATATGAGAAAACCGGTTTTAGGTTTTCTGCTGACACTCCCAACCATTTTTGCTATGCGTGGAATGAACAATTGAGGTGACAAATTGATAACTCCCACGTTTTCGACCAGAGGTTGTTCTTCTACTAACGCCTTGGCTCATGGAATCGCGTTATGGACCAGAAATTTAGCCACCGATGCTTCTTTCGAATATACCTTTTTGGATCAGCGTCTCACTTTTTGTAGAAATGTATTTGGAAGGATGCATGGCGCTGAATCACAACACCTCAGTGCTCTAATGAGTTTTTAGAAGTTGGAAAATGAGGTGAGCCTCGTGTAAGAGCTATTGTCTGGTGGAAAATCAATTTATACTCACGAATTCACAGATTGAATATTTGGGCGATAAGAAATCCTCCACGACTCTCGTGCTCAATTTAGTCAGAGTTTACTCTGATGATGCCTTCTCATCACACATGATTCTCGGCACACATTATTATTCTACTAGGAAAAATTTGTAGAGAACTCCTATGCATTTGAACCATTTCTCCAAAAGTACTTGGAGATCTACAAGAATAAGGGTGCCAACAGATTGCGATGAAAAGACTAGTTGTTTGAATTTTTCAAGATGAATTTGAGGTAATTATGCAATATTATCTCATATGTATTCGAACACTCGGCTACGCAATCTCGCTTACTGTCTATTCAATTCAGGGTGTCTAGTTCGGAAAAAATCGGAAATTAATCGGAATTACGCGTCAATTGGTAAAAAATCGGAAAAAAGTCGGAATTCCAACAGAATTCTCACTTTTTGTCGGAATTTTTGGGACCTCCGACCGAGAGTCGTAACGTGTAATTATCCAAAACTTGTAGAAATTGGGACGTGTGGACTACATACAGTCCATGGTTCTTTCAAAGGCGGATTCAAGGCAACTGATTGGAAATTAAATGAATATTCCTCCGATTTGTGTGCAAAATTACACATTATCGACGGAAAATTGTCTAAACTTTCAGAAAATGTGGTTGAAATTGCCCTCAAATGCGCTCCTGAAGAGTTACGTTCGAATCAAACACTGTTTCGAGTGAAAAGTCATGATTATGTGAAGAAGAACGAACGTAGCTCTTCAGGACCGCATTGAGAGCAATATCAACCACAAATTCTGAAATTTCAGATAATTTTACGTCGATGATGTGTCCTTTGAAATTTTTTCAAAGTCATATTTCATGTTCACAAACGAGGTCGAATCAAAATAAGGCGGAACGCCCTTGGAACCATACAGGTAGCACGCATGTTTCATCGTTGTCGTCCGAGAGCGATTGTTTGGCTTAAAATCATCGTAGAGAATTTTTGAAAAAAGGAAATTAAAGGTCGTGGGAAGGCCTACAAGATCCCGTTGAGTTTCTCCCGATTCGTTTATGCCCGTGAAAATTACAGGTGATTGACGCGACTTGAAAAATTTCACTTTTTGACAGTGAATACTGACATAAAAAATTCATGAAAAAAATTTTCGAGTGGCGTGAAAAGTTAGCATTTTTCCCGATCTTTAAGATCCTTCTCCTAAAATTTCCGTACAACTAATAGTTTTTGAGCAGTTGATATTCTTGTGCAAGTATCGGTGTTCCATTATTTTTGGTGGATATTGTAAAAAGATTTCTGAACATCAAGACGCATTTGAGAGACCAATTACTTCCAGCCAAACTTTCATTCTTAATTTCAGTAGCGAATCTCATGGAACCTTTCTTTTTCATCAGTAAAAGTAGTCGGAATTTCCAGGAAAGTCATCGGAAAAATCGGAAATTCGGTCCAGCTGCGATACTAGACACCCTGATTCAATTACTCATTGAATATTTTGTGTACTGACAACTGCATAATATACGCAGGAAGTGTCTTAAGCAGCTGTACGTTCCATCAAGTGATGCCGTCTCGTTATTGCAGAAGACTGAAGTTGAGAAATGAACATCTAATTAGAAACGAGCGTTTCCATCGAACTAATCATGAGAGCTCGTCAATTCATCGAATGAAATCAGTAGATGGGCTCCATATAGCGGTGGTCTTGAAGAAGAGTTCAGAAATCAGGTAATCTACATCTTCATTCGTGCGGTACTGGTCGTTTCTGAATTACGGATTCTGTAGTTTGCAATTGTAATTTTCGCGACGTCAATTCAACCTTTTCTAAATTTAGATGGCGAATGATCATGGACTCCAGACGCGATATCAGTTCCTTTTGTCTTAGTCATGGCCACCATTAGCAGAATTGGAACATCTCTCGGGCCCTACCATATCTGTCTGATTTTCTATAGGCTGGGGCCGTATTCTAAATTGTGCGGAAAAATTCTCCGGAAAATTTTACCGTAAAATTTGCCGGCATCGATGGCGCTCTGACGGTATCCTGTAGAATTTGCCACTGGGAGCCTATTACAAGATCGAGCGTCGACTCACCGTCAGAACTTTTGACGCTAAATATACAGAGGGTATATCTATATATTTGATACTATATAGATATACTCTCTGTGTATTTAGCGTTAAGAGTCCTCTGACGTTGAGTCGACGCTCGATCTCGTAATAGGCTCCCTGTTGCTGCAGTTGGCCAGCGTTTCATATTTGCATTGCCGATAGCATTTGCCGTAAAAAAGATGGCACACCGCATCAGCAAACTGCAGCAACAGACGTAAATTTTACTGGTTACCGGCAGAGCGCCACCTATGCCGGCAAATTTACCGCAAAATTTAGAGTACAGACCATGGTATGCATTTCGGTATAGCAAGATGCAGAAGCCGTTCATTTTCGGTGGATCAAAATAAAAAAAATTGATCTTTGGAATGCTCGCCAGACTTCTTTGGAAAATCAATAGTATACAATGCAACCAAAGAGAGGATGAGTCCTTCCTAGGATGATATTAGCGCTCGAAGTGCAAACCAGAGCCATGAAAACCCGAGGAGGCCGTTTTGCTCCCGATTTGCGTACTTTACTCCCAACTATGAGGGAACGGAAACGGGTCAATTACTCTTCGCGAAGCAAAGTGAAACCTGGCTTGTAGGCCTAAGTAGAGAAAAGTACATTACGCGTCGAGTGCTGGAAACCTTTTTTCCTTCGGGAAACCGGGCTGGACGTGGGCGAAGGCAAAGTCCAGCTTGGTTTTCCTGAAGGAAAAATGTTTCCGCACGAGACGTATGCAGTTTTATACGTCTGTACGCAGAAACAGCTCGATTCCAAACACGCTGTTTCTACAAATGGACGTATAAAAACTGATTTTTCAAAATATTCTCAACCCTTTGTGCATCTCACATTGATGCTAGATCAATAGATGGAAATCCTGATTTGATCATTTACTGAAAGCAGAAATTTTAAATTCGGAATTCATCGGGTAAATTGTACTTCCTGAATCTATCTGATCCAGACGATTTGTTTAAATAATCGCTCGTTACAGAAGAGATTTTTTTGGACGTTGCGAATTTAGGCCATGTATCAACCCTGCTATTATTACACTGCGACGAACCCACGGTATATTTCCTCCAAAAATAATGTCAATACTGTCTTGATTTGAAGAGTATACCTTTTAGAAGTAACTGCGCATTCCAACAACTCGGAGAAGTCTTTGATGACGCGCATGATCTCTGATCGTATCGTCGGGAATATAGTTCATCAACTATTTCAGTTCTTAATGAAAGAACAATGTCCTTTCTCAGCATGAAATGTTAGATTCTGAAAATGATTTCCTTTCAGATTCGAGTAGCTCTATCAACTCCAAGGATCTAGATCGAAAGGAACGAAGGCTGTGAATTTCACTACATTCCCGGAGAACTGACAATGATATTCAAGCTGTGTTATAACAGCCCTCTCGAAAATTCGATTAAAGACATCAAATTTTTCGGCGCTCCAAGGAACGTTATTTTACGTCCACTACTTGGAGCATTTTTTAAGAGAAAGATCAGAGATGAAAAAGATCTTTCTCTTAAAAAATGCTCCAAGTAGTGGACGTAAAATAACGTTCCTTGGAGCGCCGAAAAATTTGATGTCTTTAATCGAATTTTCGAGAGGGCTGTTATAACACAGCTTGAATATCATTGTCAGTTCTTACCTGGCAATGATAGATGGGATTTGGCTCGTATAACCGATAAATTCATTCTTGTAATATTGAATTTCCGCACGAGCGATAAATGCAAAAACGATCGATTCCTACTATATCGATCAAAACTTTGATAAATTGACAAGGCTTTGGGTACTATAGAAGCCATGAATACGATCAGAGATGAGATCAATCCTCTCAGGTGTGCTCCTTCTCGCCACCTCGGGTAGCTCAGTGGACAGAGCACTTTCCCGGTGTGAAAGAGGTCGTGGGATCGAGACCCACCTCGGGTGGATTTTTTTCATCTCTGATCTTTCTCTTAAAAAATGCTCCAAGTAGTGGACGTAAAATAACGTTCCTTGGAGCGCCGAAAAATTTGATGTCTTTAATCGAATTTTCGAGAGGGCTGTTATAACACAGCTTGAATATCATTGTCAGTTCTTACCTGGCAATGATAGATGGGATTTGGCTCGTATAACCGATAAATTCATTCTTAAAATATTGAATTTCCGCACGAGCGATAAATGCAAAAACGATCGATTCTTACTATATCGATCAAAACTTTGATAAATTGACAAGGCTTTGGGTATTATAGAAGCCATGAATACGATCAGAGATGAGATCAATCCTCTCAGGTGTGCTCCTTCTCGCCACCTCGGGTAGCTCAGTGGACAGAGCACTTTCCCGGTGTGAAAGAGGTCGTGGGATCGAGACCCACCTCGGGTGGATTTTTTTCATCTCTGATCTTTCTCTTAAAAAATGCTCCAAGTAGTGGACGTAAAAAAACGTTCCTTGGAGCGCCGAAAAATTTGATGTCTTTAATCGAATTTTCGAGAGGGCTGTTATAACACAGCTCGAATATCATTGTCAGTTCTTACCTGGCAATGATAGATGGGATTTGGCTCGTATAACCGATAAATTCATTCTTGTAATATTGAATTTCCGCACGAGCGATAAATGCAAAAACGATCGATTCCTACTATATCGATCAAAACTTTGATAAATTCCCGGAGAACATTGAAATGTGTGCGCTACCTCTTCAGAGAAGATTAGGCTTAGGAAGAAAAGCATCGACAGGCCATTGACATATAACTTTGCTTTTACAGACGAAATGATGATCATACGTCTCTCGAGGAATCGCTACCGAATATAGGTACCTCGACTTCGGGAAATAGTGAAGATTAGACTTTCTACAGTATCGAACATCAGTGTTATAGTAGTGCCCGAGTACACTAATTTTATACTATTGCTTTCTCTAAAGAGAAAGCTTTGTTTTCACCCCAACGAAAATTTGATCAAATTTTTCATTAAAACCAACATATTATTCAACAAAATTCCTTTTATCTAAAAAAGCCAAAGACCATTCTCTTCCTCTCGCCGAAATCTATCAAATGTAGGTAACACTTTTCCTCCTGATTCCCTTCCAAACCCGTCAGAGACTCATCTTTGCACCCCTTTTTCCGTGTATGTGTGTGTGTGTGTGTGTGTGTTGTTTTCTATCGGACACGCTTTCTCTTTTACTATTCGCCTTATCAACTTTTGGCTTTCTACAAGTTGTAGAGAATCCAATTTCTGAGAGCCCAGTGATTTGGCACCTTTCGGCTCCCAGTCAAATTTGATCCATGGGCTTTTTGAACAAAAAGTGCTCAAATTTCAACTTTTAATACATAAATATCTTTTTCCCACACACTCTCACAACAAATTGAGTCACCTAAACTATGATTTTTTCTGCGAGATCTATCGATTGGTTAATACCGAAATTTCATTTGATCTCTATAGATCTCAAATTTTCAAAAAAATCAAAATTTTCACCAAAAATTTTTTTTTGAGCCTTTTTAAACCTACCGCATCCAAATTCTGTCTCAACCAACTAATAGATATCATCGAAAAAACCTAAGACTAGATGGCTCAAATCCTTCTAAAAAGCTCCCTCCAAAAAATAATTCAAAAAATAAAGGAAAATTTCCCTTAATATTCAATTTTTCCTCCTACCTTACTTCATGACTCATTTATCTCAATCTTGATGACTTAAACTATGATTTTTTCTGCGAGATCTATCGATTGGTTAATACCGAAATTCCATTTAATCTCTACAGATCTCAAATTTTCAAAAAAATCAAAATTTTCACCAAAAATTTTTTTTTGAGCCTTTTTAAACCTACCGCATCCAAATTCTGTCTCAACCAACTAATAGATATCATCGAAAAAACCTAAGACTAGATGGCTCAAATCCTTCTAAAAAGCTCCCTCCAAAAAATAATTCAAAAAAAAGGAAAATTTCCCTTAATATTCAATTTTTCCTCCTACCTTCCTTCATGACTCATTTATCTCAATCTTAATGACCTAAACTATGATTTTTCCTGCGAGATCTATCGAATGATGATGGTCTGTTTATTCTAATTATCATCATATGACGCTTGGAGAAAGCTTTCTGCTAATCACTTTTAGCAGCGTTTTTTTAAAAAATTTTGCCAAATCTTGTTGGATAGGTTCGACTGCCATGGAAAAACATGAGGACCGGACAGGCTCGCAAAACGTATTTGTCATCATTCGGTATTTTATTTATAACAATAAAAAATGACTTCATCAAAAAGTTCATATTTTACTTGGGTGAAAATTTGATTTGTTGCGCTTTTTTACATAAAGAATGAGATAAAAGTTGTCTAGTAGGCGAAGTAACCTCGAAAAGGTTACTATGCGTTTTTACTTGTGGAAATGAGTTTAAAATTAGTGGCAATATCACTGAAAATTACGATCGTTAAGCCACTTCCCCGGGAGAAGATGCATAGCGTCCCTCTAGTTTCTAGTGCGCGGACTGGACCAATTGTATCTCATGCATTCTTTATGTAAAAAGGTTCCATTAAACATATTTAAAGCCAAACAAGAAACGAGCATTTTCAGAGAGTCATTCTTGAAAATGTTTCATGAAATGTCGATTTTTGACGTATGAGTAATTCCACGCGAAAGCGGATCACGAATTGCAGACATATCTCAGATTGTTTTTCCACTATTCTTAATCGATTCTATGGTCCAAAAAATGAACTTTTCACCCTCTATGGGGTGAAAAAAAATTTTTTTGTTTCCGTGTGGAATATCTTTGTGATAGTGATTTTAGGAAAAAATACCAATCTTTTTTCAGTAAAATGGGTGTAGTTCCGACTTGAGGTGAGATACGACCACGCAAATAGTGGCATTCGAAAGATCTTTCAAAAATCTATCGAAATATGTTTCGAAAAAATTTTTTTTGAGGCTACGGACGCCCCCTGTGAGCAAAAAGGTGAAAAACAGAAAAAATTCATTTCCTCAAAAACCTAATTTTCTAAAAATCTGGAAATCCATATTTCGATGTAAAATTGCGTGTTCTTCCAGAAAAAAGTGGTCCCGATCTTTGTTTTTGGGTTCTACGCTGTTTTTTTTTACGTTTTATCAATATTCTTAGCCTTTTCGGTTGAAAAATGAATTTTTCTGCGCATGCGCAGGAATTTAGACTGCTGAAACCAATTCCATTGAAAAGCCAAGGAAATTTCCTTCAAAATGACTATACTTGGTGAAGTCGATTCGATGTACTGGGACCAAAGTTAGAAGGTCTAAAAAATGATGACACTTCTACTCGAGTCACGATAGTAATGGGAAATTCGTGCAAGATCTGCATTTACCCCTCTTGAGGATGCTTCATCATTAATGTGATGTAACTTTGGGCCCAGTAGATAAAATTGACTTCGCCAAGTACTCATTTTAAAGGAAATTTCCTTGGCTTTTCAATGGAATTGGTTTCAGCAGTCTAAATTCCTGCGCATACGCAGAAAAATCCATTTTTCAACCGAAAAGGATAAGAATATTGATAAAACGTAAAAAAAAACAGCGTAGAACCCAAAAACAAAGATCGGGATCACTTTTTTCTGGAAGAACACGCAATTTTACATCGAAATATGGATTTCCAGATTTTTAGAAAATGAGGTTTTTGAGGAAATGAATTTTTTCTGTTTTTCACCTTTTTGCGCATAGGGGGCGTCCGTAGCCTCAAAAAAAATTTTTCGAAACATATTTCGATAGATTTTTGAAAGATCTTTCGAATGCCACTATTTGCGTGGTCGTATCTCACCTCAAGTCGGAAGTACACCCATTTTACTGAAAAAAGATTGGTATTTTTTCCTAAAATCACTATCACAAAGATATTCCCCACGGGAACAAAAATTTTTTTTTTCACCCCATAGAGGGTGAAAAGTTCATTTTTTGGACCATAGAATCGATTAAGAATAGTGGAAAAACAATCTGAGATATGTCTGCAATTCGTGGTCCGCTTTCGCGTGGAATTACTCGTATGCGCGGACTGATCCTGTCCGATCTTGATTTTTTTCCGATCTTTCAATTTGTATTATTGTGTTTTTTTCTCAGAAATGCGTCATTTCTGAGATACTGGCCCTGCAAGATGTGGAAACGGTAGTTTCGAACCTATCTTTGCGTGTAACTCGAGAATGATGCGCTCAATCGAAATTTTACAGGAATACTTTTTTGTTTATCTTCCTGAGATCTTTCTATTAAAATGCTTGCAGAGCTGGAAAAATACATGTTTTTATTGTTTATTTATGCCTTGCCCCAATTTTTGAACAAGATTCCTCATTAATATTGTTTATTGGATTTGCCACCTATCATTTGAACCCAAAACTGGAGGGTTTGAAAGAGTTTGGCAGGTTAGTGAACGAATTCAGGAGCTTACTTACTCGACTAAATGCATCGCGGGAGAAGGTTGCGGTCTCATATTGCTAAAGGCTGATGCCGCCATATTGATTCAAGAACGCACCGCGGGCAAAGGTCGTGGGATCATATCCTAAAGGCTAATGCCGCCATATTTGTTCGAGAGCGCATCGCGGGATCATATTGCCTTCCTCGTGAAGCCATGCATTTAGTCGAGTAAGTAAGCTCCTGAATTCGTTCACTAACCTGCCAAACTCTTCCAAACCCTCCAGTTTTGGGTTCAAATGATAGGTGGCACATCCAATAAACAATATTAATGAGGAATCTTGTTTAAAAATTGGAGCAAGGCATAAATAAACAATAAAAACACGTATTTTTCCGTCTTTTTCCGGTTTTTCCATTATAAGTCGAAGAATATTGGTTATTCGAGAAAACTTGTTTAGAAGTATCGCTAGAATGAATTTCTCGTTTTTGCATTTATCGCACGAGCGATAATGCAACCGAAAATGCATCGTTTTGGAGTTATTCCTGATCAAAGTTATATTCGAATTTGTTGTTATGTTTTTATTTCAAATTACGGATTTATTTCAAATTTGTTGAATTAAATCCGTTAAAATTTTTTATAACGGGTTCAAACTATTTCCCCTGCGGAATTCAGCCAATTTTGAAAAGAAAAGGTCTTTTGGTAGTTTTTCCTAAAGGGACTAGGCGGTTAAGCATGGTGAAGTGGACCTTGTCAGGTATGGCCCGGAAAGTATTTTTCCCCACTTTCTAACCCCAAATTATGACAAAAGCAGAGGTTTGTAGGTCCCAAAGTGACCCCTGTTTTCTACGGCACCCTAGGAATCCTCTGAAAAACCCTCGAAATCGATGTTCCTTCTATCAAATCGCATTCTGACGCATTTCAACGAATCAATCTGAAAATTTTTTGACATATTTTTGAAACTCCATCAAATAGAAGAAAGATGTTTGCAAACTGACAACTTTGGATTTAGGCCCCGAAAAAAATTCTTGAATATTGAAAAACGATTTTTCTCATAGAGGTTGGGGATTAGCACGGAATTTGAACATTCCACCGTGTTTGCCAGGTTATTTTACATCGAAAACTGCTTAAAAACTTATAACTTTAGGTGGTGGAACATGGTCAAAAATGCAAAAAACCATTTTCAAAGCAAATTTTGAGTCAGTAATTTGCATCTTCTGCGCATGCGCGTCCTTCTACATCTCTGAAAGTATTTTTAATCGATAGCTGATGCAATTTCCTTCAAAATGACCCCTTGAGGAGGTCGATTTGATGCAGTAAAACCTGAGATCTAGCTGGTCCAAGAAATGAAGAAATCCAAGGTATCAAATCCGTGAAGCCGTGGCTCCTTCAATGGTCCCGAAAAGTGCGAATTTTGAGTCGGACTGTTTCAAAGATGTGAACATGTGTTTTCAATGTAATTTTTGACGTAGAAACCAAATCCGTGGTCAGTTTTGTTCCAAACGTTCAAGATTTTTGAAGATTCCCAAAAAACCGACCGGAGGGTGTACGGCCATTTCCAGCCTTTTTCTACACATTTGAGATGTATGTTGAGTATAGGCAAAAGTTTGAACTTGATACTAGAGGATGCAAGTACGTTTTTCTTTGTATTTTGACCAGCTGAAGACGATGCTGATGGTTTTGAGGCACAGGAATAACTCGAGAGAGAGATATGAGGTGCATGATGCAGTTCTCTCTGATAAGAAAATAAAACAAAATATAGCTCCATCAGTCCAAATCTGACTCCCAACTCATTCCCAAGCCTCGAAATCATCGCTATCGTCTTCAGCTGGTCAAAATACAAAGAAAAACATACTTGCATCTTTTACGCGACAAGTCCAAACCTTTGTCTATACCCAACATACATCTCAAATGTGTAGAAAAAGGCTGGAAACGGCCGTACACCCTCCGGTCGGTTTTTTGGGAATCTTCAAAAATCTTGAACGTTTGGAACAAAACTGACCACGGATTTGGTTTCTACGTCAAAAATTATATTGAAAACACATGTTCACATCTTTGAAACAGTCCGACTCAAAATTCGCACTTTTCGGGCCCATTGAAGGAGCCACGGCTTCACGGATTTGATACCTTGGATTTCTTCATTTCTTGGACCAGCTAGATCTCAGGTTTTACTGCATCAAATCGACCTCCTCAAGGGGTCATTTTGAAGGAAATTGCATCAGCTATCGATTAAGAATACTTTCAGAGATGTAGAAGGACGCGCATGCGCAGAAGATGCAAATTACTGACTCAAAATTTGCTTTGAAAATGGTTTTTTGCATTTTTGTCCATGTTCCACCACCTAAAGTTATATGTTTCTAAGCAGTTTTCGATGTAAAATAACCTGCCAAACACGGTGGAATGTTCAAATTCCGTGCTAATCCCCAACCTCTATGAGAAAAATCGTTTTTCAATATTCAAGAATTTTTTTCGGGGCCTAAATCCAAAGTTGTCAGTATGCAAATATCTTTCTTCTATTTAATGGAGTTCCAAGAATATTTCAAAAAATTTTCAGATTGATTCGATAAAATGCATCAGAATGCCATTTGATAGAAGGAACATCGATTTCGAGGGTTTTGCTTTCTCTAAAGAGAAAGCTTTGTTTTCACCCCAACGAAAATTTGATCAAATTTTTCATTAAAACCAACATATTATTCAACAAAATTCCTTTTATCTAAAAAAGCCAAAGACCATTCTCTTCCTCTCGCCAAAATCTATCAAATGTAGGTAACACTTTTCCTCCTAATTCCCTTCCAAACCCGTCAGAGACTCATCTTTGCACCCCTTTTTCCGTGTATGTGTGTGTGTGTGTGTGTGTGTGTGTGTGTTGTTTTCTATCGGACACGCTTTCTCTTTTACTATTTGCCTTATCAACTTTTGGCTTTCTACAAGTTGTAGAGAATCCAATTTCTGAGAGCCCAGTGATTTGGCAGCTTTCGGCTCCCAGTCAAATTTCATCCATGGGCTTTTTGAACAAAAAGTGCTCAAATTTCAACTTTTAATACATAAATATCTTTTTCCCACACACTCTCACAACAAATTGAGTCACTTAAACTATGATTTTTTCTGCGAGATCTATCGATTGGTCAATACCGAAATTTCATTTGACCTCTATAGATCTCAAATTTTCAAAAAAATCAAAATTTCCACCAAAAATTTTTTTTTGAGCCTTTTTAAACCTACCGCATCCAAATTCTGTCTCAACCAACTAATAGATATCATCGAAAAAACCTAAGACTAGATGGCTCAAATCCTTCTAAAAAGCTCCCTCCAAAAAATAATTCAAAAAATAAAGGAAAATTTCCCTTAATACTCAATTTTTCCTCCTACCTTCCTTCATGACTCATTTATCTCAATCTTGATGACCTAAACTATGATTTTTTCTGCGAGATCTATCGATTGGTTAATACCGAAATTCCATTTAATCTCTACAGATCTCTAATTTTCAAAAAAATCGAAATTTTCACCAAAAAATTTTTTTTGAGCCTTTTTAAACCTACCGCATCCAAATTCTGTCTCAACCAACTAATAGATATCATCGAAAAAACCTAAGACTAGATGGCTCAAATCCTTCTAAAAACCTCCCTCCAAAAAATAATTCAAAAAATAAAGGAAAATCTCCCTTAATATTCAATTTTTGCTCCTACCTTCCTTCATGACTCATTTATCTCAATCTTAATGACCTAAACCATGATTTTTTCTGCGAGATCTATCGAATGATGATGGTCTGATTATTCTAATTGTCATCATATGACGCTTGGAGAAAGCTTTCTGCTAATCACTTTTAGCAGCGTATTTTTACAAGAATTCATGCAATTATGCTGCTCAATTCCATGTATTATATGACTCAAATGTGATGTATTTTTGGTGAAATTTGGTTGACTATTAATTGATCACTATCTACTTCCTATTCAATTCAATTACGTCAAAACGTAAGTCTTTTAGTTGCTTGGGTGACACATGATCCAATTTGTGTCATTTAAGTCTCAATTGTTTGGTTTGAATGCAGACATTTCCTTTAATGTACTCTGGAATATAAACATCATACAATATATTCAGATGCTGTATGAGATATCTTATTTGAAAGTTGATTTGGAGGGCTCTTTACACTGCTTTTAGAATCAGCTACTTTAAATGATCACTATTGAGAGACAAGGAAACAAGCATTGGACTTTGTTCTATGTTACTCTTCAGCCAATTGAAGAATATACACTTTTTCATATTCCAACTTACAAAGTATACAGAGCCTGATATCAAGTCAAAACAAACTTTGCTACTTCGCAGTAAACTACTGGAATCGAGTACAAATACGAAATGGAATGCAGAAGCTATCGATCTCTCGAAAAATTATCACACACCTTGGATCGATACATTAGAGTTATGAAGGTGTACAAAGCTCAACTTGCTTCCTAATTAATGTGAGGTCTGACAATAGACTCGATTTATGAAATTGATAAGTGAGTCCAGAATGCTACTGTGGAATGAAACCTTGCTGACCATATCCTCCACCTCTATGCATCATATCCAGGTCTTTCGTTCGACATGAATTAGAGAAATGTGATGATTTGGCTATGTTTCCTAGAATGCAGATCATCTTGATTTGTTCTCTTCAAGATATAATCATTCATAGACTGTAAATTGCATATCCTCATTTCATGCCAACTAGAAATAGAAAGGTCAAGTTATTCAAGATCATGTGAGCCATATTTTTACAGAAACAAAGTCTTAGCTCACCAGATCTGTCAGAGCTCTCTCTCTCTGGCTTTTGTGACACATATTGATTGGATATTTATGTTTACATTCACCAGTAACACATCGTATCTGCAGTCACTTTGGCAAACAAGCTGTAAGAAGTGCACGATACTTCAGTATTTGAAAGACAGAATGATGGTCCTCAGTTCTCGATTCAGAGACAGTACATCAAAGCAAGAAATTGCAAATCAAAAAAAGTATAGAACAGCAGTATTTACCAAGTGCTTAGTAATGTTTAAGAATGAATCCAATCTGCTGATCTTCCAACAATCCATGGTCATCTTGCTGAAGGGGCCTAACTTTGAGTTTCATAATGACTGAAAGCTGCATGAACGAAAATTCTAGTCGTTTCAAGTCACCAATTACGCTCTTAGTTCTGAGGAATTCTGGAGAGTTGCCATCGCCAGTTTGTGTCAATTTTAGTTCTGAGCTTCTTCTTCGACAAGCATTTCTTTTTTTTGCCACACAGTTTCAATCGGTAGCCATCACAGATATCCATCCATGTTTTATAGACAACTCAATCTGTGGAAAATTATCAATGAGTCGTCCACAGTGTTGAGATCCAGTTGTTAAACACATCATTTCTAAGAAACTCAGAGAACATGCATCTATTTGATTATTTTTCTGGAGGTCACTAATGGTGTTTTTGTACAAGTCGAAACCTCCATTATAATCCAATCTCTTAATCTGGGATTTGGCAAAGTTCTGATGAGTTTACGCATCCAGTGGATCAAAACGAAGGCAATGGAATGGTACACTACAATTGAGCAGCTAGTTTTGAATACAAAGTACAAGAGGTTCAGAACTTGAAGTCTGATTCCTGCTATACATTGAGGAATTTCTCTGTCCGAGAGCTTATGTATCCAGTCCAATATTTTCCCAAATTTTTTATGTCCTATATTATAATATCAAATATGTCAGAAGGGATAAATTCAGAGGTGAATAGTTGCATGCATCTCTTTGTAAGTAGCACTAGCTATGGACAGATTTTAGACTAGAAATTCATTTATACTCACCCACAGCACAGTATCTAATATTCAAGAAACACAGCAGCCGCTTCCAAATTGGCGAGCTCGAAACCTGCTAATTCAGCTCTTGAATAAGATATTGAAAGAATCTTGACAATAACACTATCTATTTTAAAACTGCACTCGCGTTTTCTCCAGCATCGCATTGTAGCTGACTCTACGAAAATGCTATACTTAATCAAAGCGATCTAAAATCGTGATTAGTTTTGAAAGAGGCGAGAAAGATGATGTCGCGATGAGATATAACCGCGGTGCTGTTATTTTATAATGATTATCGCTCAACATGCGCTCAACGCGGGGCCGTGTCAATCAAAACACTGCGACCTAACCTCACACTTCGACCGCAAACTCAAAGACCGAGAGCCACGTGTGTTTTGGATCCGTCTGCTCGGGGCTTTGGCACCAGACCGATCAATATAGTAACTTCCGGTGAAAGCCCCAAACAAAAATAAAACTAGCATCAACGCTGCTTTCAGTAACTTTTAGAACAGGTTCTTGATCCCTCTGCTTTTGATTGCCATGGATGTTTTGGCATTTTCCTTCCTGCGAGAGTTGACTCATTTCTAATTTCATGAACTCTAACTTTTTCTCCAAAAAATACGATGAATCGAATCTCACGAGGGCTTAACAACCATTATTGGATTCATAAAAGGTCCATTGCTGCCAAAATATTTTAAACGGGCGTAACCACGATGATTTGAGCTTCAAAGGGCTCCACTGACACCATTGATTCCAGAAAGGGCGTCACTGCGATGATGGAAACTCAAAAGGGTGTAACTGCTACGATGAATTTTCACAAGGGCGTAACTGCCATGATGAAATTTCAGAAGGGCGTGACTGCTATGATAGAATTTCAAAAGGGCGTAACTGCTATGATAAAATTTCAAAAGGGCGTAACTGCTATGATAAAATTTCAAAAGGGCGTAACTGCTGTGATAGAATTTCAAAAGGGCGTAACTACGGTCATTCTTTTAAGAAAGGGCTTAATTGCACCCAAAAAATTTTAAAAGGGCTTAACTTTTTTCTCAGCTGGACAGGATTTGGAAAAAGGGCTTAAGTACCTGACTGAGAAGATCTTAAAGGGCGTGATTACTCTGTAACAGGAGGCGATTGGACTTGATCTCGAGATTCTATACCACTTCTTGTGAGGAAAAAAGGCCGAAATTCGACCCTGTATTCGGAAAAAGGGCGTAATTGCATTTTTTGAAATTGCTGAAAAGAGCGCAAAATCAAATTTTATCCCCTGGCTCGGGTTGGGCTATTTTGAGAATGTTATTTTCTTCGAAATGAGTCAGGTCTACTCGTCCAATTATGTCTGTAGCGGTTTTTATTAAGTTTTTATTGATTTTCTCAAAATGACCGTTTTGCAATTACGCCCTTTTTCCACCCACCCCCTCAATTGATATTCGTTAGTAATTGCATATTTATGTATTTCACTTGGAGTTACGGTCAGATTTCGGAATGAGAAAGCATTCTGCTAATCTCTCTTAGCAGGGTTTTTTGGTCTAGATAGGCTTTTTTGGGTCGGAAAACGAGGTTTGGACGTGTCGGAACGACGTTGATGGAGTGGATATTGTCAACGCCCACATTTTTTAATAGACTGAGCCTCTAACAAGGAGATAATGAGTGAAAGAAGAGGAATACTTCACAAACCCTTCGATGAACAGTACTGAGAAATTTTGTCGAACTTGGCATGGTGTGAAGGAGATGGAGTCTGGATGAACTACAAAAATCAAAGGAATGCGAGATACTGCAACCCAACTGACTTCTTCTTCTTCGCGCAATTGGGCTGTGGATTTCAGTCCGCTCGCCATTACCGGGTAGTGAACCCAACTGACGTCAGGCATGCTCGTGCAGAATCATTGCAGAGTATAAAATATCTTCCAAAACTTGGATCAAATCATCCAAGTGGATCAAATCCTGGATCCAGGTTGGATCAAAAATGTAATGCTATTTGATCCAACTTTGATCAAATGTTAGATTTGGGGACCGAAATTCGTCTGCCGGACTTGCGCACTGCACACGGCCGAAATGTAAGTTATCGCGCATAAGCGTTACCGTGGATGTCGTTTCCGATTTTTTTTTTTTTTTTTTTGAAAACTAATGTTCATACAGTCTAATGACTCGCTCCATCTGTCTCGTTATCAAACAATTCAGATTCCAACTCATCACATAATATCTGCACTTCAAGACGCCGATAAAGAAAGATCGTGCTGGTGAGGTTGTCAACATAACCTCAATTATGATGATTGATCTCATGTATCTGCTTCTTGGAGGTGGACGACGAGGTTAGCTAAATTAACGATCTCATAACGGGAGTGATGAAGCGACCTAATACACACATTTTTCCCAAAATCCTTCCCAAACAACACCCACAATGAAGCACATAATGCAATATCTCGTTCCAATACAGCGTAGGATCGCCGCACGCAAGTGCGGGGCAGACAAATTTTGCCCCTCAAATCCAACATTTGATCAAGGTTGGATCAAAAAGCGTTACATTATTTGATCAAATTTGATCACGAATATCCAAGATTTGATCCAATTGGATCTTTTTTTGAAGATTGTTTTTAACAGGGGCACCGGGAGATACGCCGAGGAACTAATCCGCCAGTGGGCTACCCATAGAGGCCACCCATACACAGAGTAGACATCATAAGGATTCAAGGAGAAAATCGGCACACAGATATTCCGCCCCCATCAAAAGAGCACACAGTTAGTCGACTCGAAACTCGAATCCAACGATGAATTGCGGTGATGCTAGCCTTGGAATCTCCAAGCCTTAGTAGCTCTTTAGATCCATCTAGATGCTAAGAGTTCTGGGGTCGTTGTAGATCCTTCCCGGGATAACCAAAGCGGATCCGTTATCCGGATGCTTCGGGTACGGCTTCCACAATTTCTTACCATCTTGGTCTCATCAAGATGCGAATGACCCGGGGGAGTATCGCCTGCGTAACACGTCTATGTAACCTGACCGAAGTGATGGCATTTGTTGGGAGCCAACTAATGTCGCTGTCCGGAGTCAACTGACAGACCAGTTAGACATTCGATCGCTGTTTATTGCCCCTACGTGGAGCTCTTGAGGTGAAAGAAACAGCTCGACGTATTATTCATTTTATGTAAGTTTAAATGAAATGAATTTCACACGCCATTTCCTCAGGTTACTCCAGCACATGCAAATATCACGTGTAATGAGCCAATATACTACCGTTGTAATTGATTAGACTTTGGTCCTTGTCAATAATCTAAATATTTCTTTCCTGCCCGTTTGATCAATTCAACACCCGATGAACCCTGATCCCCTGTGCATCTCAATTCTTCGGTTACGTCACACTGGTCCCTAAGGCTGGAATTCATAGTCGTTAATCCGAGATCAGGATCGGCGGATTAGGAGCGCTGTGATCGCTGTGCACAGATGTAAAATGCCTCGCCATGGCGATCGCAGCGCCCTAAATCCACCGACTCTAATCTCGGATTAACGACTATGAATTCCAGCCTAAGATTTGGGAGTATCACACTCTTGCAATCACATGTCTCTGATCGATGCAGCATCGTTCAGAATGGTCTCTACTTGTTGGAAACGACCATGTTTGATAACGGTTGCAACGTGAGCTCCTCTAAAACTACACTAAATCAGTGCTCTCAATTTTGAGGGTTGAAATGCGCTTGAGTATCTGCCGACATTGGCAAACTTGTCGTGGGCATATTTAACCCCAATAATACCTATTCCTTGCGCAAGCTCCTCTTTATTGATTACATCATGGAGGAGCACATAAATTCCTTGATTTTTGGTGGCATTCCTCGTTGGTACTCCTCAAGCCTATGAAACGCATTGCTGCCTCATCAAGCGCCAGTCGACATTGCCGTTCCATCTCAATGATGTCTGTTCCGGCTTCGATAATATTTTCATCATTGTCTCATGATGCTACTGTTATTCCCATTCGCGATGCCGTTATTCGATGCCTGGCTTGCACCACATATGCCTGATAATGACAACTTACACACTGTATTCTCTCGATCATCACAGTCATACGTCCTATATCATTGTAAGATGCGCCGTGATGATTGGACACTATGTGTGCAGCTGTTGTTATGCTGTCTCGAGTATGCTCACATATGCTCCTCAAGTTTGCATTGTAGTCGAGCAAATTAAGCTCCAACCCTTGTGTGAGCCCATTGTAACACCTTGTCAGTCAGTCAATAAAATTTTGATACTCAACGAGTCCTCCTTGATTCATCCCGAAACGTGAAGTACTGCTAAGTATTGCTGTAACAGAAAAACAAGCGTGAGTAAATGGTGTGTAAGAAACAACGCCGTGATGATTGGACACTATGTGTGCAGCTACTGTTATTCTGCCCCGAGTATGCACACATATGCTCCGCAAGTTCGCATTGTATTCGAATAGATTAAGCTCTAACCCTTGTGGATGCTGATTGTAACGACTCGTCAGCCAGTCAATGAAATTTCGATACTCAACGAGTTCCTCTTGATTCATCCTGGAACGTGGAATATGTTAGAGTTTTCATTCAAATCCAGCGAGCAAGCGCTCTCGGAGAGACGCATTCTTCTTTCGCTTGAGCTTCTCTCCCCCCCCTCCGCCCCACCACGCTTATTCTTTGATCACGAGCGTTCAGCCCCGTTCCTCCATTCTGCCGCACTCTTCCGCTGCAGCCGTCGTCCGCTTCACTTCAGAGCGTAGACGAGCAGTAAATTTTTCCCACACGTGCTTTAGTGCTCCGTTTTTCCTTCATTGCGTTTTCAGTAAGCCATGGCTTCCGTCCACGCCGTCCAAACATAATGAGATAACGTGAAAGTGGATACATCTGTCTCGAGAAATTTTAAAAAATCGACCGAATTTGTCAGTTCAGTACGACTTGCCCATCACTTTTTGAGCGCAAGAGCGAAGTTTCTCTCCTCTAAAAAAATGTTTAGTCGGCGAGACGAGAGATTTGATGTGAAAGAGAACTTTGTCCCAATTATTCATCCCGGATCCATTGAATAAGGTACAGAGAGGGTTTTAGAGGAATACACATGGTCTTCGGAGGAAACGAGTCAATTTATCCACTACTCACAATTCGTTCCGTTATTCTAAATCTCTTATACATATAACAATATTCCGATCCA
Organism: Eretmocerus hayati; assembly: GCA_029851415.1. Taxonomy (NCBI): domain Eukaryota; kingdom Metazoa; phylum Arthropoda; class Insecta; order Hymenoptera; family Aphelinidae; genus Eretmocerus; species Eretmocerus hayati. The sequence goes on along the minus strand of CM056741.1, from coordinate 34,759,061 downwards.
CTGTCTAATGCACCGACACACACTGGGGCCAAAAAGGTAAAATTCGGCATAAATCGTCTTCACGCGAATTTTTGATTGATTGGCTCGATCCAAAAACGATTCACTTCGTTTTTTCCTACTGTATAAGCTAGGTCTGCACGAATTTCGATTCGAGACTTTCTGTCGCAGCAAAATTGTTATAAGCGGAGACGTGACAAGGTACGAAACTACGTGTATTTGTACTGCTCCGAAGAGAACCGAGTAAAAGTAGAGTAAAAGTCTGCGGGGAGCGGTGCTTCCGAAAACCGTTCAAAATGGTTTCATTGTGTTTTGATTAGACGGTCCAGTCAGTATAAATGTGATGGAGCAACGATTCAGCCAATACTCGGTTATCTTCGAAGCAGTACAAATACACGTACTTTCGTACCTTGTCACGTCTCCGCTCATGACAATTTTGCGGCGACAGAAAGCCTCGAATCAGAATTCGTGCAGACCTAGCTTATACAGTAAGAAAAAACGAAGAAAATCGTTTTTGGATCGAGTCAATCGATGAAAAATTCGCGTGGAGACGATTTATGCCGAATTTTGCATTTTTGGCCCCAGTGTGCGACATTGGCCTGAGACATTTATCGCTATCATATTTCACAATTAATTTAGGCTGGCTATGTCTGGGCAGATTGATCTCGTAACAATATAAGTCGAAGTTTAATCCGAGAACCTCACATTCTGAAACTTAGAAATAGATGCCAGATTTGTTTTTGAATAAATAGCTCTGACTGAAACAGCACGGCCTTTCTTGTACATGGAGACATTAATTTTTGATTACATTAATGACAAAAGACCAGTGTTCATTCCACGATCATATAGACAGGTCTGGCCGTTTCATAGGTCGCACGCGTTGCTCGGGTGATGCCGCCGCAGTCGATTTTCGCCAATATGGCCGCCTCGAAGGAGGCGATCTGGTTGGCTGAAAAAAAAAACAACAAACTGGAGCAGACATTTGCTCCAGGTTGACGGTTGTCCGGCTGTTGAAGATTTAGGGGAGACCGGGGTAAGACGGGCACCTCGCAAAGTTGGGCACCCTCGTAAAAAATACAAAAACGATATCTAAAATTCTAATTATTTCTTAACTCGGATCTTTACACCATTTGGTTTTTTCCTACAAACTTCCACGAGCCTCCAATACGTCTACGTTGACGAGAATAGATTCGAAATTTTGGCTTTAAAATCCGTATGTCATAGTTATGTTTAAATGCCTACACGAGCATGAAATCATTCTCCCTGGGACCGGGATTTGGCTCAGTCTGATAGAGTATTTCTCAACCTTCAAATAATTTTTTCTGCATTGCGCTACGTTGCGTTGTTTTTGAGTAATGACAAAAATGATTGAACATGCTGTACGGGGTAAGACGGGAACAGCAATCGGGGTAAAACGAACACACGAAACTGACGCCAGCGTGGCTGTGCGAGGTAAGCAATGAGTCAACCTAACCTGTTGGTTTTCGTATGTTTGCGATGGAAGCGAGAGAGACGGAGCATGTCGAGCATGGGCAGTTGATTATTGTCAAATAATATATTATCATAATTAACTGATAGATTGGGCAGAGGAAGCATGTCTGTTTTCCCTGCTTGGAGTGAATGAAATGAAGGTGAGCTCTATTGGAAAATTATGGTGGCGAATCCCGAGCTTAAATTGTAAATTGAGTCGTCGGTCGATGCTCGCGCGAGTGTGACTAGCAGACAGAGTTGAACCAAAGTGGGAGAGTTCTACCCTGTAAAATCATAGACTACTCAAAATTCATCTGTATCATTATTATCAAGTACATGTTCGCATATCTACGCATTGAGCATAATTACTACCAATAATTTGAATGGATATAACCTTGTTATGACCCTCAATTCCGTGTGCTCTTCTTACCCCGTTCAGGCGCCCGTCTTTACCCCGCAAGTGCCCGTCTTACACGGATTTTTCCGTTTCAATTTTTCCATAATTAAGTATAACTCAAGAAAGATGAAATTTTCAAAAAAATTGGATACTATTCTAGAGGCAAAGTCCTATCGATTGCCTATTTGGAACAGTTTGAAAAGTCAAAATTGAGAGCATGAGGCTCAATTTAATTAGGGGTGCCCGTCTTACCCCGGTCTCTCCTATAACACATCGCTGTACTGTTCTAAATATTGAAGTCTGAAAATGGCGAGCTGCTGTTTTTTCAGCCGATCAAATCGCCTCCCCCGAGGCGGCCATATTGGCAGAAGCCGACTGCGGTGGCATCACCTGAGCAACGCGTGCACCCCACGGAGTAGCCAGACCTGTCTTTATGATCATGTTTCATTCCATTGGATTCTGGGACATTAGATTCCTGCACAACACCGACTACTTTTTCCAATATTTCTTCATCGTACAAATCTTTATTTGATAAAATTCTGAAACACATCTGCAGTTGAAGTTTGCCAGCAAGTGTGTAGAGAATGTTGATGCTTGAAGTGGAGAGACTTGCGTATTTTTTCAAAACCCGATGGAAAGCCTCAAATTTCTGGCAGGCGTAGTATCGTGGTGGGACAAACATCCTGATTATTGTTGGATAATACGTGAGGAAATGGAATTTAGGTTCAAATTTTTCATTGAATAACTTTGAGAATAACTCGTTGTGAGACTGGATTAGGCCGGCAAGATATGCTAGTGTATCTTTAGTAGAAGTGTTACTTGTTATACTGTCAACAATTTCGACGAAAAGGAGGTAAAACCCCCAGCCTGAGTCATCAGTAGGGACCAAGTCCTCCACAATGATACCAAAATAAGAAATGAGAAACGACATCTCGGCTGCTGTTATGGTCAAGGAACCTTTGCTAAGATGAGTTTCTTTTGTTTCGGTTACTGGATTGTCACTGTTAAGCTCAGAACGATTAAAATTTTTCCATCTAATATTCAGCGTAATTGGAGTGAAGTAGCCAGCTTTGATGCGATGGGAAATGAATCTAGCCATGTTGTAACGAGCTACTCCCAAGTGAATATCATTCATCAAGTCGGCTAGTACACGTATTCTCCCACTCCAGAGCGGTCTGGCGGCTATTTCTGGACATTTTTCATCTTGAACTATCATCCTCGAAAGTTTCAGCCTTTACGGGTTATGACACATCAACCTGTCAAAATAGTCGTTTCGAAAATCAATAGGAAGATAACCCCCCAAAACTAGGCCATCTGATGCCGGTTTTGAGATCGGGAGATGAAGAACAATAATTTAAACACTATTCTAGATTTTACTAAATGTGACAAAAAAAGTTCACCAGCTCCCGGACTAACTCGGGAGGAAGCTGAACTGTAGTGCATCGAGATCTACTGTTCTACTCGCACTTATGAGTTAGGGCCCCATGACATTTGAGTGCGAGTGAGACAGTAGATCTTGATGCACTGCAGTTCACCTTCCTCCTGAGTGTACATTTTCAATGAAGTGGAAATACATTGGCACCAAGAATACTCATCAAAACAAGATTTACTTTTCCTCCTCCCGGCACGGAAGTACGTCCTTCCGCGCCTCATTTTGGTCACGAAAGCTCCACTTTTGCTGCCGGCACGAGTCAACACGCGCTCTGATTGGCTGTCAATTCTCGCTGCATCTTTCGCTGCCTGCGCTGCTTCGCGGCGCAGAGAGCGCATGAGACATGCATGAGAAACATAACCTATCGAGGTTATGTTCATCAATGTGTTTATTCATGACGTATGCTCATACTTGACAGGTGGCATCTTTTTACGAATATCGCTGCTCAAATAGAAAACTCTCAGCCTCAGGAGCTGGTTGTAGAGCAGGATTTCCAATGCCCCATGACATAAATCGATAAGGTACACGAAAAACTCATTGTCAGTGACAAGAGCTTAGGGCCATGAGTGGGCACAACTTCGTATCAAGACCTGAATTGAATAAAGCGATGATAGTATTCAGCGTTCACTCACAAAACAGTTCACTTCATTATTTTCATTTTTCTGCTCACGTCCGCCCCGACCAGGGATTGTACCGTGGCAGCGAAATCGTCGAGTTCACAGAGCGTACGGTTCGCTACTTACCGACGACGGGTTTTTGATCTCTAAAATATAACTGCCAGTGCATTATGCATTGATGAAATCAACAAAATTTGATCCCGGGAACGCAGGCACGGTCATTGCATGTGCACAAGTAGGTCCAGACATTTATATTTTAGAGATCAAAAATCCGTCGTCGGTAAGTAGCGAACCGTACGCTCTGTGAACTCGACGATTTCGCTGCCACGGTACAATCCCAGCAAAAGCGGGCGGACGAGTACATCACATCATCACATCACAAGTATTATGCAGCAAAATCAGTAAGTGAAAGCTGCGAGGTCGTCTGCTTGAACACCCCACCGGCCACTGCCCATTCCAAATTGTAAACAAATGCAAAAGTGAGGTTAAACGCGTATTTTGGTACTGATTAATAAAGTTTCGACGTACTTTCGGGACGAGAGGAGAAAAAATAGTATACAGCACTCGGCAGAGTAGTGGGATGCCCTTGACAGTGAGATATCAATGCCTCGGCTTCGCCTCGGTAATATCATCACACGGTCACGGAAATCCAACTTCCCTGCCTAGCAAACCGCAAGGGGGATTGGGGCATGGCGCCTGATTCCTGGAGTCTGACGAGCTCCCGGCCCCAGTCATCGCTCGCCGGAGCGAGGAGACCGCACATCTCCATCCGGCACCACGGGAGTTGGTGAGTCTAGGGACTCGAATTTGAATCGCCCTCGGGCGATAACAATGCGAGCCCGAAAGACTCATCCATCATCCCGAGGGACTCCCTGGGCTCTCAAGAAGCCTAGAAGATTCCCAAAACCCCCCCACCGAGGGGTGGGTCTCGGCCATGTGCTGGTGGCCGAGCCCGAAATTCGGTAGTCGGGGAGGAGGACTGAGTTATCACCTAGCCTGGCTCGGTGTTGGCCATCCTCCAAACCGACGCGCTGGCAGGGCGTATCCCTGCCCCGCGCCCATGGGGACAACCGGGGTTGAGCCGAAAGGCAAGGACCCGGTATATAAAAGTCAATACTCCTTCCCTGCCTAGTACAGTAATATACTATCGATTTCCTCTCCATCTAGTATAAACTGGGATCCCTCCCTCTGCGAGAAACTTCAATTCCTTCACTAGATTTTCAGAACGTTTATCACATCTGAATGCTTTCGAATGCTTCGGAAAAACAATTTGACCTAAGAATACTTCTTCTAATGTTGAAGAGAACTCTGGTGTTAGACTAGCAATGGAAAAATACAATCCACCAACTTTAGATTTGCCTGCAGCAGCCGAGAGAGGATCGTTGGTTTCAAAGTTGTCATAACAAATGTGAAATGACGAAACAATTTTGCCGGCAATATTTTCTCACAACTTCTTGCCAGCATTTCGATTGAAGTATACTCGTATAAACTGCTTTACAACAATTTTTGGTTCCAGGCTCTATGTCATCAGTCACCAATCTCTGAAAATCAGGAATCTCAACAACGTGCTCCAAAATTTTACGAATGGGGATTAAGTGCGTGAAACATTTTTTCTTGGTTGGAACTTCGTTATCATCCACCATTTCGCTGGAATTTACAGTGACCAAAAGAATTTTCTCTGATTAGATAAGAAAACAGTGAAATCTCGCTATTCGAACACCTCTAAAACGCGGACGCCTCCATATCGTAGACACTTCGCTTGCGACCGGCCAAGCTCCTATGTTTTTCCCCAAATTCGCCTTTCCCCTACCTGAAATAAATGACTCAATTGAAAAGACTCAGGGATTTGGGATATTTGAAATGACTCATTTAAGGAACGGTAGAATGAATCATTCACAATGACTCATTTGAAATGGTTTCATTCAAAACGATTCACTCAAGATATGAATTGAAAATTCTGACCAACCGACGGTTCTGAGATCGAGCCTTCCAAAAGAATGTTCTGGGAGTCCCCTATTCCTTCTTCAAACACCTCAAAACTACTTTGGAAATGGTGTCGCAATCATCGCAGAAGTGTTGATATTCAATAGAATAGAACGACTTTTAGTCAAACTCAACCTGGAATGCAAATTGCTAATTCAATACATTGTCGCCTGTGTATCAAATATGATTGGAATTTTCTCACCCCATCAGAAACAAGTTCAAACGGTTTGATTACTTCATAAAAATTTGATCCAACTCTTGATCACAGTTTGACCCAACTATGTAACGCTTCTTTGATCAAATTTGATCAAATCCGTGTTGGACGTCCGCTATGGATGTTATTGACATTTGCAGATTCTCAATCAGAGAACTTGCATTTGAAACATGAATACCGTATGTCAGGCACCAGCGCCCATCCTAGATAATCCTGTTCGTCTTCACTCATGACAGAAAGCCGCCCCGCAACAAAACTGGGCCGTATGAACTTGAAATACGCTGCCAAAAGTAATTAGCAGAATGCTTTCTCGCGGCGTTATATGATAATACATAATCATAACGGATAAGAAAGTACCGCCAAATTGTGTAACTTTGTAATACGTGAGGTAACTTCGGTACACCCTCAAAAGGCTTGTCCTGCGTTCCAGGAGCAACAAAAAGGATTCCATAGTATTAGAATTGATAACAGAATTTAATTGGAGTGCTGTAAACTTTACTGAATTGCTCCCGGAGCATTGTGCAAGACTCTTGAAGTTGTACCAAGTTACTCAAGTTGATGGTATCCTACATTTCGAGTTATTAATTTGAGGAAGAATTTCAGAGAGATTTGGGTCTTCTAAGAGTAGGATTCTCCAATAACATCTATCGTTTGGTTGAGACGGAATTTCGATACAGTTGGTTTGGAGATGATTAGACTGGATTACTTGGTGAAAATTTTCTTTTCGCGAAAAAAACTTCATTCGGATAATGTTCTGCGGGTTTCAAGGAAATTTGGTATCAACCAATCGATCCAGAATGGTGCATAAGTAAGTCTTTAGGTCATTTAAATTGAGATGAATGAGTGGTGAAGGATGATACGGGGAGAAAATGAATGTTAAGAAAAATTTTCCATTATTTTTTTAGTTATTCTTTGAAGGAAGCTTTTTAGAGCGATTTGGGCCATCTAGTCTGAGGTTTTTTGGATGATATCTAATGTTTGGTTGAGACAGAATTTTGATGCAGTAGGTTTGAAAAGGGTTAACCCATAGGCACCGTATGGGTCCTGCAGGACCCATGGACAATATGTTGGATTTCGTTAATTTGAATCAATATTTTATGCCTCTCATCATTCAGTCATCATGTTTAAGGCCATACCTAATTGTTCTGTGTGGTTATTGAGGCCCATCAACAGGCTCCGAGTTTCTATATCACTCTCAAAACATCATTCGGACAGATTCTCAAATCGATAAGAATGACCCGTCATTGTACGGCGCGTATTTTGCTTTTTTTGAGTTTCTAACCGGGTTTGACTCTACGGGGCTCTCCAGTGGTGTGAATTACACTCCTTTGACCAAGAATGCATCTTTAGAATACTCATAGATAACCAAAATTATGAGAAATTCCATTATGACGCTTCACATGACCGACACGAAAATCAAGGTTCCAGAGTGTTTTTCTCTAAAGAGAAAGCTTCGTTTTTGGTTCAGCAAATTTTTGATCAATTTTTCCTTTCAATCCAATATTTTCTCCAACAAAATTCCTCTTATCGAAAAAATGCCTTAACCAATTTGTTCCTCTCGCCAAAATCTATCGATTGTAGGTCACACTTTTCCTCCCAAAGGCCTTCAAGATATTTGAAGGAGTCATCTTCCCGTACCTTTGTGTGTGTGTGTGTGTGTTTATGTGTGTATGTGTGTTGTTTTTTTCCCGACACGCTTTCTCTTGTACGTTTCGCCTAATCAAAATTTCGTCTTCTACAAGTTGTAGAGAATCATTCGGAGATGAAGCCAGTGATTTGTCAGCTCTCTTGTCCCGGTCGAATTCAATTGAGAGCCCTTTTGAGATAAAATCGCTAAAATTGTCTACCTTAATAGTAAAATATTTTCCTCCTCCGTTGTTTTACTGCAATTTGGGTGACCTAAGCTATGGGTTTATCGGCTTAATCTATCGATTGGTTAATACCAAAATTTCATTTAATATTCATATACTCGAATTTTTACGGAATAATCAAAATTTTCACCAAAAACTCCATTTTGAATATATTCAAACTAATTCTGTAAGAATTCCGTCTCAACCAAACTTCAGATACCCCTGAAATAACCCTACTTTAGGAAGCTTGAATCGCCCTAACAAGCTTTCTAAAAAAAGTAACTCACTATAATCACAAAAATTTTTTTCAATATTCATATTTTCGTCATATCTCTTTTCCAGACTGATTTTTGGTAATTCCAATGAACTAAGTTGATACTTTTCCCACATTTTGAATCTCTTGGTTCATACCGAAATTCCCTAAATTCCTTTTAATACGATTAAAATTCAATTTATCCTCCAAAAATCAAAAATTTTACAAAAAACTCCATTTTGAATATATTCAAACTGATTCTATAAAAATTCCGTCTCAACCAAACTCCAGATATCCCTGAAATAACTCTACTTTAGAAAGCTTGAATCGCCCTAACAAGCTTTCTAAACAAAATAACTCACTATAAGCACAAATATTTTTTTCAATATTCATATTCTCGTCATATCTCTTTCCCAGACTGATTTTCTCGGAATTCCAATGAACTAAGTTGATACTTTTTCCACATTTGTAATCTCTTGGTTCATACCGAAATTCCCTAAATTCCTTTTAATACGATTAAAATTCAATTTATCCTCCAAAAATCAAATATTTTACAGAAAACTAAATTTTGATCTTCTTTACATCAACTGTAGTAGAATTTCTCCTCAACCAAACGATATATCTCCCCCAAAAAACCGTGCTGTAGATCATTTGAATTCCCCTAACAGCGAATCTCTTTAAAGTTACTCATTGAAATTGTATTTAAATTGCATTCTAGGCTGATATCTCCTTCTACAACTAATATATACACTTGTTGATGAACTACATGGATACTTTTTCATCATTTCCGATCTATTGGTTGATACATATGATAGCTCAGAGTTTTCGCAATTTTATAAACTAAATTTTTTTTATAAACTAGATTATGGCCTTTTTATAAACTAGAGAGATGCTCTTCCAGCATCTACATCAATTGGTTGAGACCAAATTTGATTCAACTACGTTTGAACCCGATTAAAATCCAACTTTCCTCCCAAAAATCAAAATTTCTTCAAAGAACTCCACTTTCATAATCTATACACCAACTGTATCAAACTCCGCCTCAACCAAACGATTGTTTTCATATATGTTATATATGTGTATAATCTGAAGTGAGAATGGAATTGATTGGACCACAGGGGAAATGAAACTATTTCGTGGGAATTCTAATCATGATTTTCGAATTCGATCAGTCTTTCAAATTCATTATTAGTTCGAGTGATCATCAGAGACTATTTCACTAAGAGAAAGCATTCTGCTAATCTCTTTTAGCAGCGTATTTTTTATTCTAAAAATCTTCACTTAATGGTATTTAGAGTAGACATCATAAGGATTCAAGGGGAGAATCGGCACACAGATATTCCGCCCCCATCAAAAGAGCACACAGTTAGTCGACTCGAAACTCGAATCCAACGATGAATTGCGGTGATGCTAGCCTTGGAATCTCCAAGCCTCAGTAGCTCTTTTGATCCATCTCAATGCTAAGAGTTCTGGGGTCGTTGTAGATCCTTCCCGGGATAACCAAAGCGGATCCGTTATCCGGATGCTTCGGGTACGGCTTCCACAATTTCTTACGATCTTGGTCTCATCAAGATGCGAATGACCCGGGGGAGTATCGCCTGCGTAACACGTCTATGTAACCTGACCGAAGTGATGGCATTTGTTGGGAGCCAACTAATGTCGGTGTCCGGAGTCAACTGACAGACCAGTTAGACATTCGATCGCTGTTTATTGCCTCTACGTAGAGCTCTTGAGGTGAAAGAAACAGCTCAACGTATTATTCATTTTATGTAAGTTTAAATGAAAGGAATTTCACACGCCATTTCCTCAGGTTACTCCAGCACATGCAAATATCACGTGTAATGAGCCAATATACTACCGTTGTAATTGATTAGACTTTGGTCCTTGTCAATAATCTAAATATTTCTTTCCTGCCCGTTTGATCAATTCAACACCCGATGAACCCTGATCCCCTGTGCATCTCAATTCTTCGCTTACGTCACACTGGTTCCTAAGGCTGGAATTCATAGTCGTTAATCCGAGATCAGGATCGGCGGATTAGGAGCGCTGTGATCGCTGTGCACAGATGTGAAATGCCTCGCCATGGCGATCGCAGCGCCCTAAATCCACCGACTCTAATCTCGGATTAACGACTATGGATTCCAGCCTAAGATTTGGGAGTATCACACTCTTGCAATCACATGTCTCTGATCGATGCAGCATCGTTCAGAATGGTCTCTACTTGTTGGAAACGACCATGTTTGATAACGGTTGCAACGTGAGCTCCTCTAAAACTACACTAAATCAGTGCTCTCAAGTTTGAAGGTTGAAATGCGCTTGAGTATCTGCCGACAATTGGCAAACTTGTCGTGGGCATATTTAACCCCAATAATACCTATTCCTTGCGCAAGCTCCTCTCTATTGATTACATCTTGGAGGAGCACATAAATTCCTTGATTTTTGGTGGCATTCCTCGTTGGTACTCCTCAAGCCTATGAAACGCATTGCTGCCTCATCAAGCGCCAGTCGACATTGCCGTTCCATCTCAATAATGTCTGTTCCGGCTTCGATAATATTTTCATCATTGTCTCATGATGCTACTGTTATTCCCATTCGCGATGCCGTTATTCGATGCCTGGCTTGCACCACATATGCCTGATAATGACAACTTACACACTGTATTCTCTCGATCATCACAGTCATACGTCCTATATCATTGTAAGATGCGCCGTGATGATTGGACACTATGTGTGCAGCTGTTGTTATGCTGTCTCGAGTATGCTCACATATGCTCCGCAAGTTCGCATTGTATTCGAATAGATTAAGCTCTAACCCTTGTGGATGCTGATTGTAACGACTCGTCAGCCAGTCAATGAAATTTCGATACTCAACGAGTTCCTCTTGATTCATCCTGGAACGTGGAATATGTTAGAGTTTTCATTCAAATCCAGCGAGCAAGCGCTCTCGGAGAGACGCATTCTTCTTTCGCTTGAGCTTCTCTCCCCCCCCTCCGCCCCACAACGCTTATTCTTCGATCACGAGCATTCAGCCCCGTTCCTCCAATCTGCCGCACTCTTCCGCTGCAGCCGTCGCACTATCTTTTCAAAATCTCAACTTTGCTAGTAAATCCGCTTCAATCGGCTTCATCAGCTATCGGGATGATTCAAACGGGCTTCTCTTCGAAATTTCCTCAGCTACACGATGCGCGATGCCTTTTTTGTCCTAAACTCAATGGGGAGGGGGGGGCGATAAACACCCCCCCCCCAAAAAACAACGAAATTTCACCGAAACAAAACATACACGTGACGAGTCCCTCGTTCTACTGCCAACTTTAATACACTTGGAGTACATTCTAGGACCCTTGAGTTGAATTTTGAGCCTGTCCTCGAACCTGGAAATCACTGCTATGAATTTTAAGAGCAATTTTCAGCTAGAAACATGTTATGGACACTGTATATTTGACCAAAATCGTTGATTCTAAGTCGGTGAACGTTTTGCTGCCTCCTGAAAAACAATAGCGATGGATTCTGGGATTATTTTACGAGATTTTCAGCTAAACCTCGAATTCAGAAATTGCTGTTGACATTGATGCGATGCGGTTTGAGCTAAAAACGGTTGAAAATGCCTTACCGCCTGATCAAAGTCATGGATTTTAGCTCGGATTTTCTACTACTGCCAGCTCAAAAACACTTGGAGTGCACTCTAAAATGACTGAACATGATTTTGACGTCAATCCCGAGTCTCAAACTTACTGCAGGATGATTTATGACCGATAACAGGCCAAAAAAGCTAGAAAAAAATTTGACGTTTGGGAAAAAAATATGAATTTTAGATGGAGAAAAACTCTACTGCCAACAAGTTAAGGCTTGACGTACATCCCAGTCCTCCCTCACAAAATTTCAAGCTCAAGCCCGAATCTGGGAATTGCTGCTGAGGGCTCTGAGATCGATTCTGAGCCAAAAGCGTGAGATGAATCGGGCAAATTTTCGCGTAATTATGAATCATAGGTTGGAAACCGCTCTACTGCCACATGAAAAATGGTCACATCACAATCCAGAGTTGTACTGCAAAATTTGAAGCCTAATCTGAGATCTGGGGATAACTTCTGAGAGAACTGGGATCGATTTCAATACGGCATGTGCCAGGAGTGTGTCACTAGCGTTGCAAATCATCCCGATTGGCCGATTTTAGCTCGGAATCCCTATTGCTGCCAGCTTAGAAATACTTGGAGTATACTGTGTGATCACTCGGCAAGGTCTTGACTCCGATACCGAGTCCGGGAACTGCTGCAGTGAGATTCAGTGCCGGTATTGGGTCGAAAAAGGCTCACAAATACGGCACTTTTGGCGCAAAATGATGATATTTAGGTGAATAAAAGAAGTACTGCCAACTAATCAACAATTGGAACCAATTCTAGATCTCACTCACGGAATTTTGCGCCCAATCTCGACCCCGAGAATCGCTGCTAAGAGCACTGAGATCAATCCGTATCCAGCAGCATTTCAGAGAGGTAGAGAATTCTCGCATGATCGTTGATTATAGGGCGGAAATCGTCCTACTGCCACCTGAACAGCAATCGAGAAACATTTTGGGATCATTTGACGTGATTTTGAACAGAACCTCGATTCTTTATATATCTGCTGAGAGCTTTGAGATCGATTCTGAGGCAGAAATTGCGAAGTGGCACTAGAAATGAGCTAGATCTAATGATTCTAACTCTCAATAAGTACTACTGCCACCCCAAGAATATATACAGTGAAATCTAGGATCATAGACGGGCATTTCTAGCCGGATCCTGCACCTGAAAATTGCTGCAGAGAAATTTCAGATGCATATTTAGCTCAATATTGTCTTGAATTACAGTCGATCTGACGAGGAATAGTTGAATATTTTTCTTCAATTCTACTACTGCCAAGGTAAGTACCATTCCATCTTGTTACAAGTCCAAAAGTGAATATTTTGAGCCCGGTGTCATGCCCCCGAATCACTGCAGTGTGATCTGCAATCAAGATTGAGCCGAAATCATCGGAAATCCGTGCGGATCCCACGGTGAATGACGAGTTTCAGGAGGGAAACCATACTACTGCCAACTCGAGAAACATCTTATCGAGTTCCAAATTTGCTAGTGAATTTTTCGGGCACATTCCCGTGTCTCAAAACTACTGCAGTGCGATCTGAGAACGATATTTGGGCCAGAGTATTCGCAAATCAGCGCGGGTCATATAAAAGAAGATGGAATCTAGGGCGTAAATCCTACTCCTGCTAACTTGAGAATGGATCCAGGACATTTTTAGTATTGCTGCGGGTATTTTGGGACCGATCCTGTGTCTGGCGATAACTGCAGTGCGATCTGCGATCGGTATTGGGCCCAGAATTGTGGGAAACTTCTGCGGATCCTACAGAGAATGGCGAATTTCTAGGGGGTAAATCGTACTACCGCCAATTTCATCAGGAATCTAATACACTTTTTAATCGACAAGAAACATTTTAAGCCGAGCCTCGTCGCTCAGAATCACTGCAGTGCAATTAAAACCCCGAATTGGGCCCTGAAAGGTTGGAAATTCGTGTGGATTCCACGGGAAATGATGGGGTTCAGAATGGAAATCGTAATACAGCCAAACCGCGAGCGATCCCACCGTATTCCATGTTTGTCAGTCAATATTCTGGGCCCGTTCCCGTGGCTCAGAGTTACTGCAGTGCGATCTGGGATCGGTATTGGGCCCAGAATCATCGGGAATGATTTCAAATCGTATTCAGAATCATGAATTCTAGGGGGTAAATCCTATTCCTGCCAACTCAATGAGGAATCCAGTTGATTTTGGGATCGAATAGGGATATTTTGAGTCCAGTCCCGTCACTCAGATCAACTGCAGTGCGATGTAAAACCTGTATTGGGCCCCGGATCGTCGGAAATCCGTCCGGATCCCACGGAAAATGATCAATCTTAGGACGGAAGTCGTACTACTGCGACCCTTAAAAGTGACCCAGCACATTTTGAATTAGAAGAGAAATATTTTTGGCCCAGTCCCGTCACTCAGATCCACTGTAATGCGATCTGCGATCGGTATTGGGTCCAGAATCGTCGGAAACTCCTGCGAATCCTACAGAAAATGACGATTTCTAGGGAACGAATCGTACTACTGCCAACTGGATGATGAATCCCGTACATTCCGGGATTGACAAGGAATATTTTGGGCCCGGTCCCATGTCTCAGAGATACTGCAGTGCGATCTGAGATCGGTATTGGGCCCAGAATCATCGGAAAGATCACAAATCGTATCCAGAACCATGAATTCTAGGGGGTAAATCCTATTCCTGCCAACTCAATGATGAATCCAGTTGATTTTGGGATCGAATAGGAATATTTCGAGCCCAGTCCTGTCGCTCAGATCAACTGCAGTGCGATGTAAAACCTGTATTGGGCCCCGGATCGTCGAAAATCCGTCCGGATCCCCGGAGAATGATCAATCTTAGGACGGAAGTCGTACTACTGCGACCCTTAAAAGCGACCCAGCACATTTTGATTCAGAAGAGAAATATTTTGGGCCCAGTCCCGTCACCCAGATCCACTGTAGTGCGAGCTGCGATCGGTATTGGGCCCAGAATCGTCGAAAATACCTGCGGATTCCACTGGAGCATAATGAAAATTTTGAGGAGGGATTATAACCTTGTGAACATGGTAATACTTCCATTTGTTCCAGGCACACGAGGGAATATGTTTCGTTCAATACCTATTCAGAATATTGCCGGAGAGTCAGTCGTCATTCGTGCCGAACTCGACAAATTCGATAGCCCCCGCAAGTCCATCTGAGATTGAAGTAAATTTGAATGGATGACTTCCTACTGTCAACTCCGAATGAGTCGTGAGTCATGTTCTATCCCAGCCCTGAGTCGGGACTTTAATCTGAGAATCATTGCCAAGAGATCGCACAACTCCCATGTATAGTAATGACAACTAAAGTTTATTTATCCATTATCATCACATTTCAAACTCTAAAATGTTCTAAGTTTCTATCGTATCATGAAATTGAATGACAAGCGGTCCTCTCCTTGTCATACAAAAAAATCCGAAAGACTTCCTTTCACAATATTGAGTAAGATTAACTCACATACGAATCACTTATCTGATAACTGTACATTCAAAAATGTTCTCATAACTCGGGAAATCATAGAATTAATAGATCACCGATTATGTAGTCGTAACAAAAAAATTCCGCAACGCAACAATTTGGTAAGCAATACACATCCTCATTAATTGAATAATCACTGTCAATGAAAAAATTTCTCAAGCGTACATGAAATCGTTGATTAGGAAGGTAACCAATTAACTGTGTGATACTTAATGAGTATGTACTCATTCAGTATCATCAACTGTATCATTGAACAAAAAAGAACCTTAATGAGAAGATCAGATAAGTTTGATCCACATACTAATAACTCAATGATTGTGCATTCTCTGTGGGAAAGTAATGTGATATACAAAATATTCCACGAATATCAATGAATTCAATACTTTGACGCCCTCGTAGGCCTCATAATGGAATTTCTCTGTCTCGTCTGGGGGAACAGACAAAGCAAGAGAAATGAGAATTTTTGTCAGGTGTTGCCGGGATCCAGATTCAGTAGGTCCAAACTGTTGTTAATCAACGGCATCTTCAGAGGGAACAGAAGACCTGAGACTCCAACAATAGTCACTCTTTTGTTTTTGGATTTTCATTGACATACAAATCTTGGACTCGTTGTGATCACCTGATATCCATACGTATTTTCATAGTTCCCTTCCACTTTTAAATCCCACGCAAGAGTCAATTTCAACTGCAAATGGCCACAGAGTAGTCATGAGTCACTTTAGTTTCCATCACAATCAGAGCTTTCATTATTCTATCAAATAGTACATTAAGAGTGCTCTCTACCTCTAGGAAAGCTCGGGTGTACTTCATGAGTTCCCGAGTTGGCAGCAGGACATTGTACCCCCTGGAATTCGTCATATTCCACAGAATTTACAATATTGCCAATGATCGTGGACCCAATACCGATGTCAGATCGAATTGCAGTGACTCTGAGACATGTGACCGGGCCCAAGATACTCACTGACGAACATAAAATCCGATGGGATCGCTCGCGATTTGGCAGCAGTACGATTTTCGTTTCAAACCCCATCATCTTCCGCAGGATCCGCGGGAGTTTTCGACGATCCTGGGCCCAATACCGATCTCAGATCGCACTGCAGTGGATCTGAGTGACGGAACTGAGCTCAAAATATTCCTAATCTATCCCAAAATCAACTGGAACCATTATCCGTTTGGCAGGAATAGGATTCACCTCCTAGGAATCGTCATTTTCTGTAGCATCCGCAGAAGTTTTTGACGGTTCTGGGCCCAATACCGATCTCAGATCGCACTGCAGTGGATCTGAGTAACGAGCTTAGGCCCAAAATATTTCCAGTCGATCCCAAAATGTACTGAGTTCATCATCCAGTTGGCAGTAGTACGATTCGTTTTCTAGAAATCGTCATTTTCTGTAGGATTCGCAGGAGTTTTCGACGATTCTGGGCCCAATACCGATCGCAGATCGCACTACAGTGGATCTGAGTGATGGGATTGGTCCCAAAATATTTGTGTTCTAATTCAAAATGTGCTGGGTCGCTTTTAAGGGTCGCAGTAGTACGACTTCCGTCCTAAGATTGATCATTTTCCGTGGGATCAGGACGGATTTCCGACAATCCGGGGCCGAATACAGGTTTTACTTCGCACTGCAGTTGATCTGAGTGACGGGACTGGGCTCAGAATATTCCTATTCGATCCCAAAATCAACTGGATTCCTCATTGAGTTGGCAGGAATAGGATTTACCCCCTAGAATTCATGATTCTGAATACGATTTGTGATCATTCCCGATGATTCTGGGCCCAATACCGATCTCAGATCGCACTGCAGTAACTCTGAGACATGAGACCGGGCTCAAAATATTCCTTGTCAATCCCGAAATGTACTGGATTCATCATCCAGTTGGCGGTGGTTCGATTCACCCCCTAGAAATCGTGATTTTCTGTAGGATTCGCAGGAGTTTCCGACGATTCTGGGCCCAATACCGATCGCAGATCGCACTACAGTGGATCTGAAAGACGGGACTAGGCCCGCAATATTTCTCTTCTAATTCAAAATGTGCTGGGTTGCTTTTAAGGGTCGCAGTAGGACGATTTCCGTCCTAAGATTGATCATTCTCCGTGGGATCCGGACGGATTTCCGACAATCCGGGGCCCAATACAGGTTTTACATCGCACTGCAGTTGATCTGAGTGACGGGACTGGGCTCGGAATATTCCTATTCGATCCCAAAATCAACTGGATTCCTCATTGAGTTGGCAGGAATAGGATTTACCCCATAGAACTCATGATTCTGAATACGATTTGTGATCATTTCCGATGATTCTGGGCCCAATACCGATCTCAGATCGTACTGCAGTAACTCTGAGCCATGGGAACGGGCCCAAAATATTGACTGACAAACATGAAATACGGTGGGATCGCTCGCGGTTTGGCAGTATTACGATTTCCATTCCGAACCCCATCATTTCCTGTGGAATCCACATGAATTTCCAACGTTTCAGGGCCCAATCCGGGTTTTGAATCGCACTGCAGTGATTCTGAGCGATGAGGCTCGGCTTAAAATGTTCCTAGTCGATCAAAAAATGTATTAGATTCCTGATGAAATTGGCAGTAGTACGATTCACTCCCTAGAAATCACCATTTTCTGTAGGATCCGCAGAAGTTTCCCACAATTCTGGGCCCAATACCGATCGCAGATCGCACTGCAGTTATCGCCAGACACAGGATCGGTCCCAAAATACCCGCGGCAATACTAAAAATGTCCTGGATCCATTCTCAAGTTGGCAGGAGTAGGATTTACGCCCTAGATTCCATCTTCTTTTATATGACCCGCGCTGATTTGCGAGTACTCTGGCCCAAATATCGTTCCCAGATCGCACTGCAGTAGTTTTGAGACACGGGAATGTGCTCAAAAAATTCACTGGCAAATCTGGAACTCGATAAGATGGTTCTCGAGTTGGCAGTAGTATGGTTTCCCTCCTGAAACTCGTCATTCTCCGTGGGATCCGCACGGATTTCCGATGACTTCGGCTCAATCTTGATTGCAGATCACACTGCAAGAATTCGGGGGCATGGCACTGGGCTCAAAATATTCACTTCTGGACTTGTAACGAGATGGGATGGTACTCACTTTGGCAGTAGTAGAATTGAAGAAAAATATTCAACTATTCCTCGTCAGATCGACTGTAATTCAAGACAATATTGAGCTAAATATGCATCTGAATTTTTCTCTGCAGCAATTTTCAGGTGCAGGATCCGGCTAGAAATGCCCGTCTATGATCCTAGATTTCACTGTATATATTCTTGGGGTGGCAGTAGTACTTATTGAGAGTTAGAATCATTAGATCTAGCTCATTTCTAGTGCCACTTCGCAATTTCCGCCTCAGAATCGATCTCAAAGCTCTCAGCAGATATATAAAGAATCGAGGTTCTGTTCAAAATCACGTCAAATGATCCCAAAATGTTTCTCGATGCCTGTTCAGGTGGCAGTAGGACGATTTCCGCCCTATAATCAACGATCATGCGAGAATTCTCTACCTTTCTGAAATGCTGCTGGATAAGGATTGATCTCAGTGCTCTTAGCAGCGATTCTCGGGGTCGAGATTGGGCGCAAAATTCTGTGAGTGAGATCTAGAATTGGTTCCAATTGTTGATTAGTTGGCAGTACTTCTTTTATTCACCTAAATATCATCATTTTGCGCCAAAAGTGCCGTATTTGTGAGCCTTTTTCGACCCAATACCGGCACTGAATCTCACTGCAGCAGTTCCCGGACTCGGTATCGGTGTCAAGACCTTGCCGAGTGATCACACAGTATACTCCAAGTATTTCTAAGCTGGCAGCAATAGGAATTCCGAGCTAAAATCGGCCAATCGGGATGATTTGCAACGGTAGTGACACACTCCTGGCACATGCCGTATTGAAATCGATCCCAGTTCTCTCAGAAGTTATCCCCAGATCTCAGATTAGGCTTCAAATTTTGCAGTACAACTCTGGATTGTGATGTGACCATTTTTCATGTGGCAGTAGAGCGGTTTCCAACCTATGATTCATAATTACGCAAAAATTTGCCCGATTCATCTCACGCTTCTGGCTCAGAATCGATCTCAGAGCTCTCAGCAGCAATTCCCAGATTCGGGCTTGAGCTTGAAATTTTGTGAGGGAGGACTGGGATGTACGTCAAGCCTTAACTTGTTGGCAGTAGAGTTTTTCTCCATCTAAAATTCATATTTTTTTCCCAAACGTCAAATTTTTTTCTAGCTTTTTTGGCCTGATATCGGTCATAAATCATCCTGCAGTAAGTTTGAGACTCGAGATAGACGTCAAAATCATGTTCAGCCATTTTGGAGTGCATTCCAAGTGTTTTTGAGCTGGCAGTAGTAGAAAATCCGAGCTAAAATCCATGACTTTGATCAGGCGGTAAGGCATTTTCAACCGTTTTTAGCTCAAACCGCTTCGCATCAATGTCAACAGCAATTTCTGAATTCGAGGTTTAGCTGAAAATCTCGTAAAATAATCCCAGAATCCATCGCTATTGTTTTTCAGGAGGCAGCAGAACGTTCACCGACTTAGAATCAACGATTTTGGTCAAATATACAGTGTCCATAACATGTTTCTAGCTAAAAATTGCTCTCAAAATTCATAGCAGTGATTTCCAGGTTCGAGGACAGGCCCAAAATTCAACTTAAGGGTCCTAGAATGTACTCCAAGTGTATTAAAGTTGGCAGTAGAACAAGGGACTCGTCACGTGTATGTTTTGTTTCGGTGAAATTTCGTTGTTTTTTTTGGGGGGGCGTTTATCGCCCCCCACCCCTCCCCATTGAGTTTAGGACAAAAAAGGCATCGCGCATCGTGTAGCTGAGGAAATTTCGAAGAGAAGCCCGTTTGAATAATCCCGATAGCTGATGAAGCCGATTGAAGCGGATTTACTAGCAAAGTTGAGATTTTGAAAAGATAGTGCGTCTTCTGCTTCACTTCAGAGCGTAGACGAGCAGTAAATTTTTCCCACACGTGCTATAGTGCTCCGTTTTTCCTTCATTGCGTTTTCAGTAAGCCGTGGCTTCCATCCACGCCGTCCAAACATAATGAGATAACGTGAAAGTGGATACATCTGTCTCGAGAAATTTTAAAAAATCGACCGAATTTGTCAGTTCAGTACGACTTGCCCATCACTTTTTGAGCGCAAGGGCGAAGTTTCTCTCCTCTAAGAAAAATGTTTAGTTGGCGAGACGAGAGATTTGATGTGAAAGAGAACTTTGTCCCAATTATTCATCCCGGATCCATTGAATAAGGTACAGAGAGAGTTTTAGAGGAATACACATGGTCTTCGGAGGAAACGAGTCAATTTATCCACTACTCACAATTCGTTCCGTTATTCTAAATCGCTTATACATATAACGATATTCCGATCCGCTGTCTAATGCACCGACATTGGCCTGAGACATTTATCGCTATCATATTTCACAATTTATTTAGGCTGGCTATGTCTTTGCAGATTGATCTCGTAACAATATAAGTCGAAGTTTAATCCGAGAACCTCACATTCTGAAACTTAGAAATAGATGCCAGATTTGTTTTTGAATGAATAGCTCTGACTGGAACAGCACGGCCTTTCTTGTACATAGAGACATTAATTTTTGCTAATGACAAGAGACCAGTGTTCATTCCACGATCATATAGACAGGTCTGGCCACTTCATAGGTCGCACGCGTTGCTCGGGTGATGCCGCCGCAGTCGATTTTCGCCAATATGGCCGCCTCGAAGGAGGCGATCTGGTTGGCTGAAAAAAAACAACAAACTGGAGCAGACATTTGCTCCAGGTTGACGGTTGTCCGGCTGTTGAAGATTTAGGGGAGACCGGGGTAAGACGGGCACCTCGCAAAGTTGGGCACCCTCGTAAAAAATACAAAAACGATATCTAAAATTCTAATTATTTCTTAACTCGGATCTTTACACCATGTGGTTTTTTCCTACAAACTTCCACGAGCCTCCAATACGTCTACGTTGACGAGAATAGATTCGAAATTTTGGCTTTAAAATCCGTATGTCATAGTTATGTTTAAATGCCTACACGAGCATGAAATCATTCTCCCTGGGACCGGGATTTGGCTCAGTCTGATAGAGTATTTCTCAACCTTTAAATAATTTTTTCTGCATTGCGCTACGTTGCGTTGTTTTTGAGTAATGACAAAAATGATTGAACATGCTGTACGGGGTAAGACGGGAACAGCAATCGGGGTAAAACGAGCACACGAAACTGACGCCAGCGTGGCTGTGCGAGGTAAGCAATGAGTCAACCTAACCTGTTGGTTTTCGTATGTTTGCGATGGAAGCGAGAGAGACGGAGCATGTCGAGCATGGGCAGTTGATTATTGTCAAATAATATATTATCATTATTAACTGATAGATTGGGCAGAGGAAGCATGTCTGTTTTCCCTGCTTGGAGTGAATGAAATGAAGGTGAGCTCTATTGGAAAATTATGGTGGCGAATCCCGAGCTTAAATTGTAAATTGAGTCGTCGGTCGATGCTCGCGCAAGTGTGACTAGCAGACAGAGTTGAACCAAAGTGGGAGAGTTCTACCCTTTAAAATCAAAGACTACTCAAAATTCATCTGTATCATTATTATCAAGTACATGTTCGCATACCTACGCATTGAGCATAATTACTACCAATAATTTGAATCGATATAACCTTGTTATGACCCTCAATTCCGTGTGCTCTTCTTACCCCGTTCAGGCGCCCGTCTTTACCCCGCAAGTGCCCGTCTTACACGGATTTTTCCGTTTCAATTTTTCCATAATTGTGTATAACTCAAGAGAGATGAAATTTTCAAAAGAATTGGATACTATTCTAGAGGCAAAGTCCTATCGATTGCCTATTTGGAACAGTTTGAAAAGTCAAAATTGAGAGCATGAGGCTCAATTTAATTAGGGGTGCCCGTCTTACCCCGGTCTCCCCTATAACACATCGCTGTACTGTTCTAAATATTGAAGTCTGAAAATGGCGAGCTGCTGTTTTTTCAGCCGATCAAATCGCCTCCCCCGAGGCGGCCATATTGGCAGAAGCCGACTGCGGTGGCATCACCTGAGCAACGCGTGCACCCTACGGAGTAGCCAGACCTGTCTTCATGATCATGTTTCATTCCATTGAATTCTGGGACATTAGATTCCTGCACAACACCGACTACTTTTTCCAATATTTCTTCATCGTACAAATCTTTATTTGATGAAAACCTGAAACACATCTGCAGTTGAAGTTTGACAGCAAGTGTGTAGAGAATGTTGATGCTTGAAGTGGAGAGACTTGCGTATTTTTTCAAAACCCGATGGAAAGCCTCAAATTTCTGGCAGGCGTAGTATCGTGGTGGTACAAACATACTGATTATTGTTGGATAATACGTGAGAAAATGGAATTGAGGTTCAAATTTTTCATTGAATAACTTTGAGAATAGCTCGTTGTGAGACTGGATTAGGCCGGCAAGATATGCTAGTGTATCTTTAGTAGAAGTGTTACTTGTTATACTGTCAACAATTTCGACGAAAAGGAGGTAAAACCCCCAGCCTGAGTCATCAGTAGGGACCAAGTCCTCCACAATGATACCAAAATAAGAAATGAGAAACGACATCTCGGCTGCTGTTATGGTCAAGGAACCTTTGCTAAGATGAGTTTCTTTTGTTTCGGTTACTGGATTGTCACTGTTAAGCTCAGAACGATTAAAACTTTTCCATCTAATATTCAGCGTAATTGGAGTGAAGTAGCCAGCTTTGATGCGATGGGAAATGAATCTAGCCATGTTGTAACGAGCTACTCCCAAGTGAATATCATTCATCAAGTCGGCTAGTACACGTATTCTCCCACTCCAGAGCGGTCTGGCGGCTATTTTTGGACATTTCTCATCTTGAACTATCATCCTCGAAAGTTTCAGCCTTTACGGGTTATGACACACCAACCTGTCAAAGTGGTCGTTTCGAAAATCAATAGAAAGATAACCCCCCAAAACTAGGCCATCTGATGCCGGTTTTGAGATCGGGAGATGAAGAACAATAATTTAAACACAATTCTAGATTTTACTAAATGTGACACGAAAAAGTTCACCAGCTCCCGGACTAACTCGGGAGGAAGCTGAACTGTAGTGCATCGAGATCTACTGTTCTACTCGCACTTATGAGTTAGGGCCCCATGACATTTGAGTGCGAGTGAGACAGTAGATCTCGATGCACTGCAGTTCACATTCCTCCCGAGTGTACATTTTCAATGAAGTGGAAATACATTGGCACCAAGAACACCCATCAGAACAAGATATACTTTTCCTCCTCCCGGCACGGAAGTACGTCCTTCCGCGCCTCATTTTGGTCACGAAAGCTCCACTTTTGCTGCCGGCACGAGTCAACACGCGCTCTGATTGGCTGTCAATTCTCGCTGCATCTTTCGCTGCCTGCGCTGCTTTGCGGTGCAGAGAGCGCATGAGACATGCATGAGAAACATAACCTATCGAGGTTATGTTCATCAATGTGTTTATTCATGACGCATGCTCATACTTGACAGGTGGCATCTTTTTACGAATATCGCTGCTCAAATAGGAAACTCTCAGCCTCAGCAGCTGGTTGTAGAGCAGGATTTCCAATGCCCCATGACATAAATCGATAAGGTACACGAAAAACTCATTGTCAGTGACAAGAGCTTAGGGCCATGAGTGGGCACAACTTCGTATCAAGACCTGAATTGAATAAAGCGATGATAGTATTCAGCGTTCACTCACAAAACAGTTCACTTCATTATTTTCATTTTTCTGCTCACGTCCGCCCCGACCAGCAAAAGCGAGCGAACGAGTACATCACATCATCACATCACAAGTATTATGCAGCAAAAGCAGTAAGTGAAAGCTGCGAGGTCGTCTGCTTGAACACCCCACCGGCCACTGCCCATTCCAAATTGTAAACAAATGCAAAAGTGAGGTTAAACGCGTATTTTGGTACTGATTAATAAAGTTTCGACGTACTTTCGGGACGAGAGGAGAAAAAATAGTATACAGCACTCGGCAGAGTAGTGGGATGCCCTTGACAGTGAGATATCAATGCCTCGGCTTCGCCTCGGCAATATCATCACACGGTCACGGAAATCCAACTTCCCTGCCTAGTAAACCGCGAGGGGGGTTGGGGCTCGGCGCCTGATTCCTGGAGTCTGACGAGCTCCCGGCCCCAGTCATCGCTCGCCGGAGCGAGGAGACTGCACATCTCCATCTGGCACCACGGGAGTGGGTGAGTCTAGGGACTCGAATTAGAATCGCCCTCGGGCGATAACAATGCGAGCCCGAAAGACTCATCCACCATCCCGAGGGACTCCCTGGGCTCTCAGGAAGCCTAGAAGATTCCCAAAACCCCCCCACCGAGGGGTGGGTCTCGGCCATGTGCTGGTGGCCGAGCCCGAAATTCGGTAGTCGGGGAGGAGGACTGAGTTATCACCTAGCCTGGCTCGGTGTTGGCCATCCTCCAAACCGACGCGCTGGCAGGGCGTATCCCTGCCCCGCGCCCATGGGGACAACCGGGGTTGAGCCGAAAGGCAGGGACCCGGTATATAAAAGTCAATACTCCTTCCCTGCCTAGTACAGTAATATACTATCGATTTCCTCTCCATCTAGTATAAACTGGGATCCCTCCCTCTGCGAGAAACTTCAATTCCTTCACTAGATTTTCAGAACATTTATCACATCTGAATGCTTTTGAATGCTTCGGAAAAACAATTTGACCTAAGAATACTTCTTCTAATGTTGAAGAGAACTCTGGTGTTAGACTAGCAATGGAAAAATACAATCCACCAACTTTAGATTTGCCTGCAGCAGCCGAGAGAGGATCGTTGGTTTCAAAGTTGTCATAACAAATGTGAAATGACGAAACAATTTTGCCGGCAATATTTTCTCACGACTTCTTGCCAGCATTTCGATTGAAGTATACTCGTATAAACTGCTTTACAACAATTTTTGGTTCCAGGCTCTATGTCATCAGTCACCAATCTCTGAAAATTAGGAATCTCAACAACGTGCTCCAAAATTTTACGAATGGGGATTAAGTGCGTGAAACATTTTTTCTTGGTTGGAACTTCGTTATCATCCACCATTTTGCTGGAACTTACAGTGACCAGAAGAATTTTCTCTGATTAGATGAGAATACAGTGAAATCTCGCTATTCGAACACCTCTAAAACGCGGACGCCTCCATATCGTAGACACTTCGCTTGCGACCGACCAAGCTCCTATGTTTTTCCCCAAATTCGCCTTTCCCCTACCTTAAATAAATGACTCAATTGAAAAGACTCAGGGATTTGGGATATTTGAAATGACTCATTTAAGGAACGGTAGAATGAATCATTCACAATGACTCATTTGAAATGGTTTCATTCAAAACGATTCACTCAAGATATGAATTGAAAATTCTGACCAACCGACGGTTCTGAGATCGAGCCTTCCAAAAGAATGTTCTGGGAGTCCCCTATTCCTTCTTCAAACACCTCAAAACTACATTGGAAATGGTGTCGCAATCATCGCAGAAGTGTTGATATTCAATAGAATAGAACGACTTTTAGTCAAACTCAACCTGGGATGCAAATTGCTAATTCACTACATTGTCGCCTGTGTATCAAATATGATTGGAATTTTCTCACCCCATCAGAAACAAGTTCAAACGGTTTGATTACTTCATCAAAATTTGATCCAACTTTTGATCACAGTTTGACCCAACTATGTAACGCTTCTTTGATCAAATTCGATCAAATCCGTGTTGGACGTCCGCTATGGATGTTATTGACATTTGCAGATTCTCAATCAGAGAACTTGCATTTGAAACATGAATACCGTATGTCAGGCACCAGCGCCCATCCTAGATAATCCTATTCGTCTTCACTCATGACAGAAAGCCGCCCCGCAACAAAACTGGGCCGTATGAACTTGAAATACGCTGCCAAAAGTAATTAGCAGAATGCTTTCTCGCGGCGTTATATGATAATACATAATCATAACGGATAAGAAAGTACCGCCAAATTGTGTAACTTTGTAATACGTGAGGTAACTTCGGTACACCCTCAAAAGGCTTGTCCTGCGTTCCAGGAGCAACAAAAAGGATTCCATAGTATTAGAATTGATAACAGAATTTAATTGGAGTGCTGTAAACTTTACTGAATTGCTCCCGGAGCATTGTGCAAGACTCTTGAAGTTGTACCAAGTTACTCAAGTTGATGGTATCCTACATTTCGAGTTATTAATTTGAGGAAGAATTTCAGAGAGATTTGGGTCTTCTAAGAGTAGGATTCTCCAATAACATCTATCGTTTGGTTGAGACGGAATTTCGATACAGTTGGTTTGGAGATGATTAGACTGGATTACTCGGTGAAAATTTTCTTTTCGCGAAAAAAACTTCATTCGGATAATGTTCTGCGGGTTTCAAGGAAATTTGGTATCAACCAATCGATCCAGAATGGTGCATAAGTAAGTCTTTAGGTCATTTCAATTGAGATAAATGAGTGGTGAAGGATGATACGAGGAGAAAATGAATATTAAGAAAAATTTTCCATTATTTTTTGAGTTATTCTTTGAAGGAAGCTTTTTAGAGCAAATTGGGCCATCTAGTCTGAGGTTCTTTGGATGATATCTAATGTTTGGTTGAGACAGAATTTTGATGCAGTAGGTTTGAATAGGGTTAACCCATAGGCGCCGTATGGGTCCTGCAGGACCCATGGACAATATGTTGGATTTCGTTAATTTGAATCAATATTTTATGCCTCTCATCATTCAGTCATCTTGTTTAAGGCCATACCTAATTGTTTTGTGTGGTTATTGAGGCCCATCAACAGGCTCCGAGTTTCTATATCACTCTCAAAACATCATTCGGACAGATTTTCAAATCGATAAGAATGACCCGTCATTGTACGGCGCGTATTTTGCTTTTTTTGAGTTTCTAACCGGGTTTGACTCTACGGGGCTCTCCAGTGGTGTGAATTACACTCCTTTGACCAAGAATGCATCTTTAGAATACTCATAGATAACCAAAATTATGAGAAATTCCATTATGACGCTTCACATGACCGACACGAAAATCAATGTTCCAGAGTGTTTTTCTCTAAAGAGAAAGCTTTGTTTTTGGTTCAGCAAATTTTTGATCAATTTTTCCTTTCAATCCAATATTTTCTCCAACAAAATTCCTCTTATCGAAAAAATGCCTTAACCAATTTGTTCCTCTCGCCAAAATCTATCGATTGTAGGTCACACTTTTCCTCCCAATGGCCTTCAAGATATTTGAAGGAGTCATCTTCCCGTACCTTTGTGTGTGTGTGTGTATGTGTGTATGTGTGTTGTTCTTTTCCCGACACGCTTTCTCTTGTACGTTTCGCCTAATCAAAATTCCGTGTTCTACAAGTTGTAGAGAATCATTCGGAGATGAGGCCAGTGATTTGTCAGCTCTCTTGTCCCGGTCGAATTCAATTTAGAGCCCTTTAGAGATACAATCGCTAAAATTGTCTACCTTAATAGTAAAATATTTTCCTCCTCCGTTGTTTTACTGCAATTTGGGTTACCTAAGCTATGGGTTAATCGGCTTAATCTATCGATTGGTTATTCCCAAAATTTCATTTAATATTCATATACTCGAATTTTTACGGAATAATCAAAATTTTCACCAAAAACTCCATTTTGAATATATTCAAACTAATTCTGTAAAAATTCCGTCCCAACCAAACTTCAGATACCCCTGAAATAACCCTACTTTAGGAAGCTTGAATCGCCCTAACAAGCTTTCTAAAAAAAGTAACTCACTATAATCACAAAAATTTTTTTCAATATTCATATTTTCGTCATATCTCTTTTCCAGACTGATTTTTTGTAATTCCAATGAATTAAGTTGATACTTTTCCCACATTTTTAATCTCTTGGTTGATACCGAAATTCCCTAAATTCCTTTTAATACGATTAAAATTCAATTTATCCTCCAAAAATCAAAAATTTTACAAAAAACTCCATTTTGAATATATTCAAACTAATTCTATGAAAATTCCGTCTCAACCAAACTCCAGATATCCCTGAAATAACTCTACTTCAGAAAGCTTGAATCGCCCTAACAAGCTTTCTAAAGAAAATAACTCACTATAAGCACAAATATTTTTTTCAATATTCATATTTTCGTCATATCTCTTTTCCAGACTGATTCTTCGAAATTCCAATGAACTAAGTTGATACTTTTTCCACATTTGTAATCTCTTGGTTCATACCGAAATTCCCTTAATTCCTTTTAATACGATTAAAATTCAATTTATCCTCCAAAAATCAAATATTTTACAGAAAACTACATTTTGATCTTCTTTACATCAACTGTAGTAGAATTTCTCCTCAACCAAACGATATATCTCCCCCAAAAGACCGTACTTTAGATCATTTGAATTCCCCTAACAGCAAATCTCTTTAAAGTTACTCAACAAAATTGTATTTAAATTGCATTCTAGGCTGATATCTCCTTCTACAACTAATATATACACTTGTTGATGAACTACATGGATACTTTTTCATCATTTCCGATCTATTGGTTGATACATATGATAGCTCAGAGTTTTCGCAATTTTATAAACTAAATTTTTTTTATAAACTAGATTATGGCCTTTTTATAAACTAGAGAGATGCTCTTCCAGCATCTACATCAATTGGTTGAGACCAAATTTGATTCAACTACGTTTGAACCCGATTAAAATCCAACTTTTCTCCCAAAAATCAAAATTTCTTCAAAGAACTCCACTTTCATAATCTATACACCAACTGTATCAAACTCCGCCTCAACCAAAAGATTGTTTTCATATATGTTATATATGTGAATAATCTGAAGTGAGAATGAAATTGATTGGACCACAGGGGAAATGAAACTATTTCGTGGGAATTCTAATCATGATTTTCGAATTCGATCAGTCTTTCAAATTCATTATTAGTTCGAGTGATCATCAGAGACTATTCCACTAAGAGAAAGCATTCTGCTAATCTCTTCTAGCAGCGTATTTTTTATTCTAATCTTAATGGTATTCAGAGTAGACATCATAAGGATTCAAGGAGGAAATCGGCACACAGATATTCCGCCCCCATCAAAAGAGCACACAGTTAGTCGACTCGAAACTCGAATCCAACGATGAATTGCGGTGATGCTAGCCTTGGAATCTCCAAGCCTTAGTAGCTCTTTTGATCCATCTCAATGCTAAGAGTTCTGGGGTCGTTGTAGATCCTTCCCGGGATAACCAAAGCGGATCCGTTATCCGGATGCTTCGGGTACGGCTTCCACAATTTCTTACCATCTTGGTCTCATCAAGATGCGAATGACCCGGGGGAGTATCGCCTGCGTAACACGTCTATGTAAACTGACCGAAGTGATGGCATTTGTTGGGAGCTAACTAATGTCGCTGTCCGGAGTCAACTGACAGACCAGTTAGACATTCGATCGTTGTTTATTGCGCCTAAGTGGAGCTCTTGAGGTGAAAGAAACAGCTCAACGTATTATTCATTTTATGTAAGTTTAAATGAGTTGAATTCCACACGCCATTTCCTCAGGTTACTCCAGCCCATGCAAATATCACGTGTAATGAGCCAATATACTACCGTTGTAATTGATTAGACTTTGGTCCTTGTCAATAATCTAAATATTTCTTTCCTGCCCGTTTGATCAATTCAACACCCGATGAACCCTGATCCCCTGTGCATCTCAATTCTTCGCTTACGTCACACTGGTTCCTAAGGCTGGAATTCATAGTCGTTAATCCGACATCAGGATCGGCGGATTAGGAGCGCTGTGATCGCTGTGCACAGATGTGAAATGCCTCGCCATGGCGATCGCAGCGCCCCGAATCCACCGACTCTAATCTCGGATTAACGACTATGAATTCCAGCCTAAGATTTGGGAGTATCACACTCTTGCAATCACATGTCTCTGATCGATGCAGCATCGTTCAGAATGGTCTCTACTTGTTGGAAACGACCATGTTTGATAACGTTTGCAACGTGAGCTCCTCTGAAACTACACTAAATCAGTACTCTCAAGTTTGAGGGTTGAAATGCGCTTGAGTATCTGCCGACAATTGGCAAACTTGTCGTGGGCATATTCAACCCCAATAATACCTATTCCTTGCGCAAGCACCTCTTTATTGATTACATCATGGAGGAGCACATAAATTCCTTGATTTTTGGTGGCATTCCTCGTTGGTACTCCTCAAGCCTATGAAACGCATTGCTGCCTCATCAAGCGCCAGTCGACATTGCCGTTCCATCTCAATGATGTCTATTCCGGCTTCGATAATATTTTCATCTTTGTCTCATGATGCTACTGTTATTCCCATTCGCGATGCCGTTATTCGATGCCTGGCTTGCACCACATATGCCTGATAATGACAACTTACACACTGTATTTTCTCGATCATCACAGTCATACGTCCTATATCATTGTAAGATGTGCCGTGATGATTGGACACTATGTGTAGAGCTGTTGTTATGCTCTCTCGAGTATGCTCACATATGCTCCTCAAGTTTGCATTGCAGTCGAGCAAATTAAGCTCCAACCCTTGTGTATGCCCATTGTAACACCTTGTCAGCCAGTCAATGAAATTTTGATACTCAACGAGTCCTCCTTGATTCATCCCGAAACGTGAAATACTGCTAAGTATTGCTGTGACAGAAAAACAAGCGTGAGTAAATGGTGTGTAAAAAACAACGTCGTGATGATTGGACACTATGTGTGCAGCTACTGTTATTCTGCCCCGAGTATGCACTTATATGCTCCGCAAGTTCGCATTGTATTCGAATAGATTAAGCTCTAACCCTTGTGGATGCTGATTGTAACGACTCGTCAGCCAGTCAATGGAATTTCGATACTCAACGAGTTCCTCTTGATTCATCCTGGAACGTGTAGAAATTCCGTCTCAACGAAACTCCAGATACCCCTGAAATAACCCTACTTTAGGAAGCTTGAATCGCCCTAACAAGCTTTCTAAAAAAAGTAACTCACTATAATCACAAAAATTTTTTTCAATATTCATATTTTCGTCATATCTCTTTTCCAGACTGATTTTTTGTTATTCCAATGAACTAAGTTGATACTTTTCCCACATTTTTAATCTCTCGGTTGATACCGAAATTCCCTAAATTCCTTTTAATACGATTAAAATTCAATTTATCCTCCAAAAATCAAAAATTTTACAAAAAACTCCATTTTGAATATATTCAAACTAATTCTATGAAAATTCCGTCTCAACCAAACTCCAGATATCCCTGAAATAACTCTACTTCAGGAAGCTTGAATCGCCCTAACGAGCTTTCTAAAAAAAATAACTCACTATAAGCACAAATATTTTTTTCAATATTCATATTTTCGTCATATCTCTTTCCCAGACTGATTTTTCGAAATTCCAATGAACTAAGTTGATACTTTTTCCACATTTGTAATCTCTTGGTTCATACCGAAATTCCCTAAATTCCTTTTAATACGATTAAAATTCAATTTATCCTCCAAAAATCAAATATTTTACAGAAAACTACATTTTGATCTTCTTTACATCAACTGTAGTAGAATTTCTCCTCAACCAAACGATATATCTCCCCCAAAAGACCGTACTTTAGATCATTTGAATTCCCCTAACAGCAAATCTCTTTAAAGTTACTCAACAAAATTGTATTTAAATTGCATTCTAGGCTGATATCTCCTTCTACAACTAATATATACACTTGTTGATGAACTACATGGATACTTTTTCATCATTTCCGATCTATTGGTTGATACATATGATAGCTCAGAGTTTTCGCAATTTTATAAACTAAATTCTTTTTATAAACTAGATTATGGCCTTTTTATAAACTAGAGAGATGCTCTTCCAGCATCTACATCAATTGGTTGAGACCAAATTTGATTCAACTACGTTTGAACCCGATTAAAATCCAACTTTTCTCCCAAAAATCAAAATTTCTTCAAAGAACTCCACTTTCATAATCTATACACCAACTGTATCAAACTCCGCCTCAACCAAACGATTGTTTTCATATATGTTATATATGTGTATAATCTGTTGTGAGAATGAAATTGATTGGACCACAGGGGAAATGAAACTATTTCGTGGGAATTCTAATCATGATTTTCGAATTCGATCAGTCTTTCAAATTCATTATTAGTTCGAGTGATCATCAGAGACTATTTCACTAAGAGAAAGCATTCTGCTAATCTCTTTTAGCAGCGTATTTTTTATTCTAAAAATCTTCTCTTAATGGTATTCAGAGTAGACATCATAAGGATTCAAGGAGGAAATCGGCACACAGATATTCCGCCCCCATCAAAAGAGCACACAGTTAGTCGACTCGAAACTCGAATCCAACGATGAATTGCGGTGATGCTAGCCTTGGAATCTCCAAGCCTTAGTAGCTCTTTTGATCCATCTCAATGCTAAGAGTTCTGGGGTCGTTGTAGATCCTTCCCGGGATAACCAAAGCGGATCCGTTATCCGGATGCTTCGGGTACGGCTTCCACAATTTCTTACCATCTTGGTCTCATCAAGATGCGAATGACCCGGGGGAGTATCGCCTGCGTAACACGTCTATGTAAACTGACCGAAGTGATGGCATTTGTTGGGAGCCAACTAATGTCGCTGTCCGGAGTCAACTGACAGACCAGTTAGACATTCGATCGTTGTTTATTGCCCCTAAGTGGAGCTCTTAAGGTGAAAGAAACAGCTCAACGTATTATTCATTTTATGTAAGTTTAAATGAATTGAATTTCACACGCCATTTCCTCAGGTTACTCCAGCCCATGCAAATATCACGTGTAATG
This sequence comes from Eretmocerus hayati, assembly GCA_029851415.1. NCBI lineage: Eukaryota > Metazoa > Arthropoda > Insecta > Hymenoptera > Aphelinidae > Eretmocerus > Eretmocerus hayati. The sequence goes on along the minus strand of CM056741.1, from coordinate 34,725,942 downwards.
AGCCAATATACTACCGTTGTAATTGATTAGACTTTGGTCCCTGTCAATAATCTAAATATTTCTTTCCTGCCCGTTTGATCAATTCAACACCCGATGAACCCTGATCCCCTGTGCATCTCAATTCTTCGCTTACGTCACACTGGTTCCTAAGGCTGGAATTCATAGTCGTTAATCCGACATCAGGATCGGCGGATTAGGAGCGCTGTGATCGCTGTGCACAGATGTGAAATGCCTCGCCATGGCGATCGCAGCGCCCCGAATCCACCGACTCTAATCTCGGGTTAACGACTATGAATTCCAGCCTAAGATTTGGGAGTATCACACTCTTGCAATCACATGTCTCTGATCGATGCAGCATCGTTCAGAATGGTCTCTACTTGTTGGAAACGACCATGTTTGATAACGTTTGCAACGTGAGCTCCTCTGAAACTACACTAAATCAGTACTCTCAAGTTTGAGGGTTGAAATGCGCTTGAGTATCTGCCGACAATTGGCAAACTTGTCGTGGGCATATTCAACCCCAATAATACCTATTCCTTGCGCAAGCTCCTCTTTATTGATTACATCATGGAAGAGCACATAAATTCCTTGATTTTTGGTGGCATTCCTCGTTGGTACTCCTCAAGCCTATGAAACGCATTGCTGCCTCATCAAGCGCCAGTCGACATTGCCGTTCCATCTCAATGATGTCTATTCCGGCTTCGATAATATTTTCATCTTTGTCTCATGATGCTACTGTTATTCCCATTCGCGATGCCGTTATTCGATGCCTGGCTTGCACCACATATGCCTGATAATGACAACTTACACACTGTATTTTCTCGATCATCACAGTCATACGTCCTATATCATTGTAAGATGTGCCGTGATGATTGGACACTATGTGTAGAGCTGTTGTTATGCTCTCTCGAGTATGCTCACATATGCTCCTCAAGTTTGCATTGCAGTCGAGCAAATTAAGCTCCAACCCTTGTGTATGCCCATTGTAACACCTTGTCAGCCAGTCAATAAAATTTTGATACTCAACGAGTCCTCCTTGATTCATCCCGAAACGTGAAGTACTGCTAAGTATTGCTGTAACAGAAAAACAAGCGTGAGTGAATGGTGTGTAAAAAACAACGTCGTGATGATTGGACACTATGTGTGCAGCTACTGTTATTCTGCCCCGAGTATGCACTTATATGCTCCGCAAGTTCGCATTGTATTCGAATAGATTAAGCTCTAACCCTTGTGGATGCTGATTGTAACGACTCGTCAGCCAGTGAATGGAATTTCGATACTCAACGAGTTCCTCTTGATTCATCCTCGAACGTGTAAAAATTCCGTCTCAACCAAACTTCAGATACCCCTGAAATAACCCTACTTTAGGAAGCTTGAATCGCCCTAACAAGCTTTCTAAAAAAAGTAACTCACTATAATCACAAAAATTTTTTTCAATATTCATATTTTCGTCATATCTCTTTTCCAGACTGATTTTTTGTAATTCCAATGAACTAAGTTGATACTTTTCCCACATTTTTAATCTCTTGGTTGATACCGAAATTCCCTAAATTCCTTTTAATACGATTAAAATTCAATTTATCCTCCAAAAATCAAAAATTTTACAAAAAACTCCATTTTGAATATATTCAAACTAATTCTATGAAAATTCCGTCTCAACCAAACTCCAGATATCCCTGAAATAACTCTACTTCAGAAAGCTTGAATCGCCCTAACAAGCTTTCTAAAAAAAATAACTCACTATAAGCACAAATATTTTTTTCAATATTCATATTTTCGTCATATCTCTTTCCCAGCCTGATTTTTCGAAATTCCAATGAACTAAGTTGATACTTTTTCCACATTTGTAATCTCTTAGTTCATACCGAAATTCCCTAAATTCCTTTTAATACGATTAAAATTCAATTTATCCTCCAAAAATCAAATATTTTACAGAAAACTACATTTTGATCTTCTTTACATCAACTGTAGTAGAATTTCTCCTCAACCAAACGATATATCTCCCCCAAAAGACCGTACTTTAGATCATTTGAATTCCCCTAACAGCGAATCTCTTCTAAGTTACTCAACAAAATTGTATTTAAATTGCATTCTAGGCTGATATCTCCTTCTACAACTAATATATACACTTGTTGATGAACTACATGGATGCTTTTTCATCATTTCCGATCTATTGGTTGATACATATGATAGCTCAGAGTTTTCGCAATTTTATAAACTAAATTTTTTTTATAAACTGGATTATGGCCTTTTTATAAACTAGAGAGATGCTCTTCCAGCATCTACATCAATTGGTTGAGACCAAATTTGATTCAACTACGTTTGAACCCGATTAAAATCCAACTTTTCTCCCAAAAATCAAAATTTCTTCAAAGAACTCCACTTTCATAATCTATACACCGACTGTATCAAACTCCGCCTCAACCAAACGATTGTTTTCATATATGTTATATATGTGTATAATCTGTTGTGAGAATGAAATTGATTGGACCACAGGGGAAATGAAACTATTTCGTGGGAATTCTAATCATGATTTTCGAATTCGATCAGTCTTTCAAATTCATTATTAGTTCGAGTGATCATCAGAGACTATTTCACTAAGAGAAAGCATTCTGCTAATCTCTTCTAGCAGCGTATTTTTCATTCTAATCTTAATGGTATTCAGAGTAGACATCATAAGGATTCAAGGAGGAAATCGGCACACAGATATTCCGCCCCCATCAAAAGAGCACACAGTTAGTCGACTCGAAACTCGAATCCAACGATGAATTGCGGTGATGCTAGCCTTGGAATCTCCAAGCCTTAGTAGCTCTTTTGATCCATCTCAATGCTAAGAGTTCTGGGGTCGTTGTAGATCCTTCCCGGGATAACCAAAGCGGATCCGTTATCCGGATGCTTCGGGTACGGCTTCCACAATTTCTTACCATCTTGGTCTCATCAAGATGCGAATGACCCGGGGGAGTATCGCCTGCGTAACACGTCTATGTAACCTGACCGAAGTGATGGCATTTGTTGGGAGCTAACTAATGTCGCTGTCCGGAGTCAACTGACAGACCAGTTAGACATCCGATCGCTGTTAATTGCCCCTACGTGGAGCTCTTGAGGTGAAAGAAACAGCTCAACGTATTATTCATTTTATGTAAGTTTAAATGAAATGAATTTCACACGCCATTTCCTCAGGTTACTCCAGCACATGCAAATATCACGTGTAATGAGCCAATATACTACCGTTGTAATTGATTAGACTTTGGTCCTTGTCAATAATCTAAATATTTCTTTCCTGCCCGTTTGATCAATTCAACACCCGATGAACCCTGATCCCCTGTGCATCTCAATTCTTCGCTTACGTCACACTGGTTCCTAAGGCTGGAATTCATAGTCGTTAATCCGACATCAGGATCGGCGGATTAGGAGCGCTGTGATCGCTGTGCACAGATGTGAAATGCCTCGCCATGGCGATCGCAGCGCCCCGAATCCACCGACTCTAATCTCGGGTTAACGACTATGAATTCCAGCCTAAGATTTGGGAGTATCACACTCTTGCAATCACATGTCTCTGATCGATGCAGCATCGTTCAGAATGGTCTCTACTTGTTGGAAACGACCATGTTTGATAACGTTTGCAACGTGAGCTCCTCTGAAACTACACTAAATCAGTACTCTCAAGTTTGAGGGTTGAAATGCGCTTGAGTATCTGCCGACAATTGGCAAACTTGTCGTGGGCATATTCAACCCCAATAATACCTATTCCTTGCGCAAGCTCCTCTTTATTGATTACATCATGGAGGAGCACATAAATTCCTTGATTTTTGGTGGCATTCCTCGTTGGTACTCCTCAAGCCTATGAAACGCATTGCTGCCTCATCAAGCGCCAGTCGACATTGCCGTTCCATCTCAATGATGTCTATTCCGGCTTCGATAATATTTTCATCTTTGTCTCATGATGCTACTGTTATTCCCATTCGCGATGCCGTTATTCGATGCCTGGCTTGCACCACATATGCCTGATAATGACAACTTACACACTGTATTTTCTCGATCATCACAGTCATACGTCCTATATCATTGTAAGATGTGCCGTGATGATTGGACACTATGTGTAGAGCTGTTGTTATGCTCTCTCGAGTATGCTCACATATGCTCCTCAAGTTTGCATTGCAGTCGAGCAAATTAAGCTCCAACCCTTGTGTATGCCCATTGTAACACCTTGTCAGCCAGTCAATAAAATTTTGATACTCAACGAGTCCTCCTTGATTCATCCCGAAACGTGAAGTACTGCTAAGTATTGCTGTAACAGAAAAACAAGCGTGAGTAAATGGTGTGTAAAAAACAACGTCGTGATGATTGGACACTATGTGTGCAGCTACTGTTATTCTGCCCCGAGTATGCACTTATATGCTCCGCAAGTTCGCATTGTATTCGAATAGATTAAGCTCTAACCCTTGTGGATGCTGATTGTAACGACTCGTCAGCCAGTGAATGGAATTTCGATACTCAACGAGTTCCTCTTGATTCATCCTGGAACGTGTAAAAATTCCGTCTCAACCAAACTTCAGATACCCCTGAAATAACCCTACTTTAGGAAGCTTGAATCGCCCTAACAAGCTTTCTAAAAAAAGTAACTCACTATAATCACAAAAATTTTTTTCAATATTCATATTTTCGTCATATCTCTTTTCCAGACTGATTTTTTGTAATTCCAATGAACTAAGTTGATACTTTTCCCACATTTTTAATCTCTTGGTTGATACCGAAATTCCCTAAATTCCTTTTAATACGATTAAAATTCAATTTATCCTCCAAAAATCAAAAATTTTACAAAAAACTCCATTTTGAATATATTCAAACTAATTCTATGAAAATTCCGTCTCAACCAAACTCCAGATATCCCTGAAATAACTCTACTTCAGAAAGCTTGAATCGCCCTAACAAGCTTTCTAAAAAAAATAACTCACTATAAGCACAAATATTTTTTTCAATATTCATATTTTCGTCATATCTCTTTCCCAGCCTGATTTTTCGAAATTCCAATGAACTAAGTTGATACTTTTTCCACATTTGTAATCTCTTAGTTCATACCGAAATTCCCTAAATTCCTTTTAATACGATTAAAATTCAATTTATCCTCCAAAAATCAAATATTTTACAGAAAACTACATTTTGATCTTCTTTACATCAACTGTAGTAGAATTTCTCCTCAACCAAACGATATATCTCCCCCAAAAGACCGTACTTTAGATCATTTGAATTCCCCTAACAGCGAATCTCTTCTAAGTTACTCAACAAAATTGTATTTAAATTGCATTCTAGGCTGATATCTCCTTCTACAACTAATATATACACTTGTTGATGAACTACATGGATGCTTTTTCATCATTTCCGATCTATTGGTTGATACATATGATAGCTCAGAGTTTTCGCAATTTTATAAACTAAATTTTTTTTATAAACTGGATTATGGCCTTTTTATAAACTAGAGAGATGCTCTTCCAGCATCTACATCAATTGGTTGAGACCAAATTTGATTCAACTACGTTTGAACCCGATTAAAATCCAACTTTTCTCCCAAAAATCAAAATTTCTTCAAAGAACTCCACTTTCATAATCTATACACCGACTGTATCAAACTCCGCCTCAACCAAACGATTGTTTTCATATATGTTATATATGTGTATAATCTGTTGTGAGAATGAAATTGATTGGACCACAGGGGAAATGAAACTATTTCGTGGGAATTCTAATCATGATTTTCGAATTCGATCAGTCTTTCAAATTCATTATTAGTTCGAGTGATCATCAGAGACTATTTCACTAAGAGAAAGCATTCTGCTAATCTCTTCTAGCAGCGTATTTTTTATTCTAATCTTAATGGTATTCAGAGTAGACATCATAAGGATTCAAGGAGGAAATCGGCACACAGATATTCCGCCCCCATCAAAAGAGCACACAGTTAGTCGACTCGAAACTCGAATCCAACGATGAATTGCGGTGATGCTAGCCTTGGAATCTCCAAGCCTTAGTAGCTCTTTTGATCCATCTCAATGCTAAGAGTTCTGGGGTCGTTGTAGATCCTTCCCGGGATAACCAAAGCGGATCCGTTATCCGGATGCTTCGGGTACGGCTTCCACAATTTCTTACCATCTTGGTCTCATCAAGATGCGAATGACCCGGGGGAGTATCGCCTGCGTAACACGTCTATGTAAACTGACCGAAGTGATGGCATTTGTTGGGAGCTAACTAATGTCGCTGTCCGGAGTCAACTGACAGACCAGTTAGACATTCGATCGTTGTTTATTGCGCCTAAGTGGAGCTCTTGAGGTGAAAGAAACAGCTCAACGTATTATTCATTTTATGTAAGTTTAAATGAGTTGAATTCCACACGCCATTTCCTCAGGTTACTCCAGCCCATGCAAATATCACGTGTAATGAGCCAATATACTACCGTTGTAATTGATTAGACTTTGGTCCTTGTCAATAATCTAAATATTTCTTTCCTGCCCGTTTGATCAATTCAACACCCGATGAACCCTGATCCCCTGTGCATCTCAATTCTTCGCTTACGTCACACTGGTTCCTAAGGCTGGAATTCATAGTCGTTAATCCGACATCAGGATCGGCGGATTAGGAGCGCTGTGATCGCTGTGCACAGATGTGAAATGCCTCGCCATGGCGATCGCAGCGCCCCGAATCCACCGACTCTAATCTCGGATTAACGACTATGAATTCCAGCCTAAGATTTGGGAGTATCACACTCTTGCAATCACATGTCTCTGATCGATGCAGCATCGTTCAGAATGGTCTCTACTTGTTGGAAACGACCATGTTTGATAACGTTTGCAACGTGAGCTCCTCTGAAACTACACTAAATCAGTACTCTCAAGTTTGAGGGTTGAAATGCGCTTGAGTATCTGCCGACAATTGGCAAACTTGTCGTGGGCATATTCAACCCCAATAATACCTATTCCTTGCGCAAGCTCCTCTTTATTGATTACATCATGGAGGAGCACATAAATTCCTTGATTTTTGGTGGCATTCCTCGTTGGTACTCCTCAAGCCTATGAAACGCATTGCTGCCTCATCAAGCGCCAGTCGACATTGCCGTTCCATCTCAATGATGTCTATTCCGGCTTCGATAATATTTTAATCTTTGTCTCATGATGCTACTGTTATTCCCATTCGCGATGCCGTTATTCGATGCCTGGCTTGCACCACATATGCCTGATAATGACAACTTACACACTGTATTTTCTCGATCATCACAGTCATACGTCCTATATCATTGTAAGATGTGCCGTGATGATTGGACACTATGTGTAGAGCTGTTGTTATGCTCTCTCGAGTATGCTCACATATGCTCCTCAAGTTTGCATTGCAGTCGAGCAAATTAAGCTCCAACCCTTGTGTATGCCCATTGTAACACCTTGTCAGCCAGTCAATGAAATTTTGATACTCAACGAGTCCTCCTTGATTCATCCCGAAACGTGAAATACTGCTAAGTATTGCTGTGACAGAAAAACAAGCGTGAGTAAATGGTGTGTAAAAAACAACGTCGTGATGATTGGACACTATGTGTGCAGCTACTGTTATTCTGCCCCGAGTATGCACTTATATGCTCCGCAAGTTCGCATTGTATTCGAATAGATTAAGCTCTAACCCTTGTGGATGCTGATTGTAACGACTCGTCAGCCAGTCAATGGAATTTCGATACTCAACGAGTTCCTCTTGATTCATCCTGGAACGTGTAGAAATTCCGTCTCAACGAAACTCCAGATACCCCTGAAATAACCCTACTTTAGGAAGCTTGAATCGCCCTAACAAGCTTTCTAAAAAAAGTAACTCACTATAATCACAAAAATTTTTTTCAATATTCATATTTTCGTCATATCTCTTTTCCAGACTGATTTTTTGTTATTCCAATGAACTAAGTTGATACTTTTCCCACATTTTTAATCTCTCGGTTGATACCGAAATTCCCTAAATTCCTTTTAATACGATTAAAATTCAATTTATCCTCCAAAAATCAAAAATTTTACAAAAAACTCCATTTTGAATATATTCAAACTAATTCTATGAAAATTCCGTCTCAACCAAACTCCAGATATCCCTGAAATAACTCTACTTCAGGAAGCTTGAATCGCCCTAACGAGCTTTCTAAAAAAAATAACTCACTATAAGCACAAATATTTTTTTCAATATTCATATTTTCGTCATATCTCTTTCCCAGACTGATTTTTCGAAATTCCAATGAACTAAGTTGATACTTTTTCCACATTTGTAATCTCTTGGTTCATACCGAAATTCCCTAAATTCCTTTTAATACGATTCAAATTCAATTTATCCTCCAAAAATCAAATATTTTACAGAAAACTACATTTTGATCTTCTTTGCATCAACTATAGTAGAATTTCTCCTCAACCAAACGATATATCTCCCCCAAAAGACCGTACTTTAGATCATTTGAATTCCCCTAACAGCAAATCTCTTTAAAGTTACTCAACAAAATTGTATTTAAATTGCATTCTAGGCTGATATCTCCTTCTACAACTGATATATACACTTGTTGATGAACTACATGGATACTTTTTCATCATTTCCGATCTATTGGTTGATACATATGATAGCTCAGAGTTTTCGCAATTTTATAAACTAAATTCTTTTTATAAACTAGATTATGGCCTTTTTATAAACTAGAGAGATGCTCTTCCAGCATCTACATCAATTGGTTGAGACCAAATTTGATTCAACTACGTTTGAACCCGATTAAAATCCAACTTTTCTCCCAAAAATCAAAATTTCTTCAAAGAACTCCACTTTCATAATCTATACACCAACTGTATCAAACTCCGCCTCAACCAAACGATTGTTTTCATATATGTTATATATGTGTATAATCTGTTGTGAGAATGAAATTGATTGGACCACAGGGGAAATGAAACTATTTCGTGGGAATTCTAATCATGATTTTCGAATTCGATCAGTCTTTCAAATTCATTATTAGTTCGAGTGATCATCAGAGACTATTTCACTAAGAGAAAGCATTCTGCTAATCTCTTCTAGCAGCGTATTTTTTATTCTAAAAATCTTCTCTTAATGGTATTCAGAGTAGACATCATAAGGATTCAAGGAGGAAATCGGCACACAGATATTCCGCCCCCATCAAAAGAGCACACAGTTAGTCGACTCGAAACTCGAATCCAACGATGAATTGCGGTGATGCTAGCCTTGGAATCTCCAAGCCTTAGTAGCTCTTTTGATCCATCTCAATGCTAAGAGTTCTGGGGTCGTTGTAGATCCTTCCCGGGATAACCAAAGCGGATCCGTTATCCGGATGCTTCGGGTACGGCTTCCACAATTTCTTACCATCTTGGTCTCATCAAGATGCGAATGACCCGGGGGAGTATCGCCTGCGTAACACGTCTATGTAAACTGACCGAAGTGATGGCATTTGTTGGGAGCCAACTAATGTCGCTGTCCGGAGTCAACTGACAGACCAGTTAGACATTCGATCGTTGTTTATTGCCCCTAAGTGGAGCTCTTAAGGTGAAAGAAACAGCTCAACGTATTATTCATTTTATGTAAGTTTAAATGAATTGAATTTCACACGCCATTTCCTCAGGTTACTCCAGCCCATGCAAATATCACGTGTAATGAGCCAATATACTACCGTTGTAATTGATTAGACTTTGGTCCCTGTCAATAATCTAAATATTTCTTTCCTGCCCGTTTGATCAATTCAACACCCGATGAACCCTGATCCCCTGTGCATCTCAATTCTTCGCTTACGTCACACTGGTTCCTAAGGCTGGAATTCATAGTCGTTAATCCGACATCAGGATCGGCGGATTAGGAGCGCTGTGATCGCTGTGCACAGATGTGAAATGCCTCGCCATGGCGATCGCAGCGCCCCGAATCCACCGACTCTAATCTCGGATTAACGACTATGAATTTTAGCCTAAGATTTGGGAGTATCGCACTCTTGCAATCACATGTCTCTGATCGATGCAGCATCGTTCAGAATGGTCTCTACTTGTTGGAAACGACCATGTTTGATAACGTTTGCAACGTGAGCTCCTCTGAAACTACACTAAATCAGTACTCTCAAGTTTGAGGGTTGAAATGCGCTTGAGTATCTGCCGACAATTGGCAAACTTGTCGTGGGCATATTCAACCCCAATAATACCTATTCCTTGCGCAAGCTCCTCTTTATTGATTACATCATGGAGGAGCACATAAATTCCTTCATTTTTGGTGGCATTCCTCGTTGGTACTCCTCAAGCCTATGAAACGCATTGCTGCCTCATCAAGCGCCAGTCGACATTGCCGTTCCATCTCAATGATGTCTATTCCGGCTTCGATAATATTTCCATCATTGTCTCATGATGCTACTGTTATTCCCATTCGCGATGCCGTTATTCGATGCCTGGCTTGCACCACATATGCCTGATAATGACAACTTACACACTGTATTTTCTCGATCATCACAGTCATACGTCCTATATCATTGTAAGATGTGCCGTGATGATTGGACACTATGTGTAGAGCTGTTGTTATGCTGTCTCGAGTATGCTCACATATGCTCCTCAAGTTCGCATTGCAGTCGAGCAAATTAAGCTCCAACCCTTGTGTATGCCCATTGTAACACCTTGTCAGCCAGTCAATAAAATTTTGATACTCAACGAGTCCTCCTTGATTCATCCCGAAACGTGAAATACTGCTAAGTATTGCTGTGACAGAAAAACAAGCGTGAGTAAATGGTGTGTAAAAAACAACGTCGTGATGATTGGACACTATGTGTGCAGCTACTGTTATTCTGCCCCGAGTATGCACTTATATGCTCCGCAAGTTCGCATTGTATTCGAATAGATTAAGCTCTAACCCTTGTGGATGCTGATTGTAACGACTCGTCAGCCAGTCAATGGAATTTCGATACTCAACGAGTTCCTCTTGATTCATCCTGGAACGTGTAGAAATTCCGTCTCAACGAAACTCCAGATACCCCTGAAATAACCCTACTCTAGGAAGCTTGAATCGACCTAACAAGCTTTCTAAAAAAAGTAACTCACTATAATCACAAAAATTTTTTTCAATATTCATATTTTCGTCATATCTCTTTTCCAGACTGATTTTTTGTTATTCCAATGAACTAAGTTGATACTTTTCCCACATTTTTAATCTCTCGGTTGATACCGAAATTCCCTAAATTCCTTTTAATACGATTAAAATTCAATTTATCCTCCAAAAATCAAAAATTTTACAAAAAACTCCATTTTGAATATATTCAAACTAATTCTATGAAAATTCCGTCTCAACCAAACTCCAGATATCCCTGAAATAACTCTACTTCAGGAAGCTTGAATCGCCCTAACGAGCTTTCTAAAAAAAATAACTCACTATAAGCACAAATATTTTTTTCAATATTCATATTTTCGTCATATCTCTTTCCCAGACTGATTTTTCGAAATTCCAATGAACTAAGTTGATACTTTTTCCACATTTGTAATCTCTTGGTTCATACCGAAATTCCCTAAATTCCTTTTAATACGATTAAAATTCAATTTATCCTCCAAAAATCAAATATTTTACAGAAAACTACATTTTGATCTTCTTTACATCAACTGTAGTAGAATTTCTCCTCAACCAAACGATATATCTCCCCCAAAAGACCGTACTTTAGATCATTTGAATTCCCCTAACAGCAAATCTCTTTAAAGTTACTCAACAAAATTGTATTTAAATTGCATTCTAGGCTGATATCTCCTTCTACAACTAATATATACACTTGTTGATGAACTACATGGATACTTTTTCATCATTTCCGATCTATTGGTTGATACATATGATAGCTCAGAGTTTTCGCAATTTTATAAACTAAATTCTTTTTATAAACTAGATTATGGCCTTTATATAAACTAGAGAGATGCTCTTCCAGCATCTACATCAATTGGTTGAGACCAAATTTGATGCAACTACGTTTGAACCCGATTAAAATCCAACTTTTCTCCCAAAAATCAAAATTTCTTCAAAGAACTCCACTTTCATAATCTATACACCAACTGTATCAAACTCCGCCTCAACCAAACGATTGTTTTCATATATGTTATATATGTGTATAATCTGTTGTGAGAATGAAATTGATTGGACCACAGGGGAAATGAAACTATTTCGTGGGAATTCTAATCATGATTTTCGAATTCGATCAGTCTTTCAAATTCATTATTAGTTCGAGTGATCATCAGAGACTATTTCACTAAGAGAAAGCATTCTGCTAATCTCTTTTAGCAGCGTATTTTTTATTCTAAAAATCTTCTCTTAATGGTATTCAGAGTAGACATCATAAGGATTCAAGGAGGAAATCGGCACACAGATATTCCGCCCCCATCAAAAGAGCACACAGTTAGTCGACTCGAAACTCGAATCCAACGATGAATTGCGGTGATGCTAGCCTTGGAATCTCCAAGCCTTAGTAGCTCTTTTGATCCATCTCAATGCTAAGAGTTCTGGGGTCGTTGTAGATCCTTCCCGGGATAACCAAAGCGGATCCGTTATCCGGATGCTTCGGGTACGGCTTCCACAATTTCTTACCATCTTGGTCTCATCAAGATGCGAATGACCCGGGGGAGTATCGCCTGCGTAACACGTCTATGTAAACTGACCGAAGTGATGGCATTTGTTGGGAGCCAACTAATGTCGCTGTCCGGAGTCAACTGACAGACCAGTTAGACATTCGATCGTTGTTTATTGCCCCTAAGTGGAGCTCTTAAGGTGAAAGAAACAGCTCAACGTATTATTCATTTTATGTAAGTTTAAATGAATTGAATTTCACACGCCATTTCCTCAGGTTACTCCAGCCCATGCAAATATCACGTGTAATGAGCCAATATACTACCGTTGTAATTGATTAGACTTTGGTCCCTGTCAATAATCTAAATATTTCTTTCCTGCCCGTTTGATCAATTCAACACCCGATGAACCCTGATCCCCTGTGCATCTCAATTCTTCGCTTACGTCACACTGGTTCCTAAGGCTGGAATTCATAGTCGTTAATCCGACATCAGGATCGGCGGATTAGGAGCGCTGTGATCGCTGTGCACAGATGTGAAATGCCTCGCCATGGCGATCGCAGCGCCCCGAATCCACCGACTCTAATCTCGGGTTAACGACTATGAATTCCAGCCTAAGATTTGGGAGTATCACACTCTTGCAATCACATGTCTCTGATCGATGCAGCATCGTTCAGAATGGTCTCTACTTGTTGGAAACGACCATGTTTGATAACGTTTGCAACGTGAGCTCCTCTGAAACTACACTAAATCAGTACTCTCAAGTTTGAGGGTTGAAATGCGCTTGAGTATCTGCCGACAATTGGCAAACTTGTCGTGGGCATATTCAACCCCAATAATACCTATTCCTTGCGCAAGCTCCTCTTTATTGATTACATCATGGAGGAGCACATAAATGCCTTGATTTTTGGTGGCATTCCTCGTTGGTACTCCTCAAGCCTATGAAACGCATTGCTGCCTCATCAAGCGCCAGTCGACATTGCCGTTCCATCTCAATGATGTCTATTCCGGCTTCGATAATATTTTCATCTTTGTCTCATGATGCTACTGTTATTCCCATTCGCGATGCCGTTATTCGATGCCTGGCTTGCACCACATATGCCTGATAATGACAACTTACACACTGTATTTTCTCGATCATCACAGTCATACGTCCTATATCATTGTAAGATGTGCCGTGATGATTGGACACTATGTGTAGAGCTGTTGTTATGCTCTCTCGAGTATGCTCACATATGCTCCTCAAGTTTGCATTGCAGTCGAGCAAATTAAGCTCCAACCCTTGTGTATGCCCATTGTAACACCTTGTCAGCCAGTCAATAAAATTTTGATACTCAACGAGTCCTCCTTGATTCATCCCGAAGCGTGAAGTACTGCTAAGTATTGCTGTAACAGAAAAACAAGCGTGAGTAAATGGTGTGTAAAAAACAACGTCGTGATGATTGGACACTATGTGTGCAGCTACTGTTATTCTGCCCCGAGTATGCACTTATATGCTCCGCAAGTTCGCATTGTATTCGAATAGATTAAGCTCTAACCCTTGTGGATGCTGATTGTAACGACTCGTCAGCCAGTGAATGGAATTTCGATACTCAACGAGTTCCTCTTGATTCATCCTGGAACGTGTAAAAATTCCGTCTCAACCAAACTCCAGATACCCCTGAAATAACCCTACTTTAGGAAGCTTGAATCGCCCTAACAAGCTTTCTAAAAAAAGTAACTCACTATAATCACAAAAATTTTTTTCAATATTCATATTTTCGTCATATCTCTTTTCCAGACTGATTTTTTGTAATTCCAATGAACTAAGTTGATACTTTTCCCACATTTTTAATCTCTTGGTTGATACCGAAATTCCCTAAATTCCTTTTAATACGATTAAAATTCAATTTATCCTCCAAAAATCAAAAATTTTACAAAAAACTCCATTTTGAATATATTCAAACTAATTCTATGAAAATTCCGTCTCAACCAAACTCCAGATATCCCTGAAATAACTCTACTTCAGAAAGCTTGAATCGCCCTAACAAGCTTTCTAAAAAAAATAACTCACTATAAGCACAAATATTTTTTTCAATATTCATATTTTCGTCATATCTCTTTCCCAGCCCGATTTTTCGAAATTCCAATGAACTAAGTTGATACTTTTTCCACATTTGTAATCTCTTAGTTCATACCGAAATTCCCTAAATTCCTTTTAATACGATTAAAATTCAATTTATCCTCCAAAAATCAAATATTTTACAGAAAACTACATTTTGATCTTCTTTACATCAACTGTAGTAGAATTTCTCCTCAACCAAACGATATATCTCGCCCAAAAGACCGTACTTTAGATCATTTGAATTCCCCTAACAGCGAATCTCTTCAAAGTTACTCAACAAAATTGTATTTAAATTGCATTCTAGGCTGATATCTCCTTCTACAACTAATATATACACTTGTTGATGAACTACATGGATGCTTTTTCATCATTTCCGATCTATTGGTTGATACATATGATAGCTCAGAGTTTTCGCAATTTTATAAACTAAATTTTTTTTATAAACTGGATTATGGCCTTTTTATAAACTAGAGAGATGCTCTTCCAGCATCTACATCAATTGGTTGAGACCAAATTTGATTCAACTACGTTTGAACCCGATTAAAATCCAACTTTTCTCCCAAAAATCAAAATTTCTTCAAAGAACTCCACTTTCATAATCTATACACCGACTGTATCAAACTCCGCCTCAACCAAACGATTGTTTTCATATATGTTATATATGTGTATAATCTGTTGTGAGAATGAAATTGATTGGACCACAGGGGAAATGAAACTATTTCGTGGGAATTCTAATCATGATTTTCGAATTCGATCAGTCTTTCAAATTCATTATTAGTTCGAGTGATCATCAGAGACTATTTCACTAAGAGAAAGCATTCTGCTAATCTCTTCTAGCAGCGTATTTTTCATTCTAATCTTAATGGTATTCAGAGTAGACATCATAAGGATTCAAGGAGGAAATCGGCACACAGATATTCCGCCCCCATCAAAAGAGCACACAGTTAGTCGACTCGAAACTCGAATCCAACGATGAATTGCGGTGATGCTAGCCTTGGAATCTCCAAGCCTTAGTAGCTCTTTTGATCCATCTCAATGCTAAGAGTTCTGGGGTCGTTGTAGATCCTTCCCGGGATAACCAAAGCGGATCCGTTATCCGGATGCTTCGGGTACGGCTTCCACAATTTCTTACCATCTTGGTCTCATCAAGATGCGAATGACCCGGGGGAGTATCGCCTGCGTAACACGTCTATGTAAACTGACCGAAGTGATGGCATTTGTTGGGAGCTAACTAATGTCGCTGTCCGGAGTCAACTGACAGACCAGTTAGACATTCGATCGTTGTTTATTGCGCCTAAGTGGAGCTCTTGAGGTGAAAGAAACAGCTCAACGTATTATTCATTTTATGTAAGTTTAAATGAGTTGAATTCCACACGCCATTTCCTCAGGTTACTCCAGCCCATGCAAATATCACGTGTAATGAGCCAATATACTACCGTTGTAATTGATTAGACTTTGGTCCTTGTCAATAATCTAAATATTTCTTTCCTGCCCGTTTGATCAATTCAACACCCGATGAACCCTGATCCCCTGTGCATCTCAATTCTTCGCTTACGTCACACTGGTTCCTAAGGCTGGAATTCATAGTCGTTAATCCGACATCAGGATCGGCGGATTAGGAGCGCTGTGATCGCTGTGCACAGATGTGAAATGCCTCGCCATGGCGATCGCAGCGCCCCGAATCCACCGACTCTAATCTCGGATTAACGACTATGAATTCCAGCCTAAGATTTGGGAGTATCACACTCTTGCAATCACATGTCTCTGATCGATGCAGCATCGTTCAGAATGGTCTCTACTTGTTGGAAACGACCATGTTTGATAACGTTTGCAACGTGAGCTCCTCTGAAACTACACTAAATCAGTACTCTCAAGTTTGAGGGTTGAAATGCGCTTGAGTATCTGCCGACAATTGGCAAACTTGTCGTGGGCATATTCAACCCCAATAATACCTATTCCTTGCGCAAGCTCCTCTTTATTGATTACATCATGGAGGAGCACATAAATTCCTTGATTTTTGGTGGCATTCCTCGTTGGTACTCCTCAAGCCTATGAAACGCATTGCTGCCTCATCAAGCGCCAGTCGACATTGCCGTTCCATCCCAATGATGTCTCTTCCGGCTTCGATAATATTTTCATCTTTGTCTCATGATGCTACTGTTATTCCCATTCGCGATGCCGTTATTCGATGCCTGGCTTGCACCACATATGCCTGATAATGACAACTTACACACTGTATTTTCTCGATCATCACAGTCATACGTCCTATATCATTGTAAGATGTGCCGTGATGATTGGACACTATGTGTAGAGCTGTTGTTATGCTCTCTCGAGTATGCTCACATATGCTCCTCAAGTTTGCATTGCAGTCGAGCAAATTAAGCTCCAACCCTTGTGTATGCCCATTGTAACACCTTGTCAGCCAGTCAATAAAATTTTGATACTCAACGAGTCCTCCTTGATTCATCCCGAAACGTGAAATACTGCTAAGTATTGCTGTGACAGAAAAACAAGCGTGAGTAAATGGTGTGTAAAAAACAACGTCGTGATGATTGGACACTATGTGTGCAGCTACTGTTATTCTGCCCCGAGTATGCACTTATATGCTCCGCAAGTTCGCATTGTATTCGAATAGATTAAGCTCTAACCCTTGTGGATGCTGATTGTAACGACTCGTCAGCCAGTCAATGGAATTTCGATACTCAACGAGTTCCTCTTGATTCATCCTGGAACGTGTAAAAATTCCGTCTCAACCAAACTTCAGATACCCCTGAAATAACCCTACTTTAGGAAGCTTGAATCGCCCTAACAAGTTTTCTAAAAAAAGTAACTCACTATAATCACAAAAATTTTTTTCAATATTCATATTTTCGTCATATCTCTTTTCCAGACTGATTTTTTGTTATTCCAATAAACTAAGTTGATACTTTTCCCACATTTTTAATCTCTCGGTTGATACCGAAATTCCCTAAATTCCTTTTAATACGATTAAAATTCAATTTATCCTCCAAAAATCAAAAATTTTACAAAAAACTCCATTTTGAATATATTCAAACTAATTCTATGAAAATTCCGTCTCAACCAAACTCCAGATATCCCTGAAATAACTCTACTTCAGGAAGCTTGAATCGCCCTAACTAGCTTTCAAAAAAAAATAACTCACTATAAGCACAAATATTTTTTTCAATATTCATATTTTCGTCATATCTCTTTCCCAGCCCGATTTTTCGAAATTCCAATGAACTAAGTTGATACTTTTTCCACATTTGTAATCTCTTAGTTCATACCGAAATTCCCTAAATTCCTTTTAATACGATTAAAATTCAATTTATCCTCCAAAAATCAAATATTTTACAGAAAACTACATTTTGATCTTCTTTACATCAACTGTAGTAGAATTTCTCCTCAACCAAACGATATATCTCGCCCAAAAGACCGTACTTTAGATCATTTGAATTCCCCTAACAGCGAATCTCTTCAAAGTTACTCAACAAAATTGTATTTAAATTGCATTCTAGGCTGATATCTCCTTCTACAACTAATATATACACTTGTTGATGAACTACATGGATGCTTTTTCATCATTTCCGATCTATTGGTTGATACATATGATAGCTCAGAGTTTTCGCAATTTTATAAACTAAATTTTTTTTATAAACTGGATTATGGCCTTTTTATAAACTAGAGAGATGCTCTTCCAGCATCTACATCAATTGGTTGAGACCAAATTTGATTCAACTACGTTTGAACCCGATTAAAATCCAACTTTTCTCCCAAAAATCAAAATTTCTTCAAAGAACTCCACTTTCATAATCTATACACCGACTGTATCAAACTCCGCCTCAACCAAACGATTGTTTTCATATATGTTATATATGTGTATAATCTGTTGTGAGAATGAAATTGATTGGACCACAGGGGAAATGAAACTATTTCGTGGGAATTCTAATCATGATTTTCGAATTCGATCAGTCTTTCAAATTCATTATTAGTTCGAGTGATCATCAGAGACTATTTCACTAAGAGAAAGCATTCTGCTAATCTCTTCTAGCAGCGTATTTTTCATTCTAATCTTAATGGTATTCAGAGTAGACATCATAAGGATTCAAGGAGGAAATCGGCACACAGATATTCCGCCCCCATCAAAAGAGCACACAGTTAGTCGACTCGAAACTCGAATCCAACGATGAATTGCGGTGATGCTAGCCTTGGAATCTCCAAGCCTTAGTAGCTCTTTTGATCCATCTCAATGCTAAGAGTTCTGGGGTCGTTGTAGATCCTTCCCGGGATAACCAAAGCGGATCCGTTATCCGGATGCTTCGGGTACGGCTTCCACAATTTCTTACCATCTTGGTCTCATCAAGATGCGAATGACCCGGGGGAGTATCGCCTGCGTAACACGTCTATGTAAACTGACCGAAGTGATGGCATTTGTTGGGAGCTAACTAATGTCGCTGTCCGGAGTCAACTGACAGACCAGTTAGACATTCGATCGTTGTTTATTGCGCCTAAGTGGAGCTCTTGAGGTGAAAGAAACAGCTCAACGTATTATTCATTTTATGTAAGTTTAAATGAGTTGAATTCCACACGCCATTTCCTCAGGTTACTCCAGCCCATGCAAATATCACGTGTAATGAGCCAATATACTACCGTTGTAATTGATTAGACTTTGGTCCTTGTCAATAATCTAAATATTTCTTTCCTGCCCGTTTGATCAATTCAACACCCGATGAACCCTGATCCCCTGTGCATCTCAATTCTTCGCTTACGTCACACTGGTTCCTAAGGCTGGAATTCATAGTCGTTAATCCGACATCAGGATCGGCGGATTAGGAGCGCTGTGATCGCTGTGCACAGATGTGAAATGCCTCGCCATGGCGATCGCAGCGCCCCGAATCCACCGACTCTAATCTCGGATTAACGACTATGAATTCCAGCCTAAGATTTGGGAGTATCACACTCTTGCAATCACATGTCTCTGATCGATGCAGCATCGTTCAGAATGGTCTCTACTTGTTGGAAACGACCATGTTTGATAACGTTTGCAACGTGAGCTCCTCTGAAACTACACTAAATCAGTACTCTCAAGTTTGAGGGTTGAAATGCGCTTGAGTATCTGCCGACAATTGGCAAACTTGTCGTGGGCATATTCAACCCCAATAATACCTATTCCTTGCGCAAGCTCCTCTTTATTGATTACATCATGGAGGAGCACATAAATTCCTTGATTTTTGGTGGCATTCCTCGTTGGTACTCCTCAAGCCTATGAAACGCATTGCTGCCTCATCAAGCGCCAGTCGACATTGCCGTTCCATCCCAATGATGTCTCTTCCGGCTTCGATAATATTTTCATCTTTGTCTCATGATGCTACTGTTATTCCCATTCGCGATGCCGTTATTCGATGCCTGGCTTGCACCACATATGCCTGATAATGACAACTTACACACTGTATTTTCTCGATCATCACAGTCATACGTCCTATATCATTGTAAGATGTGCCGTGATGATTGGACACTATGTGTAGAGCTGTTGTTATGCTCTCTCGAGTATGCTCACATATGCTCCTCAAGTTTGCATTGCAGTCGAGCAAATTAAGCTCCAACCCTTGTGTATGCCCATTGTAACACCTTGTCAGCCAGTCAATAAAATTTTGATACTCAACGAGTCCTCCTTGATTCATCCCGAAACGTGAAATACTGCTAAGTATTGCTGTGACAGAAAAACAAGCGTGAGTAAATGGTGTGTAAAAAACAACGTCGTGATGATTGGACACTATGTGTGCAGCTACTGTTATTCTGCCCCGAGTATGCACTTATATGCTCCGCAAGTTCGCATTGTATTCGAATAGATTAAGCTCTAACCCTTGTGGATGCTGATTGTAACGACTCGTCAGCCAGTCAATGGAATTTCGATACTCAACGAGTTCCTCTTGATTCATCCTGGAACGTGTAAAAATTCCGTCTCAACCAAACTTCAGATACCCCTGAAATAACCCTACTTTAGGAAGCTTGAATCGCCCTAACAAGTTTTCTAAAAAAAGTAACTCACTATAATCACAAAAATTTTTTTCAATATTCATATTTTCGTCATATCTCTTTTCCAGACTGATTTTTTGTTATTCCAATAAACTAAGTTGATACTTTTCCCACATTTTTAATCTCTCGGTTGATACCGAAATTCCCTAAATTCCTTTTAATACGATTAAAATTCAATTTATCCTCCAAAAATCAAAAATTTTACAAAAAACTCCATTTTGAATATATTCAAACTAATTCTATGAAAATTCCGTCTCAACCAAACTCCAGATATCCCTGAAATAACTCTACTTCAGGAAGCTTGAATCGCCCTAACTAGCTTTCAAAAAAAAATAACTCACTATAAGCACAAATATTTTTTTCAATATTCATATTTTCGTCATATCTCTTTCCCAGACTGATTTTTCGAAATTCCAATGAACTAAGTTGATACTTTTTCCACATTTGTAATCTCTTGGTTCATACCGAAATTCCCTCAATTCCTTTTAATACGATTAAAATTCAATTTATCCTCCAAAAATCAAATATTTTACAGAAAACTACATTTTGATCTTCTTTACATCAACTGTAGTAGAATTTCTCCTCAACCAAACGATATATCTCCCCCAAAAGACCGTACTTTAGATCATTTGAATTCCCCTAACAGCAAATCTCTTTAAAGTTACTCAACAAAATTGTATTTAAATTGCATTCTAGGCTGATATCTCCTTCTACAACTAATATATACACTTGTTGATGAACTACATGGATACTTTTTCATCATTTCCGATCTATTGGTTGATACATATGATAGCTCAGAGTTTTCGCAATTTTATAAACTAAATTCTTTTTATAAACTAGATTATGGCCTTTTTATAAACTAGAGAGATGCTCTTCCAGCATCTACATCAATTGGTTGAGACCAAATTTGATTCAACTACGTTTGAACCCGATTAAAATCCAACTTTTCTCCCAAAAATCAAAATTTCTTCAAAGAACTCCACTTTCATAATCTATACACCAACTGTATCAAACTCCGCCTCAACCAAACGATTGTTTTCATATATGTTATATATGTGTATAATCTGTTGTGAGAATGAAATTGATTGGACCACAGGGGAAATGAAACTATTTCGTGGGAATTCTAATCATGATTTTCGAATTCGATCAGTCTTTCAAATTCATTATTAGTTCGAGTGATCATCAGAGACTATTTCACTAAGAGAAAGCATTCTGCTAATCTCTTTTAGCAGCGTATTTTTTATTCTAAAAATCTTCTCTTAATGGTATTCAGAGTAGACATCATAAGGATTCAAGGAGGAAATCGGCACACAGATATTCCGCCCCCATCAAAAGAGCACACAGTTAGTCGACTCGAAACTCGAATCCAACGATGAATTGCGGTGATGCTAGCCTTGGAATCTCCAAGCCTTAGTAGCTCTTTTGATCCATCTCAATGCTAAGAGTTCTGGGGTCGTTGTAGATCCTTCCCGGGATAACCAAAGCGGATCCGTTATCCGGATGCTTCGGGTACGGCTTCCACAATTTCTTACCATCTTGGTCTCATCAAGATGCGAATGACCCGGGGGAGTATCGCCTGCGTAACACGTCTATGTAAACTGACCGAAGTGATGGCATTTGTTGGGAGCCAACTAATGTCGCTGTCCGGAGTCAACTGACAGACCAGTTAGACATTCGATCGTTGTTTATTGCCCCTAAGTGGAGCTCTTAAGGTGAAAGAAACAGCTCAACGTATTATTCATTTTATGTAAGTTTAAATGAATTGAATTTCACACGCCATTTCCTCAGGTTACTCCAGCCCATGCAAATATCACGTGTAATGAGCCAATATACTACCGTTGTAATTGATTAGACTTTGGTCCCTGTCAATAATCTAAATATTTCTTTCCTGCCCGTTTGATCAATTCAACACCCGATGAACCCTGATCCCCTGTGCATCTCAATTCTTCGCTTACGTCACACTGGTTCCTAAGGCTGGAATTCATAGTCGTTAATCCGACATCAGGATCGGCGGATTAGGAGCGCTGTGATCGCTGTGCACAGATGTGAAATGCCTCGCCATGGCGATCGCAGCGCCCCGAATCCACCGACTCTGATCTCGGATTAACGACTATGAATTTTAGCCTAAGATTTGGGAGTATCGCACTCTTGCAATCACATGTCTCTGATCGATGCAGCATCGTTCAGAATGGTCTCTACTTGTTGGAAACGACCATGTTTGATAACGTTTGCAACGTGAGCTCCTCTGAAACTACACTAAATCAGTACTCTCAAGTTTGAGGGTTGAAATGCGCTTGAGTATCTGCCGACAATTGGCAAACTTGTCGTGGGCATATTCAACCCCAATAATACCTATTCCTTGCGCAAGCTCCTCTTTATTGATTACATCATGGAGGAGCACATAAATTCCTTGATTTTTGGTGGCATTCCTCGTTGGTACTCCTCAAGCCTATGAAACGCATTGCTGCCTCATCAAGCGCCAGTCGACATTGCCGTTCCATCTCAATGATGTCTATTCCGGCTTCGATAATATTTCCATCATTGTCTCATGATGCTACTGTTATTCCCATTCGCGATGCCGTTATTCGATGCCTGGCTTGCACCACATATGCCTGATAATGACAACTTACACACTGTATTTTCTCGATCATCACAGTCATACGTCCTATATCATTGTAAGATGTGCCGTGATGATTGGACACTATGTGTAGAGCTGTTGTTATGCTGTCTCGAGTATGCTCACATATGCTCCTCAAGTTCGCATTGCAGTCGAGCAAATTAAGCTCCAACCCTTGTGTATGCCCATTGTAACACCTTGTCAGCCAGTCAATAAAATTTTGATACTCAACGAGTCCTCCTTGATTCATCCCGAAACGTGAAATACTGCTAAGTATTGCTGTGACAGAAAAACAAGCGTGAGTAAATGGTGTGTAAAAAACAACGTCGTGATGATTGGACACTATGTGTGCAGCTACTGTTATTCTGCCCCGAGTATGCACTTATATGCTCCGCAAGTTCGCATTGTATTCGAATAGATTAAGCTCTAACCCTTGTGGATGCTGATTGTAACGACTCGTCAGCCAGTCAATGGAATTTCGATACTCAACGAGTTCCTCTTGATTCATCCTGGAACGTGTAGAAATTCCGTCTCAACGAAACTCCAGATACCCCTGAAATAACCCTACTCTAGGAAGCTTGAATCGACCTAACAAGCTTTCTAAAAAAAGTAACTCACTATAATCACAAAAATTTTTTTCAATATTCATATTTTCGTCATATCTCTTTTCCAGACTGATTTTTTGTTATTCCAATGAACTAAGTTGATACTTTTCCCACATTTTTAATCTCTCGGTTGATACCGAAATTCCCTAAATTCCTTTTAATACGATTAAAATTCAATTTATCCTCCAAAAATCAAAAATTTTACAAAAAACTCCATTTTGAATATATTCAAACTAATTCTATGAAAATTCCGTCTCAACCAAACTCCAGATATCCCTGAAATAACTCTACTTCAGGAAGCTTGAATCGCCCTAACGAGCTTTCTAAAAAAAATAACTCACTATAAGCACAAATATTTTTTTCAATATTCATATTTTCGTCATATCTCTTTCCCAGACTGATTTTTCGAAATTCCAATGAACTAAGTTGATACTTTTTCCACATTTGTAATCTCTTGGTTCATACCGAAATTCCCTAAATTCCTTTTAATACGATTAAAATTCAATTTATCCTCCAAAAATCAAATATTTTACAGAAAACTACATTTTGATCTTCTTTACATCAACTGTAGTAGAATTTCTCCTCAACCAAACGATATATCTCCCCCAAAAGACCGTACTTTAGATCATTTGAATTCCCCTAACAGCAAATCTCTTTAAAGTTACTCAACAAAATTGTATTTAAATTGCATTCTAGGCTGATATCTCCTTCTACAACAAATATATGCACTTGTTGATGAACTACATGGATACTTTTTCATCATTTCCGATCTATTGGTTGATACATATGATAGCTCAGAGTTTTCGCAATTTTATAAACTAAATTCTTTTTATAAACTAGATTATGGCCTTTATATAAACTAGAGAGATGCTCTTCCAGCATCTACATCAATTGGTTGAGACCAAATTTGATGCAACTACGTTTGAACCCGATTAAAATCCAACTTTTCTCCCAAAAATCAAAATTTCTTCAAAGAACTCCACTTTCATAATCTATACACCAACTGTATCAAACTCCGCCTCAACCAAACGATTGTTTTCATATATGTTATATATGTGTATAATCTGTTGTGAGAATGAAATTGATTGGACCACAGGGGAAATGAAACTATTTCGTGGGAATTCTAATCATGATTTTCGAATTCGATCAGTCTTTCAAATTCATTATTAGTTCGAGTGATCATCAGAGACTATTTCACTAAGAGAAAGCATTCTGCTAATCTCTTTTAGCAGCGTATTTTTTATTCTAAAAATCTTCTCTTAATGGTATTCAGAGTAGACATCATAAGGATTCAAGGAGGAAATCGGCACACAGATATTCCGCCCCCATCAAAAGAGCACACAGTTAGTCGACTCGAAACTCGAATCCAACGATGAATTGCGGTGATGCTAGCCTTGGAATCTCCAAGCCTTAGTAGCTCTTTTGATCCATCTCAATGCTAAGAGTTCTGGGGTCGTTGTAGATCCTTCCCGGGATAACCAAAGCGGATCCGTTATCCGGATGCTTCGGGTACGGCTTCCACAATTTCTTACCATCTTGGTCTCATCAAGATGCGAATGACCCGGGGGAGTATCGCCTGCGTAACACGTCTATGTAAACTGACCGAAGTGATGGCATTTGTTGGGAGCTAACTAATGTCGCTGTCCGGAGTCAACTGACAGACCAGTTAGACATTCGATCGTTGTTTATTGCGCCTAAGTGGAGCTCTTGAGGTGAAAGAAACAGCTCAACGTATTATTCATTTTATGTAAGTTTAAATGAGTTGAATTCCACACGCCATTTCCTCAGGTTACTCCAGCCCATGCAAATATCACGTGTAATGAGCCAATATACTACCGTTGTAATTGATTAGACTTTGGTCCTTGTCAATAATCTAAATATTTCTTTCCTGCCCGTTTGATCAATTCAACACCCGATGAACCCTGATCCCCTGTGCATCTCAATTCTTCGCTTACGTCACACTGGTTCCTAAGGCTGGAATTCATAGTCGTTAATCCGACATCAGGATCGGCGGATTAGGAGCGCTGTGATCGCTGTGCACAGATGTGAAATGCCTCGCCATGGCGATCGCAGCGCCCCGAATCCACCGACTCTAATCTCGGATTAACGACTATGAATTCCAGCCTAAGATTTGGGAGTATCACACTCTTGCAATCACATGTCTCTGATCGATGCAGCATCGTTCAGAATGGTCTCTACTTGTTGGAAACGACCATGTTTGATAACGTTTGCAACGTGAGCTCCTCTGAAACTACACTAAATCAGTACTCTCAAGTTTGAGGGTTGAAATGCGCTTGAGTATCTGCCGACAATTGGCAAACTTGTCGTGGGCATATTCAACCCCAATAATACCTATTCCTTGCGCAAGCTCCTCTTTATTGATTACATCATGGAGGAGCACATAAATGCCTTGATTTTTGGTGGCATTCCTCGTTGGTACTCCTCAAGCCTATGAAACGCATTGCTGCCTCATCAAGCGCCAGTCGACATTGCCGTTCCATCTCAATGATGTCTATTCCGGCTTCGATAATATTTTCATCTTTGTCTCATGATGCTACTGTTATTCCCATTCGCGATGCCGTTATTCGATGCCTGGCTTGCACCACATATGCCTGATAATGACAACTTACACACTGTATTTTCTCGATCATCACAGTCATACGTCCTATATCATTGTAAGATGTGCCGTGATGATTGGACACTATGTGTAGAGCTGTTGTTATGCTCTCTCGAGTATGCTCACATATGCTCCTCAAGTTTGCATTGCAGTCGAGCAAATTAAGCTCCAACCCTTGTGTATGCCCATTGTAACACCTTGTCAGCCAGTCAATAAAATTTTGATACTCAACGAGTCCTCCTTGATTCATCCCGAAGCGTGAAGTACTGCTAAGTATTGCTGTAACAGAAAAACAAGCGTGAGTAAATGGTGTGTAAAAAACAACGTCGTGATGATTGGACACTATGTGTGCAGCTACTGTTATTCTGCCCCGAGTATGCACTTATATGCTCCGCAAGTTCGCATTGTATTCGAATAGATTAAGCTCTAACCCTTGTGGATGCTGATTGTAACGACTCGTCAGCCAGTGAATGGAATTTCGATACTCAACGAGTTCCTCTTGATTCATCCTGGAACGTGTAAAAATTCCGTCTCAACCAAACTTCAGATACCCCTGAAATAACCCTACTTTAGGAAGCTTGAATCGCCCTAACAAGCTTTCTAAAAAAAGTAACTCACTATAATCACAAAAATTTTTTTCAATATTCATATTTTCGTCATATCTCTTTTCCAGACTGATTTTTTGTAATTCCAATGAACTAAGTTGATACTTTTCCCACATTTTTAATCTCTTGGTTGATACCGAAATTCCCTAAATTCCTTTTAATACGATTAAAATTCAATTTATCCTCCAAAAATCAAAAATTTTACAAAAAACTCCATTTTGAATATATTCAAACTAATTCTATGAAAATTCCGTCTCAACCAAACTCCAGATATCCCTGAAATAACTCTACTTCAGAAAGCTTGAATCGCCCTAACAAGCTTTCCAAAAAAAATAACTCACTATAAGCACAAATATTTTTTTCAATATTCATATTTTCGTCATATCTCTTTCCCAGCCCGATTTTTCGAAATTCCAATGAACTAAGTTGATACTTTTTCCACATTTGTAATCTCTTAGTTCATACCGAAATTCCCTAAATTCCTTTTAATACGATTAAAATTCAATTTATCCTCCAAAAATCAAATATTTTACAGAAAACTACATTTTGATCTTCTTTACATCAACTGTAGTAGAATTTCTCCTCAACCAAACGATATATCTCGCCCAAAAGACCGTACTTTAGATCATTTGAATTCCCCTAACAGCGAATCTCTTCAAAGTTACTCAACAAAATTGTATTTAAATTGCATTCTAGGCTGATATCTCCTTCTACAACTAATATATACACTTGTTGATGAACTACATGGATGCTTTTTCATCATTTCCGATCTATTGGTTGATACATATGATAGCTCAGAGTTTTCGCAATTTTATAAACTAAATTTTTTTTCATAAACTGGATTATGGCCTTTTTATAAACTAGAGAGATGCTCTTCCAGCATCTACATCAATTGGTTGAGACCAAATTTGATTCAACTACGTTTGAACCCGATTAAAATCCAACTTTTCTCCCAAAAATCAAAATTTCTTCAAAGAACTCCACTTTCATAATCTATACACCGACTGTATCAAACTCCGCCTCAACCAAACGATTGTTTTCATATATGTTATATATGTGTATAATCTGTTGTGAGAATGAAATTGATTGGACCACAGGGGAAATGAAACTATTTCGTGGGAATTCTAATCATGATTTTCGAATTCGATCAGTCTTTCAAATTCATTATTAGTTCGAGTGATCATCAGAGACTATTTCACTAAGAGAAAGCATTCTGCTAATCTCTTCTAGCAGCGTATTTTTCATTCTAATCTTAATGGTATTCAGAGTAGACATCATAAGGATTCAAGGAGGAAATCGGCACACAGATATTCCGCCCCCATCAAAAGAGCACACAGTTAGTCGACTCGAAACTCGAATCCAACGATGAATTGCGGTGATGCTAGCCTTGGAATCTCCAAGCCTTAGTAGCTCTTTTGATCCATCTCAATGCTAAGAGTTCTGGGGTCGTTGTAGATCCTTCCCGGGATAACCAAAGCGGATCCGTTATCCGGATGCTTCGGGTACGGCTTCCACAATTTCTTACCATCTTGGTCTCATCAAGATGCGAATGACCCGGGGGAGTATCGCCTGCGTAACACGTCTATGTAAACTGACCGAAGTGATGGCATTTGTTGGGAGCTAACTAATGTCGCTGTCCGGAGTCAACTGACAGACCAGTTAGACATTCGATCGTTGTTTATTGCGCCTAAGTGGAGCTCTTGAGGTGAAAGAAACAGCTCAACGTATTATTCATTTTATGTAAGTTTAAATGAGTTGAATTCCACACGCCATTTCCTCAGGTTACTCCAGCCCATGCAAATATCACGTGTAATGAGCCAATATACTACCGTTGTAATTGATTAGACTTTGGTCCTTGTCAATAATCTAAATATTTCTTTCCTGCCCGTTTGATCAATTCAACACCCGATGAACCCTGATCCCCTGTGCATCTCAATTCTTCGCTTACGTCACACTGGTTCCTAAGGCTGGAATTCATAGTCGTTAATCCGACATCAGGATCGGCGGATTAGGAGCGCTGTGATCGCTGTGCACAGATGTGAAATGCCTCGCCATGGCGATCGCAGCGCCCCGAATCCACCGACTCTAATCTCGGATTAACGACTATGAATTCCAGCCTAAGATTTGGGAGTATCACACTCTTGCAATCACATGTCTCTGATCGATGCAGCATCGTTCAGAATGGTCTCTACTTGTTGGAAACGACCATGTTTGATAACGTTTGCAACGTGAGCTCCTCTGAAACTACACTAAATCAGTACTCTCAAGTTTGAGGGTTGAAATGCGCTTGAGTATCTGCCGACAATTGGCAAACTTGTCGTGGGCATATTCAACCCCAATAATACCTATTCCTTGCGCAAGCTCCTCTTTATTGATTACATCATGGAGGAGCACATAAATTCCTTGATTTTTGGTGGCATTCCTCGTTGGTACTCCTCAAGCCTATGAAACGCATTGCTGCCTCATCAAGCGCCAGTCGACATTGCCGTTCCATCCCAATGATGTCTATTCCGGCTTCGATAATATTTTCATCTTTGTCTCATGATGCTACTGTTATTCCCATTCGCGATGCCGTTATTCGATGCCTGGCTTGCACCACATATGCCTGATAATGACAACTTACACACTGTATTTTCTCGATCATCACAGTCATACGTCCTATATCATTGTAAGATGTGCCGTGATGATTGGACACTATGTGTAGAGCTGTTGTTATGCTCTCTCGAGTATGCTCACATATGCTCCTCAAGTTTGCATTGCAGTCGAGCAAATTAAGCTCCAACCCTTGTGTATGCCCATTGTAACACCTTGTCAGCCAGTCAATAAAATTTTGATACTCAACGAGTCCTCCTTGATTCATCCCGAAACGTGAAATACTGCTAAGTATTGCTGTGACAGAAAAACAAGCGTGAGTAAATGGTGTGTAAAAAACAACGTCGTGATGATTGGACACTATGTGTGCAGCTACTGTTATTCTGCCCCGAGTATGCACTTATATGCTCCGCAAGTTCGCATTGTATTCGAATAGATTAAGCTCTAACCCTTGTGGATGCTGATTGTAACGACTCGTCAGCCAGTCAATGGAATTTCGATACTCAACGAGTTCCTCTTGATTCATCCTGGAACGTGTAAAAATTCCGTCTCAACCAAACTTCAGATACCCCTGAAATAACCCTACTTTAGGAAGCTTGAATCGCCCTAACAAGTTTTCTAAAAAAAGTAACTCACTATAATCACAAAAATTTTTTTCAATATTCATATTTTCGTCATATCTCTTTTCCAGACTGATTTTTTGTTATTCCAATAAACTAAGTTGATACTTTTCCCACATTTTTAATCTCTCGGTTGATACCGAAATTCCCTAAATTCCTTTTAATACGATTAAAATTCAATTTATCCTCCAAAAATCAAAAATTTTACAAAAAACTCCATTTTGAATATATTCAAACTAATTCTATGAAAATTCCGTCTCAACCAAACTCCAGATATCCCTGAAATAACTCTACTTCAGGAAGCTTGAATCGCCCTAACTAGCTTTCAAAAAAAAATAACTCACTATAAGCACAAATATTTTTTTCAATATTCATATTTTCGTCATATCTCTTTCCCAGACTGATTTTTCGAAATTCCAATGAACTAAGTTGATACTTTTTCCACATTTGTAATCTCTTGGTTCATACCGAAATTCCCTCAATTCCTTTTAATACGATTAAAATTCAATTTATCCTCCAAAAATCAAATATTTTACAGAAAACTACATTTTGATCTTCTTTACATCAACTGTAGTAGAATTTCTCCTCAACCAAACGATATATCTCCCCCAAAAGACCGTACTTTAGATCATTTGAATTCCCCTAACAGCAAATCTCTTTAAAGTTACTCAACAAAATTGTATTTAAATTGCATTCTAGGCTGATATCTCCTTCTACAACTAATATATACACTTGTTGATGAACTACATGGATACTTTTTCATCATTTCCGATCTATTGGTTGATACATATGATAGCTCAGAGTTTTCGCAATTTTATAAACTAAATTCTTTTTATAAACTAGATTATGGCCTTTTTATAAACTAGAGAGATGCTCTTCCAGCATCTACATCAATTGGTTGAGACCAAATTTGATTCAACTACGTTTGAACCCGATTAAAATCCAACTTTTCTCCCAAAAATCAAAATTTCTTCAAAGAACTCCACTTTCATAATCTATACACCAACTGTATCAAACTCCGCCTCAACCAAACGATTGTTTTCATATATGTTATATATGTGTTCAATCTGTTGTGAGAATGAAATTGATTGGACCACAGGGGAAATGAAACTATTTCGTGGGAATTCTAATCATGTTTTTCGAATTCGATCAGTCTTTCAAATTCATTATTAGTTCGCGTGATCATCAGAGACTATTTCACTAAGAGAAAGCATTCTGCTAATCTCTTTTAGCAGCGTATTTTTTATTCTAAAAATCTTCTCTTAATGGTATTCAGAGTAGACATCATAAGGATTCAAGGAGGAAATCGGCACACAGATATTCCGCCCCCATCAAAAGAGCACACAGTTAGTCGACTCGAAACTCGAATCCAACGATGAATTGCGGTGATGCTAGCCTTGGAATCTCCAAGCCTTAGTAGCTCTTTTGATCCATCTCAATGCTAAGAGTTCTGGGGTCGTTGTAGATCCTTCCCGGGATAACCAAAGCGGATCCGTTATCCGGATGCTTCGGGTACGGCTTCCACAATTTCTTACCATCTTGGTCTCATCAAGATGCGAATGACCCGGGGGAGTATCGCCTGCGTAACACGTCTATGTAACCTGACCGAAGTGATGGCATTTGTTGGGAGCCAACTAATGTCGCTGTCCGGAGTCAACTGACAGACCAGTTAGACATTCGATCGCTGTTAATTGCCCCTACGTGGAGCTCTTGAGGTGAAAGAAACAGCTCAACGTATTATTCATTTTATGTAAGTTTAAATGAAATGAATTTCACACGCCATTTCCTCAGGTTACTCCAGCACATGCAAATATCACGTGTAATGAGCCAATATACTACCGTTGTAATTGATTAGACTTTGGTCCTTGTCAATAATCTAAATATTTCTTTCCTGCCCATTTGATCAATTCAACACCCGATGAACCCTGATCCCCTGTGCATCTCAATTCTTCGGTTACGTCACACTGGTCCCTAAGGCTGGAATTCATAGTCGTTAATCCGAGATCAGGATCGGCGGATTAGGAGCGCTGTGATCGCTGTGCACAGATGTAAAATGCCTCGCCATGGCGATCGCAGCGCCCCGAATCCACCGACTCTAATCTCGGATTAACGACTATGAATTCCAGCCTAAGATTTGGGAGTATCACACTCTTGCAATCACATGTCTCTGATCGATGCAGCATCGTTCAGAATGGTCTCTACTTGTTGGAAACGACCATGTTTGATATCGGTAGCAACGTGAGTCCCTCTAAAACTACACTAAATCAGTGCTCTCAAGTTTGAGGGTTGAAATGCGCTTGAGTATCTGCCGACAATTGGCAAACTTGTCGTGGGCATATTTAACCCCAATAATACCTATTCCTTGCGCAAGCTCTTCTTTATTGATTACATCATGGAGGAGCACATAAATTCCTTGATTTTTGGTGGCATTCCTCGTTGGTACTCCTCAAGCCTATAAAACGCACTGCTGCCTCATCAAGCGCCAGTCGACATTGCCACTCCATCTCAATGATGTCTGTTCCGGCTTCGATAATATTTTCACCATTGTCTCATGATGCTACTGTTATTCCCATTTGCGATGCCGTTATTCGATGCCTGGCTTGCACCACATATGCCTGATAATGACAACTTACACACTGTATTCTCTCGATCATCACAGTCATACGTCCTATATCATTGTAAGATGCGCCGTGATGATTGGACACTATGTGTGCAGCTGTTGTTATGCTGTCTCGAGTATGCTCACATATGCTCCTCAAGTTTGCATTGTAGTCGAGCAAATTAAGCTCCAACCCTTGTGTATGCCCATTGTAACACCTTGTCAGCCAGTCAATGAAATTTTGATACTCAACGAGTCCTCCTTGATTCATCCCGAAACGTGAAGTACTGCTAAGTATTGCTGTAACAGAAAAACAAGCGTGAGTAAATGGTGTGTAAAGAACAACGTCGTGATGATTGGACACTATGTGTGCAGCTACTGTTATTCTGCCCCGAGTATGCACACATATGCTCCGCAAGTTCGCATTGTATTCGAATAGATTAAGCTCTAACCCTTGTGGATGCTGATTGTAACGACTCGTCAGCCAGTGAATGGAATTTCGATACTCAACGAGTTCCTCTTGATTCATCCTGGAACGTGTAAAAATTCCGTCTCAACCAAACATCAGATACCCCTGAAATAACCCTACTTTAGGAAGCTTGAATCGCCCTAACAAGCTTTCTAAAAAAAGTAACTCACTATAATCACAAAAATTTTTTTCAACATTCATATTTTCGTCATATCTCTTTTCCAGACTGATTTTTTATAATTCCAATCAACTAAGTTGATACTTTTCCCACATTTTTAATCTCTTGGTTGATACCGAAATTCCCTAAATTCCTTTTAATACGATTAAAATTCAATTTATCCTCCAAAAATCAAAAATTTTACAAAAAACTCCATTTTGAATATATTCAAACTAATTCTATGAAAATTCTTTCTCATCCAAACTCCAGATATCCCTGAAATAACTCTACTTCAGAAAGCTTGAATCGCCCTAACAAGCTTTCTAAAAAAAATAACTCACTATAAGCACAAATATTTTTTTCAATATTCATATTTTCGTCATATCTCTTTCCCAGACTGATTTTTCGAAATTCCAATGAACTAAGTTGATACTTTTTCCACATTTGTAATCTCTTGGTTCATACCGAAATTCCCTAAATTCCTTTTAATACGATTAAAATTCAATTTATCCTCCAAAAATCAAATATTCTACAGAAAACTACATTTTGATCTTCTTTACATCAACTGTAGTAGAATTTCTCCTCAACCAAACGATATATCTCCCCCAAAAGACCGTACTTTAGATCATTTGAATTCCCCTAACAGCAAATCTCTTTAAAGTTACTCAACAAAATTGTATTTAAATTGCATTCTAGGCTGATATCTCCTTCTACAACTAATATATACACTTGTTGATGAACTACATGGATACTTTTTCATCATTTCCGATCTATTGGTTGATACATATGATAGCTCAGAGTTTTCGCAATTTTATAAACTAAATTCTTTTTATAAACTAGATTATGGCCTTTTTATAAACTAGAGAGATGCTCTTCCAGCATCTACATCAATTGGTTGAGACCAAATTTGATTCAACTACGTTTGAACCCGATTAAAATCCAACTTTTCTCCCAAAAATCAAAATTTCTTCAAAGAACTCCACTTTCATAATCTATACACCAACTGTATCAAACTCCGCCTCAACCAAACGATTGTTTTCATATATGTTATATATGTGTAGAATCTGTTGTGAGAATGAAATTGATTGGACCACAGGGGAAATGAAACTATTTCGTGGGAATTCTAATCATGATTTTCGAATTCGATCAGTCTTTCAAATTCATTATTAGTTCGAGTGATCATCAGAGACTATTTCACTGAGAGAAAGCATTCTGCTAATCTCTTTCAGCAGCGTATTTTTTATTCTAAAAATCTTCTCTTAATGGTATTCAGAGTAGACATTGTGACGTGGGGTGTCGGCGACCAGTGAAATGACTCGTGGAAATGATGTAAGATATATATTGAATGGAAGAATGACTTATACACAATCTGCGTGTTTTGAGATAGAGTGATGATGGGTACTCCCGAAATGGGAGTCCCCGAGCGGTCTGATGCGGCGCGCGCGAGTCGTGGCTTATATGCCCTCGACTCGTCGCGTGTCGCCCAGTGTAAAAGTGCAAAGGTCAGCAAAACGTGATCGCGCGATGCATTCCTCGCGGTATGCATCGAGCGATCGGTCTTGCAGAACCGACGGCAGAGTGATTGACCAACGAGGGCAATCACCTATGGCGTCACAACATCATAAGGATTCAAGGAGGAAATCGGCACACAGATATTCCGCCCCCATCAAAAGAACACACAGTTAGTCGACTCGAAACTCGAATCCAACGATGAATTGCGGTGATGCTGGCCTTGGAATCTCCAAGCCTTAGTAGCTCTTTTGATCCATCTCAATGCTAAGAGTTCTGGGGTCGTTGTAGATCCTCCCCGGGATAACCAAAGCGGATCCGTTATCCGGATGCTTCGGGTACGGCTTCCACAATTTCTTACCATCTTGGTCTGATCAAGATGCGAATGACCCGGGGGAGTATCGCCTGCGTAACACGTCTATGTAAACTGACCGAAGTGATGGCATTTGTTGGGAGCCAACTAATGTCGCTGTCCGGAGTCAACTGACAGACCAGTTAGACATTCGATCGTTGTTTATTGCCCCTAAGTGGAGCTCTTAAGGTGAAAGAAACAGCTCAACGTATTATTCATTTTATGTAAGTTTAAATGAATTGAATTTCACACGCCATTTCCTCAGGTTACTCCAGCCCATGCAAATATCACGTGTAATGAGCCAATATACTACCGTTGTAATTGATTAGACTTTGGTCCTTGTCAATAATCTAAATATTTCTTTCCTGCCCGTTTGATCAATTCAACACCCGATGAACCCTGATCCCCTGTGCATCTCAATTCTTCGCTTACGTCACACTGGTTCCTAAGGCTGGAATTCATAGTCGTTAATCCGACATCAGGATCGGCGGATTAGGAGCGCTGTGATCGCTGTGCACAGATGTGAAATGC
Organism: Eretmocerus hayati; assembly: GCA_029851415.1. Taxonomy (NCBI): domain Eukaryota; kingdom Metazoa; phylum Arthropoda; class Insecta; order Hymenoptera; family Aphelinidae; genus Eretmocerus; species Eretmocerus hayati. Next base: position 34,689,969 of record CM056741.1, on the reverse strand, counting down.
CTCGCCATGGCGATCGCAGCGCCCCGAATCCACCGACTCTAATCTCGGATTAACGACTATGAATTCCAGCCTAAGATTTGGGAGTATCACACTCTTGCAATCACATGTCTCTGATCGATGCAGCATCGTTCAGAATGGTCTCTACTTGTTGGAAACGACCATGTTTGATAACGTTTGCAACGTGAGCTCCTCTGAAACTACACTAAATCAGTACTCTCAAGTTTGAGGGTTGAAATGCGCTTGAGTATCTGCCGACAATTGGCAAACTTGTCGTGGGCATATTCAACCCCAATAATACCTATTCCTTGCGCAAGCTCCTCTTTATTGATTACATCATGGAGGAGCACATAAATTCCTTGATTTTTGGTGGCATTCCTCGTTGGTACTCCTCAAGCCTATGAAACGCATTGCTGCCTCATCAAGCGCCAGTCGACATTGCCGTTCCATCTCAATGATGTCTATTCCGGCTTCGATAATATTTTCATCTTTGTCTCATGATGCTACTGTTATTCCCATTCGCGATGCCGTTATTCGATGCCTGGCTTGCACCACATATGCCTGATAATGACAACTTACACACTGTATTTTCTCGATCATCACAGTCATACGTCCTATATCATTGTAAGATGTGCCGTGATGATTGGACACTATGTGTAGAGCTGTTGTTATGCTGTCTCGAGTATGCTCACATATGCTCCTCAAGTTTGCATTGCAGTCGAGCAAATTAAGCTCCAACCCTTGTGTATGCCCATTGTAACACCTTGTCAGCCAGTCAATAAAATTTTGATACTCAACGAGTCCTCCTTGATTCATCCCGAAACGTGAAGTACTGCTAAGTATTGCTGTAACAGAAAAACAAGCGTGAGTAAATGGTGTGTAAAAAACAACGTCGTGATGATTGGACACTATGTGTGCAGCTACTGTTATTCTGCCCCGAGTATGCACACATATGCTCCGCAAGTTCGCATTGTATTCGAATAGATTAAGCTCTAACCCTTGTGGATGCTGATTGTAACGACTCGTCAGCCAGTGAATGGAATTTCGATACTCAACGAGTTCCTCTTGATTCATCCTGGAACGTGTAAAAATTCCGTCTCAACCAAACTTCAGATACCCCTGAAATAACCCTACTTTAGGAAGCTTGAATCGCCCTAACAAGCTTTCTAAAAAAAGTAACTCACTATAATCACAAAAATTTTTTTCAATATTCATATTTTCGTCATATCTCTTTTCCAGACTGATTTTTTGTAATTCCAATGAACTAAGTTGATACTTTTCCCACATTTTTAATCTCTTGGTTGATACCGAAATTCCCTAAGTTCCTTTTAATACGATTAAAATTCAATTTATCCTCCAAAAATCAAAAATTTTACAAAAAACTCCATTTTGAATATATTCAAACTAATTCTATGAAAATTCCGTCTCAACCAAACTCCAGATATCCCTGAAATAACTCTACTTCAGAAAGCTTGAATCGCCCTAACAAGCTTTCTAAAAAAAATAACTCACTATAAGCACAAATATTTTTTTCAATATTCATATTTTCGTCATATCTCTTTCCCAGCCTGATTTTTCGAAATTCCAATGAACTAAGTTGATACTTTTTCCACATTTGTAATCTCTTAGTTCATACCGAAATTCCCTAAATTCCTTTTAATACGATTAAAATTCAATTTATCCTCCAAAAATCAAATATTTTACAGAAAACTACATTTTGATCTTCTTTACATCAACTGTAGTAGAATTTCTCCTCAACCAAACGATATATCTCCCCCAAAAGACCGTACTTTAGATCATTTGAATTCCCCTAACAGCGAATCTCTTCAAAGTTACTCAACAAAATTGTATTTAAATTGCATTCTAGGCTGATATCTCCTTCTACAACTAATATATACACTTGTTGATGAACTACATGGATGCTTTTTCATCATTTCCGATCTATTGGTTGATACATATGATAGCTCAGAGTTTTCGTAATTTTATAAACTAAATTTTTTTTATAAACTGGATTATGGCCTTTTTATAAACTAGAGAGATGCTCTCCCAGCATCTACATCAATTGGTTGAGACCAAATTTGATTCAACTACGTTTGAACCCGATTAAAATCCAACTTTTCTCCCAAAAATCAAAATTTCTTCAAAGAACTCCACTTTCATAATCTATACACCGACTGTATCAAACTCCGCCTCAACCAAACGATTGTTTTCATATATGTTATATATGTGTATAATCTGTTGTGAGAATGAAATTGATTGGACCACAGGGGAAATGAAACTATTTCGTGGGAATTCTAATCATGATTTTCGAATTCGATCAGTCTTTCAAATTCATTATTAGTTCGAGTGATCATCAGAGACTATTTCACTAAGAGAAAGCATTCTGCTAATCTCTTCTAGCAGCGTATTTTTTATTCTAATCTTAATGGTATTCAGAGTAGACATCATAAGGATTCAAGGAGGAAATCGGCACACAGATATTCCGCCCCCATCAAAAGAGCACACAGTTAGTCGACTCGAAACTCGAATCCAACGATGAATTGCGGTGATGCTAGCCTTGGAATCTCCAAGCCTTAGTAGCTCTTTTGATCCATCTCAATGCTAAGAGTTCTGGGGTCGTTGGAGATCCTTCCCGGGATAACCAAAGCGGATCCGTTATCCGGATGCTTCGGGTACGGCTTCCACAATTTCTTACCATCTTGGTCTCATCAAGATGCGAATGACCCGGGGGAGTATCGCCTGCGTAACACGTCTATGTAACCTGACCGAAGTGATGGCATTTGTTGGGAGCCAACTAATGTCGCTGTCCGGAGTCAACTGACAGACCAGTTAGACATTCGATCGCTGTTAATTGCCCCTACGTGGAGCTCTTGAGGTGAAAGAAACAGCTCAACGTATTATTCATTTTATGTAAGTTTAAATGAAATGAATTTCACACGCCATTTCCTCAGGTTACTCCAGCACATGCAAATATCACGTGTAATGAGCCAATATACTACCGTTGTAATTGATTAGACTTTGGTCCTTGTCAATAATCTAAATATTTCTTTCCTGCCCGTTTGATCAATTCAACACCCGATGAACCCTGATCCCCTGTGCATCTCAATTCTTCGCTTACGTCACACTGGTTCCTAAGGCTGGAATTCATAGTCGTTAATCCGACATCAGGATCGGCGGATTAGGAGCGCTGTGATCGCTGTGCACAGATGTGAAATGCCTCGCCATGGCGATCGCAGCGCCCCGAATCCACCGACTCTAATCTCGGATTAACGACTATGAATTCCAGCCTAAGATTTGGGAGTATCACACTCTTGCAATCACATGTCTCTGATCGATGCAGCATCGTTCAGAATGGTCTCTACTTGTTGGAAACGACCATGTTTGATAACGTTTGCAACGTGAGCTCCTCTGAAACTACACTAAATCAGTACTCTCAACTTTGAGGGTTGAAATGCGCTTGAGTATCTGCCGACAATTGGCAAACTTGTCGTGGGCATATTCAACCCCAATAATACCTATTCCTTGCACAAGCTCCTCTTTATTGATTACATCATGGAGGAGCACATAAATTCCTTGATTTTTGGTGGCATTCCTCGTTGGTACTCCTCAAGCCTATGAAACGCATTGCTGCCTCATCAAGCGCCAGTCGACATTGCCGTTCCATCTCAATGATGTCTATTCCGGCTTCGATAATATTTTCATCTTTGTCTCATGATGCTACTGTTATTCCCATTCGCGATGCCGTTATTCGATGCCTGGCTTGCACCACATATGCCTGATAATGACAACTTACACACTGTATTTTCTCGATCATCACAGTCATACGTCCTATATCATTGTAAGATGTGCCGTGATGATTGGACACTATGTGTAGAGCTGTTGTTATGCTGTCTCGAGTATGCTCACATATGCTCCTCAAGTTTGCATTGCAGTCGAGCAAATTAAGCTCCAACCCTTGTGTATGCCCATTGTAACACCTTGTCAGCCAGTCAATAAAATTTTGATACTCAACGAGTCCTCCTTGATTCATCCCGAAACGTGAAGTACTGCTAAGTATTGCTGTAACAGAAAAACAAGCGTGAGTAAATGGTGTGTAAAAAACAACGTCGTGATGATTGGACACTATGTGTGCAGCTACTGTTATTCTGCCCCGAGTATGCACACATATGCTCCGCAAGTTCGCATTGTATTCGAATAGATTAAGCTCTAACCCTTGTGGATGCTGATTGTAACGACTCGTCAGCCAGTGAATGGAATTTCGATACTCAACGAGTTCCTCTTGATTCATCCTGGAACGTGTAAAAATTCCGTCTCAACCAAACTTCAGATACCCCTGAAATAACCCTACTTTAGGAAGCTTGAATCGCCCTAACAAGCTTTCTAAAAAAAGTAACTCACTATAATCACAAAAATTTTTTTCAATATTCATATTTTCGTCATATCTCTTTTCCAGACTGATTTTTTGTAATTCCAATGAACTAAGTTGATACTTTTCCCACATTTTTGATCTCTTGGTTGATACCGAAATTCCCTAAGTTCCTTTTAATACGATTAAAATTCAATTTATCCTCCAAAAATCAAAAATTTTACAAAAAACTCCATTTTGAATATATTCAAACTAATTCTATGAAAATTCCGTCTCAACCAAACTCCAGATATCCCTGAAATAACTCTACTTCAGAAAGCTTGAATCGCCCTAACAAGCTTTCTAAAAAAAATAACTCACTATAAGCACAAATATTTTTTTCAATATTCATATTTTCGTCATATCTCTTTCCCAGCCTGATTTTTCGAAATTCCAATGAACTAAGTTGATACTTTTTCCACATTTGTAATCTCTTAGTTCATACCGAAATTCCCTAAATTCCTTTTAATACGATTAAAATTCAATTTATCCTCCAAAAATTAAATATTTTACAGAAAACTACATTTTGATCTTCTTTACATCAACTGTAGTAGAATTTCTCCTCAACCAAACGATATATCTCCCCCAAAAGACCGTACTTTAGATCATTTGAATTCCCCTAACAGCGAATCTCTTCAAAGTTACTCAACAAAATTGTATTTAAATTGCATTCTAGGCTGATATCTCCTTCTACAACTAATATATACACTTGTTGATGAACTACATGGATGCTTTTTCATCATTTCCGATCTATTGGTTGATACATATGATAGCTCAGAGTTTTCGTAATTTTATAAACTAAATTTTTTTTATAAACTGGATTATGGCCTTTTTATAAACTAGAGAGATGCTCTTCCAGCATCTACATCAATTGGTTGAGACCAAATTTGATTCAACTACGTTTGAACCCGATTAAAATCCAACTTTTCTCCCAAAAATCAAAATTTCTTCAAAGAACTCCACTTTCATAATCTATACACCGACTGTATCAAACTCCGCCTCAACCAAACGATTGTTTTCATATATGTTATATATGTGTATAATCTGTTGTGAGAATGAAATTGATTAGACCACAGGGGAAATGAAACTATTTCGTGGGAATTCTAATCATGATTTTCGAATTCGATCAGTCTTTCAAATTCATTATTAGTTCGAGTGATCATCAGAGACTATTTCACTAAGAGAAAGCATTCTGCTAATCTCTTCTAGCAGCGTATTTTTTATTCTAATCTTAATGGTATTCAGAGTAGACATCATAAGGATTCAAGGAGGAAATCGGCACACAGATATTCCGCCCCCATCAAAAGAGCACACAGTTAGTCGACTCGAAACTCGAATCCAACGATGAATTGCGGTGATGCTAGCCTTGGAATCTCCAAGCCTTAGTAGCTCTTTTGATCCATCTCAATGCTAAGAGTTCTGGGGTCGTTGGAGATCCTTCCCGGGATAACCAAAGCGGATCCGTTATCCGGATGCTTCGGGTACGGCTTCCACAATTTCTTACCATCTTGGTCTCATCAAGATGCGAATGACCCGGGGGAGTATCGCCTGCGTAACACGTCTATGTAACCTGACCGAAGTGATGGCATTTGTTGGGAGCCAACTAATGTCGCTGTCCGGAGTCAACTGACAGACCAGTTAGACATTCGATCGCTGTTAATTGCCCCTACGTGGAGCTCTTGAGGTGAAAGAAACAGCTCAACGTATTATTCATTTTATGTAAGTTTAAATGAAATGAATTTCACACGCCATTTCCTCAGGTTACTCCAGCACATGCAAATATCACGTGTAATGAGCCAATATACTACCGTTGTAATTGATTAGACTTTGGTCCTTGTCAATAATCTAAATATTTCTTTCCTGCCCGTTTGATCAATTCAACACCCGATGAACCCTGATCCCCTGTGCATCTCAATTCTTCGCTTACGTCACACTGGTTCCTAAGGCTGGAATTCATAGTCGTTAATCCGACATCAGGATCGGCGGATTAGGAGCGCTGTGATCGCTGTGCACAGATGTGAAATGCCTCGCCATGGCGATCGCAGCGCCCCGAATCCACCGACTCTAATCTCGGATTAACGACTATGAATTCCAGCCTAAGATTTGGGAGTATCACACTCTTGCAATCACATGTCTCTGATCGATGCAGCATCGTTCAGAATGGTCTCTACTTGTTGGAAACGACCATGTTTGATAACGTTTGCAACGTGAGCTCCTCTGAAACTACACTAAATCAGTACTCTCAAGTTTGAGGGTTGAAATGCGCTTGAGTATCTGCCGACAATTGGCAAACTTGTCGTGGGCATATTCAACCCCAATAATACCTATTCCTTGCGCAAGCTCCTCTTTATTGATTACATCATGGAGGAGCACATAAATTCCTTGATTTTTGGTGGCATTCCTCGTTGGTACTCCTCAAGCCTATGAAACGCATTGCTGCCTCATCAAGCGCCAGTCGACATTGCCGTTCCATCTCAATGATGTCTATTCCGGCTTCGATAATATTTTCATCTTTGTCTCATGATGCTACTGTTATTCCCATTCGCGATGCCGTTATTCGATGCCTGGCTTGCACCACATATGCCTGATAATGACAACTTACACACTGTATTTTCTCGATCATCACAGTCATACGTCCTATATCATTGTAAGATGTGCCGTGATGATTGGACACTATGTGTAGAGCTGTTGTTATGCTGTCTCGAGTATGCTCACATATGCTCCTCAAGTTTGCATTGCAGTCGAGCAAATTAAGCTCCAACCCTTGTGTATGCCCATTGTAACACCTTGTCAGCCAGTCAATAAAATTTTGATACTCAACGAGTCCTCCTTGATTCATCCCGAAACGTGAAGTACTGCTAAGTATTGCTGTAACAGAAAAACAAGCGTGAGTAAATGGTGTGTAAAAAACAACGTCGTGATGATTGGACACTATGTGTGCAGCTACTGTTATTCTGCCCCGAGTATGCACACATATGCTCCGCAAGTTCGCATTGTATTCGAATAGATTAAGCTCTAACCCTTGTGGATGCTGATTGTAACGACTCGTCAGCCAGTGAATGGAATTTCGATACTCAACGAGTTCCTCTTGATTCATCCTGGAACGTGTAAAAATTCCGTCTCAACCAAACTTCAGATACCCCTGAAATAACCCTACTTTAGGAAGCTTGAATCGCCCTAACAAGCTTTCTAAAAAAAGTAACTCACTATAATCACAAAAATTTTTTTCAATATTCATATTTTCGTCATATCTCTTTTCCAGACTGATTTTTTGTAATTCCAATGAACTAAGTTGATACTTTTCCCACATTTTTAATCTCTTGGTTGATACCGAAATTCCCTAAGTTCCTTTTAATACGATTAAAATTCAATTTATCCTCCAAAAATCAAAAATTTTACAAAAAACTCCATTTTGAATATATTCAAACTAATTCTATGAAAATTCCGTCTCAACCAAACTCCAGATATCCCTGAAATAACTCTACTTCAGAAAGCTTGAATCGCCCTAACAAGCTTTCTAAAAAAAATAACTCACTATAAGCACAAATATTTTTTTCAATATTCATATTTTCGTCATATCTCTTTCCCAGCCTGATTTTTCGAAATTCCAATGAACTAAGTTGATACTTTTTCCACATTTGTAATCTCTTAGTTCATACCGAAATTCCCTAAATTCCTTTTAATACGATTAAAATTCAATTTATCCTCCAAAAATCAAATATTTTACAGAAAACTACATTTTGATCTTCTTTACATCAACTGTAGTAGAATTTCTCCTCAACCAAACGATATATCTCCCCCAAAAGACCGTACTTTAGATCATTTGAATTCCCCTAACAGCGAATCTCTTCAAAGTTACTCAACAAAATTGTATTTAAATTGCATTCTAGGCTGATATCTCCTTCTACAACTAATATATACACTTGTTGATGAACTACATGGATGCTTTTTCATCATTTCCGATCTATTGGTTGATACATATGATAGCTCAGAGTTTTCGTAATTTTATAAACTAAATTTTTTTTATAAACTGGATTATGGCCTTTTTATAAACTAGAGAGATGCTCTTCCAGCATCTACATCAATTGGTTGAGACCAAATTTGAGTCAACTACGTTTGAACCCGATTAAAATCCAACTTTTCTCCCAAAAATCAAAATTTCTTCAAAGAATTCCACTTTCATAATCTATACACCGACTGTATCAAACTCCGCCTCAACCAAACGATTGTTTTCATTTATGTTATATATGTGTATAATCTGTTGTGAGAATGAAATTGATTGGACCACAGGGGAAATGAAACTATTTCGTGGGAATTCTAATCATGATTTTCGAATTCGATCAGTCTTTCAAATTCATTATTAGTTCGAGTGATCATCAGAGACTATTTCACTAAGAGAAAGCATTCTGCTAATCTCTTCTAGCAGCGTATTTTTTATTCTAATCTTAATGGTATTCAGAGTAGACATCATAAGGATTCAAGGAGGAAATCGGCACACAGATATTCCGCCCCCATCAAAAGAGCACACAGTTAGTCGACTCGAAACTCGAATCCAACGATGAATTGCGGTGATGCTAGCCTTGAAATCTCCAAGCCTTAGTAGCTCTTTTGATCCATCTCAATGCTAAGAGTTCTGGGGTCGTTGTAGATCCTTCCCGGGATAACCAAAGCGGATCCGTTATCCGGATGCTTCGGGTACGGCTTCCACAATTTCTTACCATCTTGGTCTCATCAAGATGCGAATGACCCGGGGGAGTATCGCCTGCGTAACACGTCTATGTAACCTGACCGAAGTGATGGCATTTGTTGGGAGCCAACTAATGTCGCTGTCCGGAGTCAACTGACAGACCAGTTAGACATTCGATCGCTGTTAATTGCCCCTACGTGGAGCTCTTGAGGTGAAAGAAACAGCTCAACGTATTATTCATTTTATGTAAGTTTAAATGAGTTGAATTTCACACGCCATTTCCTCAGGTTACTCCAGCCCATGCAAATATCACGTGTAATGAGCCAATATACTACCGTTGTAATTGATTAGACTTTGGTCCTTGTCAATAATCTAAATATTTCTTTCCTGCCCGTTTGATCAATTCAACACCCGATGAACCCTGATCCCCTGTGCATCTCAATTCTTCGCTTACGTCACACTGGTTCCTAAGGCTGGAATTCATAGTCGTTAATCCGACATCAGGATCGGCGGATTAGGAGCGCTGTGATCGCTGTGCACAGATGTGAAATGCCTCGTCATGGCGATCGCAGCGCCCCAAATCCACCGACTCTAATCTCGGATTAACGACTATGAATTCCAGCCTAAGATTTGGGAGTATCACACTCTTGCAATCACATGTCTCTGATCGATGCAGCATCGTTCAGAATGGTCTCTACTTGTTGGAAACGACCATGTTTGATAACGTTTGCAACGTGAGCTCCTCTAAAACTACACTAAATTAGTACTCTCAAGTTTGAGGGTTGAAATGCGCTTGAGTATCTGCCGACAATTGGCAAACTTGTCGTGGGCATATTTAACCCCAATAATACCTATTCCTTGCGCAAGCTCTTCTTTATTGATTACATCATGGAGGAGCACATAAGTTCCTTGATTTTTGGTGGCATTCCTCGTTGGTACTCCTCAAGCCTATGAAACGCATTGCTGCCTCATCGAGCGCCAGTCGACATTGCCATTCCATCTCAATGATGTCTGTTCCGGCTTCGATAATATTTTCACCATTGTCTCATGATGCTGATGTTATTCCCATTCGCGATGCCGTTATTCGATGCCTGGCTTGCACCACATATGCCTGATAATGACAACTTACACACTGTATTTTCTCGATCATCACAGTCATACGTCCTATATCATTGTAAGATGTGCCGTGATGATTGGACACTATGTGTAGAGCTGTTGTTATGCTGTCTCGAGTATGCTCACATATGCTCCTCAAGTTTGCATTGCAGTCGAGCAAATTAAGCTCCAACCCTTGTGTATGCCCATTGTAACACCTTGTCAGCCAGTCAATAAAATTTTGATACTCAACGAGTCCTCCTTGATTCATCCCGAAACGTGAAATACTGCTAAGTATTGCTGTGACAGAAAAACAAGCGTGAGTAAATGGTGTGTAAAAAACAACGTCGTGATGATTGGACACTATGTGTGCAGCTACTGTTATTCTGCCCCGAGTATGCACTTATATGCTCCGCAAGTTCGCATTGTATTCGAATAGATTAAGCTCTAACCCTTGTGGATGCTGATTGTAACGACTCGTCAGCCAGTCAATGGAATTTCGATACTCAACGAGTTCCTCTTGATTCATCCTGGAACGTGTAAAAATTCCGTCTCAACCAAACTTCAGATACCCCTGAAATAACCCTACTTTAGGAAGCTTGAATCGCCCTAACAAGCTTTCTAAAAAAAGTAACTCACTATAATCACAAAAATTTTTTTCAATATTCATATTTTCGTCATATCTCTTTTCCAGACTGATTTTTTGTTATTCCAATGAACTAAGTTGATACTTTTCCCACATTTTTAATCTCTCGGTTTAGTATTTAGTATTTATTTGGGAAAATCCACGGACCCAATGGTCCAATATAACAATGATTTACAAAATGTTGAAATAGGAAAATCATATAAAATTTTTCTCATATCACACATGTGAAGTATCACAGTTAAGCGGGGTAGAATATAAAATACAATTTGAAATAAATTAGGAGTTACATAGAGTCTTGATCATGGATTTGAATAAGATATCACTCATCCCAGGTATATTCCCAGGTAAAGTGTTCCATGATTTCAAACACCTGCACAGTACCGAATTAGAACCAGATTTAGACTTATAAGATAGATTCCTGAAAAATGGAGAGTGCCTCGTGCTGTAGTGCGGATCAATTCTTTCCAATTTGGAACCAACATATTCAATGCAAGGGATCAAGTTAATGAATGATTTGAAAAAGAGTAAATCATTATAGTTGTGAAGACTTTCTACAGTATGAATATTAAAGTGCTCATACAGAGGCTCATAATTGTGATCAAAGCGATCAAAGTTGATTTTGCTCTTGTATGCAAGGTACCTTATTAATCGATGATTTAGTCTTTCTAAATCATTTTTCAGATAATCAACATGAGGGCGCCAAATACTCGACGCAAAACCTAACTTGGGTTTCACTAGTGCGGAAAAAAGATATTTTATACAGTTGATGTTGTAAAAATCTGAGGTCATTCTTTTGATGAAACCCAGAATTCTACTACTCAAATTGATTATGCTTTCTATACGATCTCTAAAAGATAGTTTTGAATCAAAAATAACACCAAGGTCTTTTACTCTATTGACTCTCACAAGTTGTTCAGAACTAATGTTATAATCAAATAAAATGGGGTTATGGTTACGCACGAAACTCATAACATGGCACTTTGCAATATTTAAGTTGAGTCTGTTCACGCGAGCCCATTCAAATAAGGCATCCAAATCTTTCTGCAATTTTGAGCAATCCAATACACTACGTACACGAAGATATAGCTTGACGTCATCAGCATAGATTAAAATAGAGCAATACTTCATTTGACTAGCAAGGTCATTAATGAAAATAATGAAGAGGATAGGACCAAGGTGAGAACCTTGTGGAACACCAGAGGTGGATTCATAAAAATTAGAAACTGAATTATTTAATCTCACAGATTGTTTACGTTCTGTAAGATATGATGCTATCCAATGAATAAGATCGACACTGAAATTATAACTGTATAGTTTCTGAATTAAAATACTATGGTCAACCGAATCAAAGGCCTTCGAAAAATCAGTATAAACAGAGTCAACTTGTTCGAAGTTTTCAAGGCAACTTGTTATAAAATCAGTGTATATGGCAAGATTTGAAACAACTGACCTTCCTCTGACAAAACCATGTTGCTCTTGAGCCAAATGACGGAGAAAATAATCATATACTTTGTGAGACATAATTGCATCAAAAATTTTTGAGAAAACACTGGTAATGGAAATTGGCCTATAGTTTGTAACATCAGAACGATCATCAGATTTAAACACAGGAGTAACATATGATAGCTTCCATTTACTAGGGAAAATCCTTTGACGAACTGATGAGTTGAACAATAAACATAACGGTTTGATGAGCACATCACACAGATTTTTCACAAATACCGATGGAATACCATCTGGACCAGCAGAGTTTGATTCTTTAAGAGAATTTATAACATCAGAGATCTCACTTTCAGTAATGCTTAAATCAATATCATTGTGGATATAGTCTTGACAAAAGGTACTATTTATTGAATTAGATCCTGAGTAAAAACTACTGAAATAAGTGGCAAATAAATTTGAAGTTTCAGAATCACTTGAAGACGTCTTCTGTAAAAATCTAACTTTGTCAGGTATACTATTAATATTATTTCTAGATCTGTTGACATGCGACCAAAAAGCTTTGATATTCTTAAATATATTATTTTGTACATTATCTAAGTATTGCTTATGCAGAGACCTAGACAAACGAATACACTGAGCCCTTATTTTTTTAAATATAATATAGTCATTTGGATCATTGCTATTTTTCCAAGCAGTGTGAGCAGACACTTTATCTTCAATGAGATCGATAAGAGCTTTGTTAAACCAGACAGGGTGTTCATTGGCAGCTGGCTTCTTGCCGAGAGGGACATGTTTATTGATACAATTGTTCAAAAGGTCATAGAAGGAGTCAACAGATCTATCAATATTAGTATCATCAAGACAATTTACCCAATCTATTTCACTTAACGTTGTATTAATGGCCACATAGTCAGCTTTGAAGAATTTTCTATCCACCAACCTACTAGAATTCTTAGAGTCATTAGCACAATTAATATCACAGGAGAAAACAGCAGGTACGTGATGTTGGTCAGCAACGAGGAGGTGTTCAAAATCAGCAACTTGTTGAACTAGCCCTTTAGTTGAAAACAGCAGATCTAAGCTATACGCCTTAGAGTGGTGATTAGGGTAACATTGACACAGGTCCAGAGCAGAGAGTTCAGAAGACATGTAATTAGCAGCATCTCTCATTCCAGGAGCAACATAGTCAGTAAACTGAGCACTGATGTTGTCACCATCCATCCAATTTACATTTCTAAGATTATAGTCACCAAATAAGAGTAATTTATGGGAAGGATGTGCACTAGCTATATCTGTAACTGATCTCACATGTTCCTTGTATTTATCACTAGTTGATCCAGGAGGAATGTAAGTGCAACCAATTATACATTGAAATTTACTCAAAGTTACCTGAACAAAGACATGCTCAACATTGTTAGAGATAGGCGTGATCTGTTTTGATGATAAGTCAGATTTTACTGCAATCAAGACACCTCCACCTATCGTGGAGGAACTTGTGCTGGGATTTCTGTCCATGCGATACACACAAAAACCATTTAGGCCAAGCTCTTCATTGTTGATGCCAGAGAGCCATGTCTCAGTAAGAATAAAGATATCTGGTTTAGGTGAGAGACTATGCCATGAATGTCTGAGAGATGCCAATTTGCTGTTTATACCCCCAGCATTTTGATAGTATATTATGATTTTTCTGGAGCTGAGCCACCTTGAGAGTTTTTTGGGGCAGCTTTAGAGGCATCAACTAATTGAGGAACTTTGTTCACAAATTTTATGGTCATAGGGTTGTTTGGAAAACGCTTGTTATGATCTTCCAGCTTAAGACGCAACTCAGCCATATGTTTCCTTTGATTAGCAGTCAAGTCAGCAGCAGCTTTAACAGGTTCAGGAATTTTGAACTTATTTTTCAGCACACACAAAGCATGGTTAAAGTCAGTAAAGGTGACTATAATTGGTCGAGTCTTGTCTTGTACAAATTTTCCCAGTCGCCTACTTACAAAAGAGCAAGATTCCAGTGACTTATCAATTTCAGCTAGGTACTCACTAATTGTCACATGGTCTTGGATAGATTCACCATCAGGTACATTGAATAAAATTATATTATTTTGTCTCTTGCTCCTCTCAATTACTTCAGAATATATTTCTTCAGTATGTAAAGATTGATTAGAATTTGAGAGAGATCCTGAGAATTGAGCTGTCATACTTGAAAACTGAGATTTTAACTGCAACAGATCTTCCTTGACATTGGTAATATCAGATGAACATTCATCAAGCTTCATGTCATTAATCTTAAGAGCATCAACTACATCTTCCACTTTCTTTATTCTATCCTCAAATTTTGCAACACTCTCTTGAATACTATTAATAGAAGACTTCACATCAGCAAGCTCATTCTTTAATGTCTGCTCCACAACATTTTTAGAATCACTGATATTTTGATTCAGCTCAGACTTCATCTCTGAGAGTTTACCAAAAAGCTGATTTACTAAGGAAGTTTGCATATTGAGTAGTTTAAAATCCAGTGAGCTCATCTGAGCATTCGAGAGGCTAGTAGCATCACTCCCCACACAAGCACCACTATTGTTTACTGAATGAGCTTCAAGATTCATGTTTGTACCATTCGACTCTCGGTTGATACCGAAATTCCCTAAATTCCTTTTAATACGATTAAAATTCAATTTATCCTCCAAAAATCAAAAATTTTACAAAAAACTCCATTTTGAATATATTCAAACTAATTCTATGAAAATTCCGTCTCAACCAAACTCCAGATATCCCTGAAATAACTCTACTTCAGGAAGCTTGAATCGCCCTAACTAGCTTTCTAAAAAAAATAACTCACTATAAGCACAAATATTTTTTTCAATATTCATATTTGCGTCATATCTCTTTCCCAGACTGATTTTTCGAAATTCCAATGAACTAAGTTGATACTTTTTCAACATTTGTAATCTCTTGGTTCATACCGAAATTCCCTAAATTCCTTTTAATACGATTAAAATTCAATTTATCCTCCAAAAATCAAATATTTTACAGAAAACTACATTTTGATCTTCTTTACATCAACTGTAGTAGAATTTCTCCTCAACCAAACGATATATCTCCCCCAAAAGACCGTACTTTAGATCATTTGAATTCCCCTAACAGCAAATCTCTTTAAAGTTACTCAACAAAATTGTATTTAAATTGCATTCTAGGCTGATATCTCCTTCTACAACTAATATATACACTTGTTGATGAACTACATGGATACTTTTTCATCATTTCCGATCTATTGGTTGATACATATGATAGCTCAGAGTTTTCGCAATTTTATAAACTAAATTCTTTTTATAAACTAGATTATGGCCTTTTTATAAACTAGAGAGATGCTCTTCCAGCATCTACATCAATTGGTTGAGACCAAATTTGATTCAACTACGTTTGAACCCGATTAAAATCCAACTTTTTTCCCAAAAATCAAAATTTCTTCAAAGAACTCCACTTTCATAATCTATACACCAACTGTATCAAACTCCGCCTCAACCAAACGATTGTTTTCATATATGTTATATATGTGTATAATCTGTTGTGAGAATGAAATTGATTGGACCACAGGGGAAATGAAACTATTTCGTGGGAATTCTAATCATGATTTTCGAATTCGATCAGTCTTTAAAATTCATTATTAGTTCGAGTGATCATCAGAGACTATTTCACTAAGAGAAAGCATTCTGCTAATCTCTTTTAGCAGCGTATTTTTTATTCTAAAAATCTTCTCTTAATGGTATTCAGAGTAGACATCATAAGGATTCAAGGAGGAAATCGGCACACAGATATTCCGCCCCCATCAAAAGAGCACACAGTTAGTCGACTCGAAACTCGAATCCAACGATGAATTGCGGTGATGCTAGCCTTGGAATCTCCAAGCCTTAGTAGCTCTTTTGATCCATCTCAATGCTAAGAGTTCTGGGGTCGTTGTAGATCCTTCCCGGGATAACCAAAGCGGATCCGTTATCCGGATGCTTCGGGTACGGCTTCCACATATTCTTACCATCTTGGTCTCATCAAGATGCGAATGACCCGGGGGAGTATCGCCTGCGTAACACGTCTATGTAACCTGACCGAAGTGATGGCATTTGTTGGGAGCCAACTAATGTCGCTGTCCGGAGTCAACTGACAGACCAGTTAGACATTCGATCGCTGTTAATTGCCCCTACGTGGGGCTCTTGAGGTGAAAGAAACAGCTCAACGTATTATTCATTTTATGTAAGTTTAAATGAAATGAATTTCACACGCCATTTCCTCAGGTTACTCCAGCACATGCAAATATCACGTGTAATGAGCCAATATACTACCGTTCTAATTGATTAGACTTTGGTCCTTGTCAATAATCTAAATATTTCTTTCCTGCCCATTTGATCAATTCAACACCCGATGAACCCTGATCCCCTGTGCATCTCAATTCTTCGGTTACGTCACACTGGTCCCTAAGGCTGGAATTCATAGTCGTTAATCCGAGATCAGGATCGGCGGATTAGGAGCGCTGTGATCGCTGTGCACAGATGTAAAATGCCTCGCCATGGCGATCGCAGCGCCCTAAATCCACCGACTCTAATCTCGGATTAACGACTATGAATTCCAGCCTAAGATTTGGGAGTATCACACTCTTGCAATCACATGTCTCTGATCGATGCAGCATCGTTCAGAATGGTCTCTACTTGTTGGAAACGACCATGTTTGATATCGGTAGCAACGTGAGTCCCTCTAAAACTACACTAAATCAGTGCTCTCAAGTTTGAGGGTTGAAATGCGCTTGAGTATCTGCCGACAATTGGCAAACTTGTCGTGGGCATATTTAACCCCAATAATACCTATTCCTTGCGCAAGCTCTTCTTTATTGATTACATCATGGAGGAGCACATAAATTCCTTGATTTTTGGTGGCATCCCTCGTTGGTACTCCTCAAGCCTATAAAACGCACTGCTGCCTCATCAAGCGCCAGTCGACATTGCCACTCCATCTCAATGATGTCTGTTCCGGCTTCGATAATATTTTCACCATTGTCTCATGATGCTACTGTTATTCCCATTCGCGATGCCGTTATTCGATGCCTGGCTTGCACCACATATGCCTGATAATGACAACTTACACACTGTATTCTCTCGATCATCACAGTCATACGTCCTATATCATTGTAAGATGCGCCGTGATGATTGGACACTATGTGTGCAGCTGTTGTTATGCTGTCTCGAGTATGCTCACATATGCTCCTCAAGTTTGCATTGTAGTCGAGCAAATTAAGCTCCAACCCTTGTGTATGCCCATTGTAACACCTTGTCAGCCAGTCAATGAAATTTTGATACTCAACGAGTCCTCCTTGATTCATCCCGAAAAGTGAAGTACTGCTAAGTATTGCTGTAACAGAAAAACAAGCGTGAGTAAATGGTGTGTAAAGAACAACGTCGTGATGATTGGACACTATGTGTGCAGCTACTGTTATTCTGCCCCGAGTATGCACACATATGCTCCGCAAGTTCGCATTGTATTCGAATAGATTAAGCTCTAACCCTTGTGGATGCTGATTGTAACGACTCGTCAGCCAGTGAATGGAATTTCGATACTCAACGAGTTCCTCTTGATTCATCCTGGAACGTGTAAAAATTCCGTCTCAACCAAACTTCAGATACCCCTGAAATAACCCTACTTTAGGAAGCTTGAATCGCCCTAACAAGCTTTCTAAAAAAAGTAACTCACTATAATCACAAAAATTTTTTTCAACATTCATATTTTCGTCATATCTCTTTTCCAGACTGATTTTTTATAATTCCAATCAACTAAGTTGATACTTTTCCCACATTTTTAATCTCTTGGTTGATACCGAAATTCCCTAAATTCCTTTTAATACGATTAAAATTCAATTTATCCTCCAAAAATCAAAAATTTTACAAAAAACTCCATTTTGAATATATTCAAACTAATTCTATGAAAATTCATTCTCAACCAAACTCCAGATATCCCTGAAATAACTCTACTTCAGAAAGCTTGAATCGCCCTAACAAGCTTTCTAAAAAAAATAACTCACTATAAGCACAAATATTTTTTTCAATATTCATATTTTCGTCATATCTCTTTCCCAGACTGATTTTTCGAAATTCCAATGAACTAAGTTGATACTTTTTCCACATTTGTAATCTCTTGGTTCATACCGAAATTCCCTAAATTCCTTTTAATACGATTAAAATTCAATTTATCCTCCAAAAATCAAATATTCTACAGAAAACTACATTTTGATCTTCTTTACATCAACTGTAGTAGAATTTCTCCTCAACCAAACGATATATCTCCCCCAAAAGACCGTACTTTAGATCATTTGAATTCCCCTAACAGCAAATCTCTTTAAAGTTACTCAACAAAATTGTATTTAAATTGCATTCTAGGCTGATATCTCCTTCTACAACTAATATATACACTTGTTGATGAACTACATGGATACTTTTTCATCCTTTTCGATCTATTGGTTGATACATATGATAGCTCAGAGTTTTCGCAATTTTATAAACTAAATTCTTTTTATAAACTAGATTATGGCCTTTTTATAAACTAGAGAGATGCTCTTCCAGCATCTACATCAATTGGTTGAGACCAAATTTGATTCAACTACGTTTGAACCCGATTAAAATCCAACTTTTCTCCCAAAAATCAAAATTTCTTCAAAGAACTCCACTTTCATAATCTATACACCAACTGTATCAAACTCCGCCTCAACCAAACGATTGTTTTCATATATGTTATATATGTGTATAATCTGTTGTGAGAATGAAATTGATTGGACCACAGGGGAAATGAAACTATTTCGTGGGAATTCGAATCATGATTTTCGAATTCGATCAGTCTTTCAAATTCATTATTAGTTCGAGTGATCATCAGAGACTATTTCACTGAGAGAAAGCATTCTGCTAATCTCTTTCAGCAGCGTATTTTTTATTCTAAAAATCTTCTCTTAATGGTATTCAGAGTAGACATTGTGACGTGGGGTGTCGGCGACCAGTGAAATGACTCGTGGAAATGATGTAAGATATATATTGAATGGAAGAATGACTTATACACAATCTGCGTGTTTTGAGATAGAGTGATGATGGGTACTCCCGAAATGGGAGTCCCCGAGCGGTCTGATGCGGCGCGCGCGAGTCGTGGCTTATATGCCCTCGACTCGTCGCGTGTCGCCCAGTGTAAAAGTGCAAAGGTCAGCAAAACGTGATCGCGCGATGCATTCCTCGCGGTATGCATCGAGCGATCGGTCTTGCAGAACCGACGGCAGAGTGATTGACCAACAAGGGCAATCACCTATGGCGTCACAACATCATAAGGATTCAAGGAGGAAATCGGCACACAGATATTCCGCCCCCATCAAAAGAGCACACAGTTAGTCGACTCGAAACTCGAATCCAACGATGAATTGCGGTGATGCTGGCCTTGGAATCTCCAAGCCTTAGTAGCTCTTTTGATCCATCTCAATGCTAAGAGTTCTGGGGTCGTTGTAGATCCTCCCCGGGATAACCAAAGCGGATCCGTTATCCGGATGCTTCGGGTACGGCTTCCACAATTTCTTACCATCTTGGTCTCATCAAGATGCGAATAACCCGGGGGAGTATCGCCTGCGTAACACGTCTATGTAACCTGACTGAAGTGATGGCATTTGTTGGGAGCCAACTAATGTCGGTGTCCGGAGTCAACTGACATACCAGTTAGACATTCGATCGCTGTTTATTGCCCCTACGTGGAGCTCTTGAGGTGAAGGAAACAGCTCAACGTATCATTCATTTTATGTAAGTTTAAATGAAAGGAATTTCACACGCTCTTTCCTCAGGTTACTCCAGCACATGCAAATATCACGTGTAATGAGCCAATATACTACCGTTGTAATTGATTAGACTTTGGTCCTTGTCAATAATCTAAATATTTCTTTCCTGCCCGTTTGATCAATTCAACACCCGATGAACCCTGATCCCCTGTGCATCTCAATTCTTCGGTTACGTCACACTGGTCCCTAAGGCTGGAATTCATAGTCGTTAATCCGAGATCAGGATCGGCGGATTAGGAGCGCTGTGATCGCTGTGCACAGATGTAAAATGCCTCGCCATGGCGATCGCAGCGCCCTCAATCCACCGACTCTAATCTCGGATTAACGACTATGAATTCCAGCCTAAGATTTGGGAGTATCACACTCTTGCAATCACATGTCTCTGATCGATGCAGCATCGTTCAGAATGGTCTCTACTTGTTGGAAACGACCATGTTTGATATCGGTTGCAACGTGAGCTCCTCTAAAACTACACTAAATCAGTGCTCTCAAGTTTGAGGGTTGAAATGCGCTTGAGTATCTGCCGACAATTGGCAAACTTGTCGTGGGCATATTTAACCCCAATAATACCTATTCCTTGCGCAAGCTCCTCTTCATTGATTACATCATGGAGGAGCACATAAATTCCTTGATTTTTGGTGACATTCCTCGTTGGTACTCCTCAAGCCCATGAAACGCATTGCTGCCTCATCGAGCGCCAGTCGACATTGCCATTCCATCTCAATGATGTCTGTTCCGGCTTCGATAATATTTTCACCATTGTCTCATGATGCTACTGTTATTCCCATTCGCGATGCCGTTATTCGATGCCTGGCTTGCACCACATATGCCTGATAATGACAACTTACACACTGTATTCTCTCGATCATCACAGTCATACGTCCTATATCATTGTAAGATGCGCCGTGATGATTGGACACTATAAGACCAGCTGTTGTTATGCTGTCTCGAGTATGCTCACGCATGCTCCTCGAGTTTGCATCGTAGTCGAGCAAATTAAGCTCCGACCCTTGTGTATGCCCATTGTAACACCTTGTCAGCCAGTCAATAAAATTTTGATACTCAACGAGTCCTCCTTGATTCATCCCGAAACGTGAAGTACTGCTAAGTATTGCTGTAACAGAAAAACAAGCGTGAGTAAATGGTGTGTAAAAAACAACGTCGTGATGATTGGACACTATGTGTGCAGCTACTGTTATTCTGCCCCGAGTATGCACACATATGCTCCGCAAGTTCGCATTGTATTCGAATAGATTAAGCTCTAACCCTTGTGGATGCTGATTGTAACGACTCGTCAGCCAGTCAATGGAATTTCGATACTCAACGAGTTCCTCTTGATTCATCCTGGAACGTGTAAAAATTCCGTCTCAACCAAATTTCAGATACCCCTGAAATAACCCTACTTTAGGAAGCTTGAATCGCCCTAACAAGCTTTCTAAAAAAAGTAACTCACTATAATCACAAAAATTTTTTTCAATATTCATATTTTCGTCATATCTCTTTTCCAGACTGATTTTTTGTAATTCCAATGAACTAAGTTGATACTTTTCCCACATTTTTAATCTCTTGGTTGATACCGAAATTCCCTAAATTCCTTTTAATACGATTAAAATTCAAGTTATCCTCCAAAAATCAAAAATTTTACAAAAAACTCCATTTTGAATATATTCAAACTAATTCTATGAAAATTCCGTCTCAACCAAACTCCAGATATCCCTGAAATAACTCTACTTCAGAAAGCTTGAATCGCCCTCACAAGCTTTCTAAAAAAAATAACTCACTATAAGCACAAATATTTTTTTCAATATTCATATTTTCGTCATATCTCTTTCCCAGACTGATTTTTCGAAATCCCAATGAATTAAGTTGCTACTTTTTCCACATTTGTAATTTCTTGGTTCATACCGAAATTCCCTAAATTCCTTTTAATACGATTAAAATTCAATTTATCCTCCAAAAATCAAATATTTTACAGAAAACTACATTTTGATCTTCTTTACATCAACTGTAGTAGAATTTCTCCTCAACCAAACGATATATCTCCCCCAAAAGACCGTACTTTAGATCATTTGAATTCCCCTAACAGGAAATCTCTTTAAAGTTACTCAACAAAATTGTATTTAAATTGCATTCTAGGCTGATATCTCCTTCTACAACTAATATATACACTTGTTGATGAACTACATGGATACTTTTTCATCATTTCCGATCTATTGGTTGATACATATGATAGCTCAGAGTTTTCGCAATTTTATAAACTAAATTCTTTTTATAAACTAGATTATGGCCTTTTTATAAACTAGAGAGATGCTCTTCCAGCATCTACATCAATTGGTTGAGACCAAATTTGATTCAACTACGTTTGAACCCGATTAAAATCCAACTTTTCTCCCAAAAATCAAAATTTCTTCAAAGAACTCCACTTTCATAATCTATACACCAACTGTATCAAACTCCGCCTCAACCAAACGATTGTTTTCATATATGTTATATATGTGTATAATCTGTTGTGAGAATGAAATTGATTGGACCACAGGGGAAATGAAACTATTTCGTGGGAATTCTAATCATGATTTTCGAATTCGATCAGTCTTTCAAATTCATTATTAGTTCGAGTGATCATCAGAGACTATTTCACTAAGAGAAAGCATTCTGCTAATCTCTTTTAGCAGCGTATTTTTTATTCTAAAAATCTTCTCTTAATGGTATTCAGAGTAGACATCATAAAGATTCAAGGAGGAAATCGGCACACAGATATTCCGCCCCCATCAAAAGAGCACACAGTTAGTCGACTCGAAACTCGAATCCAACGATGAATTGCGGTGATGCTAGCCTTGGAATCTCCAAGCCTTAGTAGCTCTTTTGATCCATCTCAATGCTAAGAGTTCTGGGGTCGTTGTAGATCCTTCCCGGGATAACCAAAGCGGATCCGTTATCCGGATGCTTCGGGTACGGCTTCCACAATTTCTTACCATCTTGGTCTCATCAAGATGCGAATGACCCGGGGGAGTATCGCCTGCGTAACACGTCTATGTAAACTGACCGAAGTGATGGCATTTGTTGGGAGCCAACTAATGTCGCTGTCCGGAGTCAACTGACAGACCAGTTAGACATTCGATCGTTGTTTATTGCCCCTAAGTGGAGCTCTTAAGGTGAAAGAAACAGCTCAACGTATTATTCATTTTATGTAAGTTTAAATGAATTGAATTTCACACGCCATTTCCTCAGGTTACTCCAGCCCATGCAAATATCACGTGTGATGAGCCAATATACTACCGTTGTAATTGATTAGACTTTGGTCCTTGTCAATAATCTAAATATTTCTTTCCTGCCCGTTTGATCAATTCAACACCGATGAACCCTGATCCCCTGTGCATCTCAATTCTTCGCTTACGTCACACTGGTTCCTAAGGCTGGAATTCATAGTCGTTAATCCGACATCAGGATCGGCGGATTAGGAGCGCTGTGATCGCTGTGCACAGATGTGAAATGCCTCGCCATGGCGATCGCAGCGCCCCGAATCCACCGACTCTAATCTCGGATTAACGACTATGAATTTTAGCCTAAGATTTGGGAGTATCGCACTCTTGCAATCACATGTCTCTGATCGATGCAGCATCGTTCAGAATGGTCTCTACTTGTTGGAAACGACCATGTTTGATAACGTTTGCAACGTGAGCTCCTCTGAAACTACACTAAATCAGTACTCTCAAGTTTGAGGGTTGAAATGCGCTTGAGTATCTGCCGACAATTGGCAAACTTGTCGTGGGCATATTCAACCCCAATAATACCTATTCCTTGCGCAAGCTCCTCTTTATTGATTACATCATGGAGGAGCACATAAATTCCTTGATTTTTGGTGGCATTCCTCGTTGGTACTCCTCAAGCCTATGAAACGCATTGCTGCCTCATCAAGCGCCAGTCGACATTGCCGTTCCATCTCAATGATGTCTATTCCGGCTTCGATAATATTTTCATCTTTGTCTCATGATGCTACTGTTATTCCCATTCGCGATGCCGTTATTCGATGCCTGGCTTGCACCACATATGCCTGATAATGACAACTTACACACTGTATTTTCTCGATCATCACAGTCATACGTCCTATATCATTGTAAGATGTGCCGTGATGATTGGACACTATGTGTAGAGCTGTTGTTATGCTCTCTCGAGTATGCTCACATATGCTCCTCAAGTTTGCATTGCAGTCGAGCAAATTAAGCTCCAACCCTTGTGTATGCCCATTGTAACACCTTGTCAGCCAGTCAATGAAATTTTGATACTCAACGAGTCCTCCTTGATTCATCCCGAAACGTGAAATACTGCTAAGTATTGCTGTGACAGAATAACAAGCGTGAGTAAATGGTGTGTAAAAAACAACGTCGTGATGATTGGACACTATGTGTGCAGCTACTGTTATTCTGCCCCGAGTATGCACTTATATGCTCCGCAAGTTCGCATTGTATTCGAATAGATTAAGCTCTAACCCTTGTGGATGCTGATTGTAACGACTCGTCAGCCAGTCAATGGAATTTCGATACTCAACGAGTTCCTCTTGATTCATCCTGGAACGTGTAGAAATTCCGTCTCAACGAAACTCCAGATACCCCTGAAATAACCCTACTTTAGGAAGCTTGAATCGCCCTAACAAGCTTTCTAAAAAAAGTAACTCACTATAATCACAAAAATTTTTTCCAATATTCATATTTTCGTCATATCTCTTTTCCAGACTGATTTTTTGTAATTCCAATGAACTAAGTTGATACTTTTCCCACATTTTTAATCTCTTGGTTGATACCGAAATTCCCTAAATTCCTTTTAATACGATTAAAATTCAATTTATCCTCCAAAAATCAAAAATTTTACAAAAAACTCCATTTTGAATATATTCAAACTAATTCTATGAAAATTCCGTCTCAACCAAACTCCAGATATCCCTGAAATAACTCTACTTCAGAAAGCTTGAATCGCCCTAACAAGCTTTCTAAAAAAAATAACTCACCATAAGCACAAATATTTTTTTCAATATTCATATTTTCGTCATATCTCTTTCCCAGCCTGATTTTTCGAAATTCCAATGAACTAAGTTGATACTTTTTCCACATTTGTAATCTCTTAGTTCATACCGAAATTCCCTAAATTCCTTTTAATACGATTAAAATTCAATTTATCCTCCAAAAATCAAATATTTTACAGAAAACTACATTTTGATCTTCTTTACATCAACTGTAGTAGAATTTCTCCTCAACCAAACGATATATCTCCCCCAAAAGACCGTACTTTAGATCATTTGAATTCCCCTAACAGCAAATCTCTTTAAAGTTACTCAACAAAATTGTATTTAAATTGCATTCTAGGCTGATATCTCCTTCTACAACTAATATATACACTTGTTGATGAACTACATGGATACTTTTTCATCATTTCCGATCTATTGGTTGATACATATGATAGCTCAGAGTTTTCGCAATTTTATAAACTAAATTCTTTTTATAAACTAGATTATGGCCTTTTTATAAACTAGAGAGATGCTCTTCCAGCATCTACATCAATTGGTTGAGACCAAATTTGATTCAACTACGTTTGAACCCGATTAAAATCCAACTTTTCTCCCAAAAATCAAAATTTCTTCAAAGAACTCCACTTTCATAATCTATACACCAACTGTATCAAACTCCGCCTCAACCAAACGATTGTTTTCATATATGTTATATATGTGTATAATCTGTTGTGAGAATGAAATTGATTGGACCACAGGGGAAATGAAACTATTTCGTGGGAATTCTAATCATGATTTTCGAATTCGATCAGTCTTTCAAATTCATTATTAGTTCGAGTGATCATCAGAGACTATTTCACTAAGAGAAAGCATTCTGCTAATCTCTTCTAGCAGCGTATTTTTTATTCTAATCTTAATGGTATTCAGAGTAGACATCATAAGGATTCAAGGAGGAAATCGGCACACAGATATTCCGCCCCCATCAAAAGAGCACACAGTTAGTCGACTCGAAACTCGAATCCAACGATGAATTGCGGTGATGCTAGCCTTGGAATCTCCAAGCCTTAGTAGCTCTTTTGATCCATCTCAATGCTAAGAGTTCTGGGGTCGTTGTAGATCCTTCCCGGGATAACCAAAGCGGATCCGTTATCCGGATGCTTCGGGTACGGCTTCCACAATTTCTTACCATCTTGGTCTCATCAAGATGCGAATGACCCGGGGGAGTATCGCCTGCGTAACACGTCTATGTAAACTGACCGAAGTGATGGCATTTGTTGGGAGCTAACTAATGTCGCTGTCCGGAGTCAACTGACAGACCAGTTAGACATTCGATCGTTGTTTATTGCGCCTAAGTGGAGCTCTTGAGGTGAAAGAAACAGCTCAACGTATTATTCATTTTATGTAAGTTTAAATGAGTTGAATTCCACACGCCATTTCCTCAGGTTACTCCAGCCCATGCAAATATCACGTGTAATGAGCCAATATACTACCGTTGTAATTGATTAGACTTTGGTCCTTGTCAATAATCTAAATATTTCTTTCCTGCCCGTTTGATCAATTCAACACCCGATGAACCCTGATCCCCTGTGCATCTCAATTCTTCGCTTACGTCACACTGGTTCCTAAGGCTGGAATTCATAGTCGTTAATCCGACATCAGGATCGGCGGATTAGGAGCGCTGTGATCGCTGTGCACAGATGTGAAATGCCTCGCCATGGCGATCGCAGCGCCCCGAATCCACCGACTCTAATCTCGGATTAACGACTATGAATTCCAGCCTAAGATTTGGGAGTATCACACTCTTGCAATCACATGTCTCTGATCGATGCAGCATCGTTCAGAATGGTCTCTACTTGTTGGAAACGACCATGTTTGATAACGTTTGCAACGTGAGCTCCTCTGAAACTACACTAAATCAGTACTCTCAAGTTTGAGGGTTGAAATGCGCTTGAGTATCTGCCGACAATTGGCAAACTTGTCGTGGGCATATTCAACCCCAATAATACCTATTCCTTGCGCAAGCTCCTCTTTATTGATTACATCATGGAGGAGCACATAAATTCCTTGATTTTTGGTGGCATTCCTCGTTGGTACTCCTCAAGCCTATGAAACGCATTGCTGCCTCATCAAGCGCCAGTCGACATTGCCGTTCCATCTCAATGATGTCTATTCCGGCTTCGATAATATTTTCATCTTTGTCTCATGATGCTACTGTTATTCCCATTCGCGATGCCGTTATTCGATGCCTGGCTTGCACCACATATGCCTGATAATGACAACTTACACACTGTATTTTCTCGATCATCACAGTCATACGTCCTATATCATTGTAAGATGTGCCGTGATGATTGGACACTATGTGTAGAGCTGTTGTTATGCTCTCTCGAGTATGCTCACATATGCTCCTCAAGTTTGCATTGCAGTCGAGCAAATTAAGCTCCAACCCTTGTGTATGCCCATTGTAACACCTTGTCAGCCAGTCAATGAAATTTTGATACTCAACGAGTCCTCCTTGATTCATCCCGAAACGTGAAATACTGCTAAGTATTGCTGTGACAGAAAAACAAGCGTGAGTAAATGGTGTGTAAAAAACAACGTCGTGATGATTGGACACTATGTGTGCAGCTACTGTTATTCTGCCCCGAGTATGCACTTATATGCTCCGCAAGTTCGCATTGTATTCGAATAGATTAAGCTCTAACCCTTGTGGATGCTGATTGTAACGACTCGTCAGCCAGTCAATGGAATTTCGATACTCAACGAGTTCCTCTTGATTCATCCTGGAACGTGTAGAAATTCCGTCTCAACGAAACTCCAGATACCCCTGAAATAACCCTACTTTAGGAAGCTTGAATCGCCCTAACAAGCTTTCTAAAAAAAGTAACTCACTATAATCACAAAAATTTTTTTCAATATTCATATTTTCGTCATATCTCTTTTCCAGACTGATTTTTTGTTATTCCAATGAACTAAGTTGATACTTTTCCCACATTTTTAATCTCTCGGTTGATACCGAAATTCCCTAAATTCCTTTTAATACGATTAAAATTCAATTTATCCTCCAAAAATCAAAAATTTTACAAAAAACTCCATTTTGAATATATTCAAACTAATTCTATGAAAATTCCGTCTCAACCAAACTCCAGATATCCCTGAAATAACTCTACTTCAGGAAGCTTGAATCGCCCTAACGAGCTTTCTAAAAAAAATAACTCACTATAAGCACAAATATTTTTTTCAATATTCATATTTTCGTCATATCTCTTTCCCAGACTGATTTTTCGAAATTCCAATGAACTAAGTTGATACTTTTTCCACATTTGTAATCTCTTGGTTCATACCGAAATTCCCTAAATTCCTTTTAATACGATTAAAATTCAATTTATCCTCCAAAAATCAAATATTTTACAGAAAACTACATTTTGATCTTCTTTACATCAACTGTAGTAGAATTTCTCCTCAACCAAACGATATATCTCCCCCAAAAGACCGTACTTTAGATCATTTGAATTCCCCTAACAGCAAATCTCTTTAAAGTTACTCAACAAAATTGTATTTAAATTGCATTCTAGGCTGATATCTCCTTCTACAACTAATATATACACTTGTTGATGAACTACATGGATACTTTTTCATCATTTCCGATCTATTGGTTGATACATATGATAGCTCAGAGTTTTCGCAATTTTATAAACTAAATTCTTTTTATAAACTAGATTATGGCCTTTTTATAAACTAGAGAGATGCTCTTCCAGCATCTACATCAATTGGTTGAGACCAAATTTGATTCAACTACGTTTGAACCCGATTAAAATCCAACTTTTCTCCCAAAAATCAAAATTTCTTCAAAGAACTCCACTTTCATAATCTATACACCAACTGTATCAAACTCCGCCTCAACCAAACGATTGTTTTCATATATGTTATATATGTGTATAATCTGTTGTGAGAATGAAATTGATTGGACCACAGGGGAAATGAAACTATTTCGTG
Organism: Eretmocerus hayati; assembly: GCA_029851415.1. Classification (NCBI taxonomy): domain Eukaryota; kingdom Metazoa; phylum Arthropoda; class Insecta; order Hymenoptera; family Aphelinidae; genus Eretmocerus; species Eretmocerus hayati. The sequence goes on along the minus strand of CM056741.1, from coordinate 34,660,867 downwards.
GGAATTCTAATCATGATTTTCGAATTCGATCAGTCTTTCAAATTCATTATTAGTTCGAGTGATCATCAGAGACTATTTCACTAAGAGAAAGCATTCTGCTAATCTCTTTTAGCAGCGTATTTTTTATTCTAAAAATCTTCTCTTAATGGTATTCAGAGTAGACATCATAAGGATTCAAGGAGGAAATCGGCACACAGATATTCCGCCCCCATCAAAAGAGCACACAGTTAGTCGACTCGAAACTCGAATCCAACGATGAATTGCGGTGATGCTAGCCTTGGAATCTCCAAGCCTTAGTAGCTCTTTTGATCCATCTCAATGCTAAGAGTTCTGGGGTCGTTGTAGATCCTTCCCGGGATAACCAAAGCGGATCCGTTATCCGGATGCTTCGGGTACGGCTTCCACAATTTCTTACCATCTTGGTCTCATCAAGATGCGAATGACCCGGGGGAGTATCGCCTGCGTAACACGTCTATGTAAACTGACCGAAGTGATGGCATTTGTTGGGAGCCAACTAATGTCGCTGTCCGGAGTCAACTGACAGACCAGTTAGACATTCGATCGTTGTTTATTGCCCCTAAGTGGAGCTCTTAAGGTGAAAGAAACAGCTCAACGTATTATTCATTTTATGTAAGTTTAAATGAATTGAATTTCACACGCCATTTCCTCAGGTTACTCCAGCCCATGCAAATATCACGTGTAATGAGCCAATATACTACCGTTGTAATTGATTAGACTTTGGTCCCTGTCAATAATCTAAATATTTCTTTCCTGCCCGTTTGATCAATTCAACACCCGATGAACCCTGATCCCCTGTGCATCTCAATTCTTCGCTTACGTCACACTGGTTCCTAAGGCTGGAATTCATAGTCGTTAATCCGACATCAGGATCGGCGGATTAGGAGCGCTGTGATCGCTGTGCACAGATGTGAAATGCCTCGCCATGGCGATCGCAGCGCCCCGAATCCACCGACTCTAATCTCGGGTTAACGACTATGAATTCCAGCCTAAGATTTGGGAGTATCACACTCTTGCAATCACATGTCTCTGATCGATGCAGCATCGTTCAGAATGGTCTCTACTTGTTGGAAACGACCATGTTCGATAACGTTTGCAACGTGAGCTCCTCTGAAACTACACTAAATCAGTACTCTCAAGTTTGAGGGTTGAAATGCGCTTGAGTATCTGCCGACAATTGGCAAACTTGTCGTGGGCATATTCAACCCCAATAATACCTATTCCTTGCGCAAGCTCCTCTTTATTGATTACATCATGGAGGAGCACATAAATTCCTTGATTTTTGGTGGCATTCCTCGTTGGTACTCCTCAAGCCTATGAAACGCATTGCTGCCTCATCAAGCGCCAGTCGACATTGCCGTTCCATCTCAATGATGTCTATTCCGGCTTCGATAATATTTTCATCTTTGTCTCATGATGCTACTGTTATTCCCATTCGCGATGCCGTTATTCGATGCCTGGCTTGCACCACATATGCCTGATAATGACAACTTACACACTGTATTTTCTCGATCATCACAGTCATACGTCCTATATCATTGTAAGATGTGCCGTGATGATTGGACACTATGTGTAGAGCTGTTGTTATGCTCTCTCGAGTATGCTCACATATGCTCCTCAAGTTTGCATTGCAGTCGAGCAAATTAAGCTCCAACCCTTGTGTATGCCCATTGTAACACCTTGTCAGCCAGTCAATAAAATTTTGATACTCAACGAGTCCTCCTTGATTCATCCCGAAACGTGAAGTACTGCTAAGTATTGCTGTAACAGAAAAACAAGCGTGAGTAAATGGTGTGTAAAAAACAACGTCGTGATGATTGGACACTATGTGTGCAGCTACTGTTATTCTGCCCCGAGTATGCACTTATATGCTCCGCAAGTTCGCATTGTATTCGAATAGATTAAGCTCTAACCCTTGTGGATGCTGATTGTAACGACTCGTCAGCCAGTGAATGGAATTTCGATACTCAACGAGTTCCTCTTGATTCATCCTGGAACGTGTAAAAATTCCGTCTCAACCAAACTTCAGATACCCCTGAAATAACCCTACTTTAGGAAGCTTGAATCGCCCTAACAAGCTTTCTAAAAAAAGTAACTCACTATAATCACAAAAATTTTTTTCAATATTCATATTTTCGTCATATCTCTTTTCCAGACTGATTTTTTGTAATTCCAATGAACTAAGTTGATACTTTTCCCACATTTTTAATCTCTTGGTTGATACCGAAATTCCCTAAATTCCTTTTAATACGATTAAAATTCAATTTATCCTCCAAAAATCAAAAATTTTACAAAAAACTCCATTTTGAATATATTCAAACTAATTCTATGAAAATTCCGTCTCAACCAAACTCCAGATATCCCTGAAATAACTCTACTTCAGAAAGCTTGAATCGCCCTAACAAGCTTTCTAAAAAAAATAACTCACTATAAGCACAAATATTTTTTTCAATATTCATATTTTCGTCATATCTCTTTCCCAGCCTGATTTTTCGAAATTCCAATGAACTAAGTTGATACTTTTTCCACATTTGTAATCTCTTAGTTCATACCGAAATTCCCTAAATTCCTTTTAATACGATTAAAATTCAATTTATCCTCCAAAAATCAAATATTTTACAGAAAACTACATTTTGATCTTCTTTACATCAACTGTAGTAGAATTTCTCCTCAACCAAACGATATATCTCCCCCAAAAGACCGTACTTTAGATCATTTGAATTCCCCTAACAGCGAATCTCTTCAAAGTTACTCAACAAAATTGTATTTAAATTGCATTCTAGGCTGATATCTCCTTCTACAACTAATATATACACTTGTTGATGAACTACATGGATGCTTTTTCATCATTTCCGATCTATTGGTTGATACATATGATAGCTCAGAGTTTTCGCAATTTTATAAACTAAATTTTTTTTATAAACTGGATTATGGCCTTTTTATAAACTAGAGAGATGCTCTTCCAGCATCTACATCAATTGGTTGAGACCAAATTTGATTCAACTACGTTTGAACCCGATTAAAATCCAACTTTTCTCCCAAAAATCAAAATTTCTTCAAAGAACTCCACTTTCATAATCTATACACCGACTGTATCAAACTCCGCCTCAACCAAACGATTGTTTTCATATATGTTATATATGTGTATAATCTGTTGTGAGAATGAAATTGATTGGACCACAGGGGAAATGAAACTATTTCGTGGGAATTCTAATCATGATTTTCGAATTCGATCAGTCTTTCAAATTCATTATTAGTTCGAGTGATCATCAGAGACTATTTCACTAAGAGAAAGCATTCTGCTAATCTCTTCTAGCAGCGTATTTTTTATTCTAATCTTAATGGTATTCAGAGTAGACATCATAAGGATTCAAGGAGGAAATCGGCACACAGATATTCCGCCCCCATCAAAAGAGCACACAGTTAGTCGACTCGAAACTCGAATCCAACGATGAATTGCGGTGATGCTAGCCTTGGAATCTCCAAGCCTTAGTAGCTCTTTTGATCCATCTCAATGCTAAGAGTTCTGGGGTCGTTGTAGATCCTTCCCGGGATAACCAAAGCGGATCCGTTATCCGGATGCTTCGGGTACGGCTTCCACAATTTCTTACCATCTTGGTCTCATCAAGATGCGAATGACCCGGGGGAGTATCGCCTGCGTAACACGTCTATGTAAACTGACCGAAGTGATGGCATTTGTTGGGAGCTAACTAATGTCGCTGTCCGGAGTCAACTGACAGACCAGTTAGACATTCGATCGTTGTTTATTGCGCCTAAGTGGAGCTCTTAAGGTGAAAGAAACAGCTCAACGTATTATTCATTTTATGTAAGTTTAAATGAGTTGAATTCCACACGCCATTTCCTCAGGTTACTCCAGCCCATGCAAATATCACGTGTAATGAGCCAATATACTACCGTTGTAATTGATTAGACTTTGGTCCTTGTCAATAATCTAAATATTTCTTTCCTGCCCGTTTGATCAATTCAACACCCGATGAACCCTGATCCCCTGTGCATCTCAATTCTTCGCTTACGTCACACTGGTCCCTAAGGCTGGAATTCATAGTCGTTAATCCGACATCAGGATCGGCGGATTAGGAGCGCTGTGATCGCTGTGCACAGATGTGAAATGCCTCGCCATGGCGATCGCAGCGCCCCGAATCCACCGACTCTAATCTCGGATTAACGACTATGAATTCCAGCCTAAGATTTGGGAGTATCACACTATTGCAATCACATGTCTCTGATCGATGCAGCATCGTTCAGAATGGTCTCTACTTGTTGGAAACGACCATGTTTGATAACGTTTGCAACGTGAGCTCCTCTGAAACTACACTAAATCAGTACTCTCAAGTTTGAGGGTTGAAATGCGCTTGAGTATCTGCCGACAATTGGCAAACTTGTCGTGGGCATATTCAACCCCAATAATACCTATTCCTTGCGCAAGCTCCTCTTTATTGATTACATCATGGAGGAGCACATAAATTCCTTGATTTTTGGTGGCATTCCTCGTTGGTACTCCTCAAGCCTATGAAACGCATTGCTGCCTCATCAAGCGCCAGTCGACATTGCCGTTCCATCTCAATGATGTCTATTCCGGCTTCGATAATATTTTCATCTTTGTCTCATGATGCTACTGTTATTCCCATTCGCGATGCCGTTATTCGATGCCTGGCTTGCACCACATATGCCTGATAATGACAACTTACACACTGTATTTTCTCGATCATCACAGTCATACGTCCTATATCATTGTAAGATGTGCCGTGATGATTGGACACTATGTGTAGAGCTGTTGTTATGCTCTCTCGAGTATGCTCACATATGCTCCTCAAGTTTGCATTGCAGTCGAGCAAATTAAGCTCCAACCCTTGTGTATGCCCATTGTAACACCTTGTCAGCCAGTCAATAAAATTTTGATACTCAACGAGTCCTCCTTGATTCATCCCGAAACGTGAAATACTGCTAAGTATTGCTGTGACAGAAAAACAAGCGTGAGTAAATGGTGTGTAAAAAACAACGTCGTGATGATTGGACACTATGTGTGCAGCTACTGTTATTCTGCCCCGAGTATGCACTTATATGCTCCGCAAGTTCGCATTGTATTCGAATAGATTAAGCTCTAACCCTTGTGGATGCTGATTGTAACGACTCGTCAGCCAGTCAATGGAATTTCGATACTCAACGAGTTCCTCTTGATTCATCCTGGAACGTGTAAAAATTCCGTCTCAACCAAACTTCAGATACCCCTGAAATAACCCTACTTTAGGAAGCTTGAATCGCCCTAACAAGCTTTCTAAAAAAAGTAACTCACTATAATCACAAAAATTTTTTTCAATATTCATATTTTCGTCATATCTCTTTTCCAGACTGATTTTTTGTTATTCCAATAAACTAAGTTGATACTTTTCCCACATTTTTAATCTCTCGGTTGATACCGAAATTCCCTAAATTCCTTTTAATACGATTAAAATTCAATTTATCCTCCAAAAATCAAAAATTTTACAAAAAACTCCATTTTGAATATATTCAAACTAATTCTATGAAAATTCCGTCTCAACCAAACTCCAGATATCCCTGAAATAACTCTACTTCAGGAAGCTTGAATCGCCCTAACTAGCTTTCAAAAAAAAATAACTCACTATAAGCACAAATATTTTTTTCAATATTCATATTTTCGTCATATCTCTTTCCCAGACTGACTTTTCGAAATTCCAATGAACTAAGTTGATACTTTTTCCACATTTGTAATCTCTTGGTTCATACCGAAATTCCCTCAATTCCTTTTAATACGATTAAAATTCAATTTATCCTCCAAAAATCAAATATTTTACAGAAAACTACATTTTGATCTTCTTTACATCAACTGTAGTAGAATTTCTCCTCAACCAAACGATATATCTCCCCCAAAAGACCGTACTTTAGATCATTTGAATTCCCCTAACAGCAAATCTCTTTAAAGTTACTCAACAAAATTGTATTTAAATTGCATTCTAGGCTGATATCTCCTTCTACAACTAATATATACACTTGTTGATGAACTACATGGATACTTTTTCATCATTTCCGATCTATTGGTTGATACATATGATAGCTCAGAGTTTTCGCAATTTTATAAACTAAATTCTTTTTATAAACTAGATTATGGCCTTTTTATAAACTAGAGAGATGCTCTTCCAGCATCTACATCAATTGGTTGAGACCAAATTTGATTCAACTACGTTTGAACCCGATTAAAATCCAACTTTTCTCCCAAAAATCAAAATTTCTTCAAAGAACTCCACTTTCATAATCTATACACCAACTGTATCAAACTCCGCCTCAACCAAACGATTGTTTTCATATATGTTATATATGTGTATAATCTGTTGTGAGAATGAAATTGATTGGACCACAGGGGAAATGAAACTATTTCGTGGGAATTCTAATCATGATTTTCGAAATCGAGTGATCATCAGAGACTATTTCACTAAGAGAAAGCATTCTGCTAATCTCTTTTAGCAGCGTATTTTTTATTCTAAAAATCTTCTCTTAATGGTATTCAGAGTAGACATCATAAGGATTCAAGGAGGAAATCGGCACACAGATATTCCGCCCCCATCAAAAGAGCACACAGTTAGTCGACTCGAAACTCGAATCCAACGATGAATTGCGGTGATGCTAGCCTTGGAATCTCCAAGCCTTAGTAGCTCTTTTGATCCATCTCAATGCTAAGAGTTCTGGGGTCGTTGTAGATCCTTCCCGGGATAACCAAAGCGGATCCGTTATCCGGATGCTTCGGGTACGGCTTCCACAATTTCTTACCATCTTGGTCTCATCAAGATGCGAATGACCCGGGGGAGTATCGCCTGCGTAACACGTCTATGTAAACTGACCGAAGTGATGGCATTTGTTGGGAGCTAACTAATGTCGCTGTCCGGAGTCAACTGACAGACCAGTTAGACATTCGATCGTTGTTTATTGCGCCTAAGTGGAGCTCTTAAGGTGAAAGAAACAGCTCAACGTATTATTCATTTTATGTAAGTTTAAATGAGTTGAATTCCACACGCCATTTCCTCAGGTTACTCCAGCCCATGCAAATATCACGTGTAATGAGCCAATATACTACCGTTGTAATTGATTAGACTTTGGTCCTTGTCAATAATCTAAATATTTCTTTCCTGCCCGTTTGATCAATTCAACACCCGATGAACCCTGATCCCCTGTGCATCTCAATTCTTCGCTTACGTCACACTGGTCCCTAAGGCTGGAATTCATAGTCGTTAATCCGACATCAGGATCGGCGGATTAGGAGCGCTGTGATCGCTGTGCACAGATGTGAAATGCCTCGCCATGGCGATCGCAGCGCCCCGAATCCACCGACTCTAATCTCGGATTAACGACTATGAATTCCAGCCTAAGATTTGGGAGTATCACACTCTTGCAATCACATGTCTCTGATCGATGCAGCATCGTTCAGAATGGTCTCTACTTGTTGGAAACGACCATGTTTGATAACGTTTGCAACGTGAGCTCCTCTGAAACTACACTAAATCAGTACTCTCAAGTTTGAGGGTTGAAATGCGCTTGAGTATCTGCCGACAATTGGCAAACTTGTCGTGGGCATATTCAACCCCAATAATACCTATTCCTTGCGCAAGCTCCTCTTTATTGATTACATCATGGAGGAGCACATAAATTCCTTGATTTTTGGTGGCATTCCTCGTTGGTACTCCTCAAGCCTATGAAACGCATTGCTGCCTCATCAAGCGCCAGTCGACATTGCCGTTCCATCTCAATGATGTCTATTCCGGCTTCGATAATATTTTCATCATTGTCTCATGATGCTACTGTTATTCCCATTCGCGATGCCGTTATTCGATGCCTGGCTTGCACCACATATGCCTGATAATGACAACTTACACACTGTATTTTCTCGATCATCACAGTCATACGTCCTATATCATTGTAAGATGTGCCGTGATGATTGGACACTATGTGTAGAGCTGTTGTTATGCTGTCTCGAGTATGCTCACATATGCTCCTCAAGTTTGGATTGCAGTCGAGCAAATTAAGCTCCAACCCTTGTGTATGCCCATTGTAACACCTTGTCAGCCAGTCAATAAAATTTTGATACTCAACGAGTCCTCCTTGATTCATCCCGAAACGTGAAGTACTGCTAAGTATTGCTGTAACAGAAAAACAAGCGTGAGTAAATGGTGTGTAAAAAACAACGTCGTGATGATTGGACACTATGTGTGCAGCTACTGTTATTCTGACCCGAGTATGCACACATATGCTCCGCAAGTTCGCATTGTATTCGAATAGATTAAGCTCTAACCCGTGTGGATGCTGATTGTAACGACTCGTCAGCCAGTCAATGGAATTTCGATACTCAACGAGTTCCTCTTGATTCATCCTGGAACGTGTGAAAATTCCGTCTCAACCAAACTTCAGATACCCCTGAAATAACCCTACTTTAGGAAGCTTGAATCGCCCTAACAAGCTTTCTAAAAAAAGTAACTCACTATAATCACAAAAATTTTTCTCAATATTCATATTTTCGTCATATCTCTTTTCCAGACTGATTTTTTGTAATTCCAATGAACTAAGTTGATACTTTTCCCACATTTTTAATCTCTTGGTTGATACCGAAATTCCCTAAATTCCTTTTAATACGATTAAAATTCAATTTATCCTCCAAAAATCAAAAATTTTACAAAAAACTCCATTTTGAATATATTCAAACTAATTCTATGAAAATTCCGTCTCAACCAAACTCCAGATATCCCTGGAATAACTCTACTTCAGAAAGCTTGAATCGCCCTAACAAGCTTTCTAAAAAAAAATAACTCACTATAAGCACAAATATTTTTTTCAATATTCATATTTTCGTCATATCTCTTTCCCAGCCTGATTTTTCGAAATTCCAATGAACTAAGTTGATACTTTTTCCACATTTGTAATCTCTTAGTTCATACCGAAATTCCCTAAATTCCTTTTAATACGATTAAAATTCAATTTATCCTCCAAAAATCAAATATTTTACAGAAAACTACATTTTGATCTTCTTTACATCAACTGTAGTAGAATTTCTCCTCAACCAAACGATATATCTCCCCCAAAAGACCGTACTTTAGATCATTTGAATTCCCCTAACAGCGAATCTCTTCAAAGTTACTCAACAAAATTGTATTTAAATTGCATTCTAGGCTGATATCTCCTTCTACAACTAATATATACACTTGTTGATGAACTACATGGATGCTTTTTCATCATTTCCGATCTATTGGTTGATACATATGATAGCTCAGAGTTTTCGCAATTTTATAAACTAAATTTTTTTTATAAACTGGATTATGGCCTTTTTATAAACTAGAGAGATGCTCTTCCAGCATCTACATCAATTGGTTGAGACCAAATTTGATTCAACTACGTTTGAACCCGATTAAAATCCAACTTTTCTCCCAAAAATCAAAATTTCTTCAAAGAACTCCACTTTCATAATCTATACACCGACTGTATCAAACTCCGCCTCAACCAAACGATTGTTTTCATATATGTTATATATGTGTATAATCTGTTGTGAGAATGAAATTGATTGGACCACAGGGGAAATGAAACTATTTCGTGGGAATTCTAATCATGATTTTCGAATTCGATCAGTCTTTCAAATTCATTATTAGTTCGAGTGATCATCAGAGACTATTTCACTAAGAGAAAGCATTCTGCTAATCTCTTCTAGCAGCGTATTTTTTATTCTAATCTTAATGGTATTCAGAGTAGACATCATAAGGATTCAAGGAGGAAATCGGCACACAGATATTCCGCCCCCATCAAAAGAGCACACAGTTAGTCGACTCGAAACTCGAATCCAACGATGAATTGCGGTGATGCTAGCCTTGGAATCTCCAAGCCTTAGTAGCTCTTTTGATCCATCTCAATGCTAAGAGTTCTGGGGTCGTTGTAGATCCTTCCCGGGATAACCAAAGCGGATCCGTTATCCGGATGCTTCGGGTACGGCTTCCACAATTTCTCACCATCTTGGTCTCATCAAGATGCGAATGACCCGGGGGAGTATCGCCTGCGTAACACGTCTATGTAACCTGACCGAAGTGATGGCATTTGTTGGGAGCCAACTAATATCGCTGTCCGGAGTCAACTGACAGACCAGTTAGACATTCGATCGCTGTTAATTGCCCCTACGTGGAGCTCTTGAGGTGAAAGAAACAGCTCAACGTATTATTCATTTTATGTAAGTTTAAATGAAATGAATTTCACACGCCATTTCCTCAGGTTACTCCAGCACATGCAAATATCACGTGTAATGAGCCAATATACTACCGTTGTAATTGATTAGACTTTGGTCCTTGTCAATAATCTAAATATTTCTTTCCTGCCCATTTGATCAATTCAACACCCGATGAACCCTGATCCCCTGTGCATCTCAATTCTTCGGTTACGTCACACTGGTCCCTAAGGCTGGAATTCATAGTCGTTAATCCGAGATCAGGATCGGCGGATTAGGAGCGCTGTGATCGCTGTGCACAGATGTAAAATGCCTCGCCATGGCGATCGCAGCGCCCTAAATCCACCGACTCTAATCTCGGATTAACGACTATGAATTCCAGCCTAAGATTTGGGAGTATCACACTCTTGCAATCACATGTCTCTGATCGATGCAGCATCGTTCAGAATGGTCTCTCCTTGTTGGAAACGACCATGTTTGATATCGGTAGCAACGTGAGTCCCTCTAAAACTACACTAAATCAGTGCTCTCAAGTTTGAGGGTTGAAATGCGCTTGAGTATCTGCCGACAATTGGCAAACTTGTCGTGGGCATATTCAACCCCAATAATACCTATTCCTTGCGCAAGCTCTTCTTTATTGATTACATCATGGAGGAGCACATAAATTCCATGATTTTTGGTGGCATTCCTCGTTGGTACTCCTCAAGCCTATAAAACGCACTGCTGCCTCATCAAGCGCCAGTCGACATTGCCACTCCATCTCAATGATGTCTGTTCCGGCTTCGATAATATTTTCACCATTGTCTCATGATGCTACTGTTATTCCCATTCGCGATGCCGTTATTCGATGCCTGGCTTGCACCACATATGCCTGATAATGACAACTTACACACTGTATTCTCTCGATCATCACAGTCATACGTCCTATATCATTGTAAGATGCGCCGTGATGATTGGACACTATGTGTGCAGCTGTTGTTATGCTGTCTCGAGTATGCTCACATATGCTCCTCAAGTTTGCATTGTAGTCGAGCAAATTAAGCTCCAACCCTTGTGTATGCCCATTGTAACACCTTGTCAGCCAGTCAATGAAATTTTGATACTCAGCGAGTCCTCCTTGATTCATCCCGAAACGTGAAGTACTGCTAAGTATTGCTGTAACAGAAAAACAAGCGTGAGTAAATGGTGTGTAAAGAACAACGTCGTGATGATTGGACACTATGTGTGCAGCTACTGTTATTCTGCCCCGAGTATGCACACATATGCTCCGCAAGTTCGCATTGTATTCGAATAGATTAAGCTCTAACCCTTGTGGATGCTGATTGTAACGACTCGTCAGCCAGTGAATGGAATTTCGATACTCAACGAGTTCCTCTTGATTCATCCTGGAACGTGTAAAAATTCCGTCTCAACCAAACTTCAGATACCCCTGAAATAACCCTACTTTAGGAAGCTTGAATCGCCCTAACAAGCTTTCTAAAAAAAGTAACTCACTATAATCACAAAAATTTTTTTCAACATTCATATTTTCGTCATATCTCTTTTCCAGACTGATTTTTTATAATTCCAATCAACTAAGTTGATACTTTTCCCACATTTTTAATCTCTTGGTTGATACCGAAATTCCCTAAATTCCTTTTAATACGATTAAAATTCAATTTATCCTCCAAAAATCAAAAATTTTACAAAAAACTCCATTTTGAATATATTCAAACTAATTCTATGAAAATTCTTTCTCAACCAAACTCCAGATATCCCTGAAATAACTCTACTTCAGAAAGCTTGAATCGCCCTAACAAGCTTTCTAAAAAAAATAACTCACTATAAGCACAAATATTTTTTTCAATATTCATATTTTCGTCATATCTCTTTCCCAGACTGATTTTTCGAAATTCCAATGAACTAAGTTGATACTTTTTCCACATTTGTAATCTCTTGGTTCATACCGAAATTCCCTAAATTCCTTTTAATACGATTAAAATTCAATTTATCCTCCAAAAATCAAATATTCTACAGAAAACTACATTTTGATCTTCTTTACATCAACTGTAGTAGAATTTCTCCTCAACCAAACGATATATCTCCCCCAAAAGACCGTACTTTAGATCATTTGAATTCCCCTAACAGCAAATCTCTTTAAAGTTACTCAACAAAATTGTATTTAAATTGCATTCTAGGCTGATATCTCCTTCTACAACTAATATATACACTTGTTGATGAACTACATGGATACTTTTTCATCATTTCCGATCTATTGGTTGATACATATGATAGCTCAGAGTTTTCGCAATTTTATAAACTAAATTCTTTTTATAAACTAGATTATGGCCTTTTTATAAACTAGAGAGATGCTCTTCCAGCATCTACATCAATTGGTTGAGACCAAATTTGATTCAACTACGTTTGAACCCGATTAAAATCCAACTTTTCTCCCAAAAATCAAAATTTCTTCAAAGAACTCCACTTTCATAATCTATACACCAACTGTATCAAACTCCGCCTCAACCAAACGATTGTTTTCATATATGTTATATATGTGTAGAATCTGTTGTGAGAATGAAATTGATTGGACCACAGGGGAAATGAAACTATTTCGTGGGAATTCTAATCATGATTTTCGAATTCGATCAGTCTTTCAAATTCATTATTAGTTCGAGTGATCATCAGAGACTATTTCACTGAGAGAAAGCATTCTGCTAATCTCTTTCAGCAGCGTATTATTTATTCTAAAAATCTTCTCTTAATGGTATTCAGAGTAGACATTGTGACGTGGGGTGTCGGCGACCAGTGAAATGACTCGTGGAAATGATGTAAGATATATATTGAATGGAAGAATGACTTATACACAATCTGCGTGTTTTGAGATAGAGTGATGATGGGTACTCCCGAAATGGGAGTCCCCGAGCGGTCTGATGCGGCGCGCGCGAGTCGTGGCTTATATGCCCTCGACTCGTCGCGTGTCGCCCAGTGTAAAAGTGCAAAGGTCAGCAAAACGTGATCGCGCGATGCATTCCTCGCGGTATGCATCGAGCGATCGGTCTTGCAGAACCGACGGCAGAGTGATTGACCAACAAGGGCAATCACCTATGGCGTCACAACATCATAAGGATCCAAGGAGGAAATCGGCACACAGATATTCCGCCCCCATCAAAAGAACACACAGTTAGTCGACTCGAACCTCGAATCCAACGATGAATTGCGGTGATGCTGGCCTTGGAATCTCCAAGCCTTAGTAGCTCTTTTGATCCATCTCAATGCTAAGAGTTCTGGGGTCGTTGTAGATCCTCCCCGGGATAACCAAAGCGGATCCGTTATCCGGATGCTTCGGGTACGGCTTCCACAATTTCTTACCATCTTGGTCTCATCAAGATGCGAATGACCCGGGGGAGTATCGCCTGCGTAACACGTCTATGTAAACTGACCGAAGTGATGGCATTTGTTGGGAGCCAACTAATGTCGCTGTCCGGAGTCAACTGACAGACCAGTTAGACATTCGATCGTTGTTTATTGCCCCTAAGTGGAGCTCTTAAGGTGAAAGAAACAGCTCAACTTATTATTCATTTTATGTAAGTTTAAATGAATTGAATTTCACACGCCATTTCCTCAGGTTACTCCAGCCCATGCAAATATCACGTGTAATGAGCCAATATACTACCGTTGTAATTGATTAGACTTTGGTCCTTGTCAATAATCTAAATATTTCTTTCCTGCCCGTTTGATCAATTCAACACCGATGAACCCTGATCCCCTGTGCATCTCAATTCTTCGCTTACGTCACACTGGTTCCTAAGGCTGGAATTCATAGTCGTTAATCCGACATCAGGATCGGCGGATTAGGAGCGCTGTGATCGCTGTGCACAGATGTGAAATGCCTCGCCATGGCGATCGCAGCGCCCCGAATCCACCGACTCTAATCTCGGATTAACGACTATGAATTCCAGCCTAAGATTTGGGAGTATCACACTCTTGCAATCACATGTCTCTGATCGATGCAGCATCGTTCAGAATGGTCTCTACTTGTTGGAAACGACCATGTTTGATAACGTTTGCAACGTGAGCTCCTCTGAAACTACACTAAATCAGTACTCTCAAGTTTGAGGGTTGAAATGCGCTTGAGTATCTGCCGACAATTGGCAAACTTGTCGTGGGCATATTTAACCCCAATAATACCTATTCCTTGCGCAAGCTCCTCTTCATTGATTACATCATGGAGGAGCACATAAATTCCTTGATTTTTGGTGACATTCCTCGTTGGTACTCCTCAAGCCCATGAAACGCATTGCTGCCTCATCGAGCGCCAGTCGACATTGCCATTCCATCTCAATGATGTCTGTTCCGGCTTCGATAATATTTTCACCATTGTCTCATGATGCTACTGTTATTCCCATTCGCGATGCCGTTATTCGATGCCTGGCTTGCACCACATATGCCTGATAATGACAACTTACACACTGTATTCTCTCGATCATCACAGTCATACGTCCTATATCATTGTAAGATGCGCCGTGATGATTGGACACTATAAGACCAGCTGTTGTTATGCTGTCTCGAGTATGCTCACGCACTCTCCTCGAGTTTGCATCGTAGTCGAGCAAATTAAGCTCCGACCCTTGTGTATGCCCATTGTAACACCTTGTCAGCCAGTCAATAAAATTTTGATACTCAACGAGTCCTCCTTGATTCATCCCGAAACGTGAAGTACTGCTAAGTATTGCTGTAACAGAAAAACAAGCGTGAGTAAATGATGTGTAAAAAACAACGTCGTGATGATTGGACACTATGTGTGCAGCTACTGTTATTCTGCCCCGAGTATGCACACATATGCTCCGCAAGTTCGCATTGTATTCGAATAGATTAAGCTCTAACCCTTGTGGATGCTGATTGTAACGACTCGTCAGCCAGTCAATGGAATTTCGATACTCAACGAGTTCCTCTTGATTCATCCTGGAACGTGTAAAAATTCCGTCTCAACCAAATTTCAGATACCCCTGAAATAACCCTACTTTAGGAAGCTTGAATCGCCCTAACAAGCTTTCTAAAAAAAGTAACTCACTATAATCACAAAAATTTTTTTCAATATTCATATTTTCGTCATATCTCTTTTCCAGACTGATTTTTTGTAATTCCAATGAACTAAGTTGATACTTTTCCCACATTTTTAATCTCTTGGTTGATACCGAAATTCCCTAAATTCCTTTTAATACGATTAAAATTCAAGTTATCCTCCAAAAATCAAAAATTTTACAAAAAACTCCATTTTGAATATATTCAAACTAATTCTATGAAAATTCCGTCTCAACCAAACTCCAGATATCCCTGAAATAACTCTACTTCAGAAAGCTTGAATCGCCCTCACAAGCTTTCTAAAAAAAATAACTCACTATAAGCACAAATATTTTTTTCAATATTCATATTTTCGTCATATCTCTTTCCCAGACTGATTTTTCGAAATCCCAATGAACTAAGTTGCTACTTTTTCCACATTTGTAATTTCTTGGTTCATACCGAAATTCCCTAAATTCCTTTTAATACGATTAAAATTCAATTTATCCTCCAAAAATCAAATATTTTACAGAAAACTACATTTTGATCTTCTTTACATCAACTGTAGTAGAATTTCTCCTCAACCAAACGATATATCTCCCCCAAAAGACCGTACTTTAGATCATTTGAATTCCCCTAACAGCAAATCTCTTTAAAGTTACTCAACAAAATTGTATTTAAATTGCATTCTAGGCTGATATCTCCTTCTACAACTAATATATACACTTGTTGATGAACTACATGGATACTTTTTCATCATTTCCGATCTATTGGTTGATACATATGATAGCTCAGAGTTTTCGCAATTTTATAAACTAAATTCTTTTTATAAACTAGATTATGGCCTTTTTATAAACTAGAGAGATGCTCTTCCAGCATCTACATCAATTGGTTGAGACCAAATTTGATTCAACTACGTTTGAACCCGATTAAAATCCAACTTTTCTCCCAAAAATCAAAATTTCTTCAAAGAAATCCACTTTCATAATCTATACACCAACTGTATCAAACTCCGCCTCAACCAAACGATTGTTTTCATATATGTTATATATGTGTATAATCTGTTGTGAGAATGAAATTGATTGGACCACAGGGGAAATGAAACTATTTCGTGGGAATTCTAATCATGATTTTCGAATTCGATCAGTCTTTCAAATTCATTATTAGTTCGAGTGATCATCAGAGACTATTTCACTAAGAGAAAGCATTCTGCTAATCTCTTTTAGCAGCGTATTTTTTATTCTAAAAATCTTCTCTTAATGGTATTCAGAGTAGACATCATAAGGATTCAAGGAGGAAATCGGCACACAGATATTCCGCCCCCATCAAAAGAGCACACAGTTAGTCGACTCGAAACTCGAATCCAACGATGAATTGCGGTGATGCTAGCCTTGGAATCTCCAAGCCTTAGTAGCTCTTTTGATCCATCTCAATGCTAAGAGTTCTGGGGTCGTTGTAGATCCTTCCCGGGATAACCAAAGCGGATCCGTTATCCGGATGCTTCGGGTACGGCTTCCACAATTTCTTACCATCTTGGTCTCATCAAGATGCGAATGACCCGGGGGAGTATCGCCTGCGTAACACGTCTATGTAAACTGACCGAAGTGATGGCATTTGTTGGGAGCCAACTAATGTCGCTGTCCGGAGTCAACTGACAGACCAGTTAGACATTCGATCGTTGTTTATTGCCCCTAAGTGGAGCTCTTAAGGTGAAAGAAACAGCTCAACGTATTATTCATTTTATGTAAGTTTAAATGAATTGAATTTCACACGCCATTTCCTCAGGTTACTCCAGCCCATGCAAATATCACGTGTAATGAGCCAATATACTACCGTTGTAATTGATTAGACTTTGGTCCCTGTCAATAATCTAAATATTTCTTTCCTGCCCGTTTGATCAATTCAACACCCGATGAACCCTGATCCCCTGTGCATCTCAATTCTTCGCTTACGTCACACTGGTTCCTAAGGCTGGAATTCATAGTCGTTAATCCGACATCAGGATCGGCGGATTAGGAGCGCTGTGATCGCTGTGCACAGATGTGAAATGCCTCGCCATGGCGATCGCAGCGCCCCGAATCCACCGACTCTAATCTCGGATTAACGACTATGAATTTTAGCCTAAGATTTGGGAGTATCGCACTCTTGCAATCACATGTCTCTGATCGATGCAGCATCGTTCAGAATGGTCTCTACTTGTTGGAAACGACCATGTTTGATAACGTTTGCAACGTGAGCTCCTCTGAAACTACACTAAATCAGTACTCTCAAGTTTGAGGGTTGAAATGCGCTTGAGTATCTGCCGACAATTGGCAAACTTGTCGTGGGCATATTCAACCCCAATAATACCTATTCCTTGCGCAAGCTCCTCTTTATTGATTACATCATGGAGGAGCACATAAATTCCTTGATTTTTGGTGGCATTCCTCGTTGGTACTCCTCAAGCCTATGAAACGCATTGCTGCCTCATCAAGCGCCAGTCGACATTGCCGTTCCATCTCAATGATGTCTATTCCGGCTTCGATAATATTTCCATCATTGTCTCATGATGCTACTGTTATTCCCATTCGCGATGCCGTTATTCGATGCCTGGCTTGCACCACATATGCCTGATAATGACAACTTACACACTGTATTTTCTCGATCATCACAGTCATACGTCCTATATCATTGTAAGATGTGCCGTGATGATTGGACACTATGTGTAGAGCTGTTGTTATGCTGTCTCGAGTATGCTCACATATGCTCCTCAAGTTCGCATTGCAGTCGAGCAAATTAAGCTCCAACCCTTGTGTATGCCCATTGTAACACCTTGTCAGCCAGTCAATAAAATTTTGATACTCAACGAGTCCTCCTTGATTCATCCCGAAACGTGAAGTACTGCTAAGTATTGCTGTAACAGAAAAACAAGCGTGAGTAAATGGTGTGTAAAAAACAACGTCGTGATGATTGGACACTATGTGTGCAGCTACTGTTATTCTGCCCCGAGTATGCACACATATGCTCCGCAAGTTCGCATTGTATTCGAATAGATTAAGCTCTAACCCTTGTGGATGCTGATTGTAACGACTCGTCAGCCAGTGAATGGAATTTCGATACTCAACGAGTTCCTCTTGATTCATCCTGGAACGTGTAAAAATTCCGTCTCAACCAAACTTCAGATACCCCTGAAATAACCCTACTTTAGGAAGCTTGAATCGCCCTAACAAGCTTTCTAAAAAAAGTAACTCACTATAATGACAAAAATTTTTCTCAATATTCATATTTTCGTCATATCTCTTTTCCAGACTGATTTTTTGTAATTCCAATGAACTAAGTTGATACTTTTCCCACATTTTTAATCTCTTGGTTGATACCGAAATTCCCTAAATTCCTTTTAATACGATTAAAATTCAATTTATCCTCCAAAAATCAAAAATTTTACAAAAAACTCCATTTTGAATATATTCAAACTAATTCTTTGAAAATTCCGTCTCAACCAAACTCCCGATATCCCTGAAATAACTCTACTTCAGAAAGCTTGAATCGCCCTAACAAGCTTTCTAAAAAAAATAACTCACTATAAGCACAAATATTTTTTTCAATATTCATATTTTCGTCATATCTCTTTCCCAGCCTGATTTTTCGAAATTCCAATGAACTAAGTTGATACTTGTTCCACATTTGTAATCTCTTAGTTCATACCGAAATTCCCTAAATTCCTTTTAATACGATTAAAATTCAATTTATCCTCCAAAAATCAAATATTTTACAGAAAACTACATTTTGATCTTCTTTACATCAACTGTAGTAGAATTTCTCCTCAACCAAACGATATATCTCCCCCAAAAGACCGTACTTTAGATCATTTGAATTCCCCTAACAGCGAATCTCTTCAAAGTTACTCAACAAAATTGTATTTAAATTGCATTCTAGGCTGATATCTCCTTCTACAACTAATATATACACTTGTTGATGAACTACATGGATACTTTTTCATCATTTCCGATCTATTGGTTGATACATATGATAGCTCAGAGTTTTCGCAATTTTATAAACTAAATTTTTTTTATAAACTAGATTATGGCCTTTTTATAAACTAGAGAGATGCTCTTCCAGCATCTACATCAATTGGTTGAGACCAAATTTGATTCAACTACGTTTGAACCCGATTAAAATCCAACTTTTCTCCCAAAAATCAAAATTTCTTCAAAGAACTCCACTTTCATAATCTATACACCAACTGTATCAAACTCCGCCTCAACCAAACGATTGTTTTCATATATGTTATATATGTGTATAATCTGTTGTGAGAATGAAATTGATTGGACCACAGGGGAAATGAAACTATTTCGTGGGAATTCTAATCATGATTTTCGAATTCGATCAGTCTTTCAAATTCATCATTAGTTCGAGTGATCATCAGAGACTATTTCACTAAGAGAAAGCATTCTGCTAATCTCTTTTAGCAGCGTATTTTTTATTCTAAAAATCTTCTCTTAATGGTATTCAGAGTAGACATCATAAGGATTCAAGGAGGAAATCGGCACACAGATATTCCGCCCCCATCAAAAGAGCACACAGTTAGTCGACTCGAAACTCGAATCCAATGATGAATTGCGGTGATGCTAGCCTTGGAATCTCCAAGCCTTAGTAGCTCTTTTGATCGATCTCAATGCTAAGAGTTCTGGGGTCGTTGTAGATCCTTCCCGGGATAACCAAAGCGGATCCGTTATCCGGATGCTTCGGGTACGGCTTCCACAATTTCTTACCATCTTGGTCTCATCAAGATGCGAATGACCCGGGGGAGTATCGCCTGCGTAACACGTCTATGTAACCTGACCGAAGTGATGGCATTTGTTGGGAGCCACCTAATGTCGCTGTCCGGAGTCAACTGACAGACCAGGTAGACATTCGATCGCTGTTAATTGCCCCTACGTGGAGCTCTTGAGGTGAAATAAACAGCTCAACGTATTATTCATTTTATGTAAGTTTAAATGAAATGAATTTCACACGCCATTTCCTCAGGTTACTCCAGCACATGCAAATATCACGTGTAATGAGCCAATATACTACCGTTGTAATTGATTAGACTTTGGTCCTTGTCAATAATCTAAATATTTCTTTCCTGCCCGTTTGATCAATTCAACACCCGATGAACCCTGATCCCCTGTGCATCTCAATTCTTCGGTTACGTCACACTGGTCCCTAAGGCTGGAATTCATAGTCGTTAATCCGAGATCAGGATCGGCGGATTAGGAGCGCTGTGATCGCTGTGCACAGATGTAAAATGCCTCGCCATGGCGATCGCAGCGCCCTAAATCCACCGACTCTAATCTCGGATTAACGACTATGAATTCCAGCCTAAGATTTGGGAGTATCGCACTCTTGCAATCACATGTCTCTGATCGATGCAGCATCGTTCAGAATGGTCTCTACTTGTCGGAAACGACCATGTTTGATATCGGTTGCAACGTGAGCTCCTCTAAAACTACACTAAATCAGTGCTCTCAAGTTTGAGGGTTGAAATGCGCTTGAGTATCTGCCGACAATTGGCAAACTTGTCGTGGGCATATTTAACCCCAATAATAACTATTCCTTGCGCAAGCTCCTCTTTATTGATTACATCATGGAGGAGCACATAAATTCCTTGATTTTTGGTGGCATTCCTCGTTGGTACTCCTCAAGCCTATGAAACGCATTGCTGCCTCATCAAGCGCCAGTCGACATTGCCATTCCATCTCAATGATGTCTGTTCCGGCTTCGATAATATTTTCACCATTGTCTCATGATGCTACTGTTATTCCCATTCGCGATGCCGTTATTCGATGCCTGGCTTGCACCACATATGCCTGATAATGACAACTTACACACTGTATTCTCTCGATCATCACAGTCATACGTCCTATATCATTGTAAGATGCGCCGTGATGATTGGACACTATGTGTGCAGCTGTTGTTATGCTGTCTCGAGTATGCTCACTAGGGTGTTCGTTATTTACCAAGTTGAGCGCACACTCACGGGCGCCCCTTGAATCGTCTTGGAATAGCTCAAAAATGAGTGATCAACTTCTATCGGGCCCGGAAAAAATGACTAGATAGTGCCCCTAGATACTCCCCACACGCTGTCCCGGGACTCGGCAGGGTTTCTCGTCTCGTATCATTTAGCTGTTTCACAGGTACTCGAAATTCACTCAAGAATGTTCAGAAACATGGTTTTGAATGTAAAATTCCACGCCGGATTCAAATTCGACCTCGAATATACCGTCAACTGGACATCCGGTCCTGGAAAATTGAATTTTCCGTTGAGAAATTGATTTTTTCAGGGTAGTCCCTCACTTTTGGCCATCCCAGCGACTCTCAAAGTAGAAAATCATGGTCAAAACTATCATTCTTCATGTAGAATTTCACGCTGAATTCGGATCTGACCTCAAATTTACCGTCAACTGGACATCCGGTCCTGGAAGATTGAATTTTCCGTTGAAAAATTGATTTTTTCAGGGTTGTCCCTCACTTTTGGCCACCTCAATGACTCGTAAATTAGCGCATCATGCCCTTTATGCAATTCCATACTCTGCCCCTCCCTATTAACTCTAATTGGACGTGAATTCCGTATCAAATGGACTGAGGAACAAGAATCAGAGTGAAAAACCATGACGGGAAATATAAGGTTATCTCACTCTCGTGTGATACATATCTTGATGGCGATAATTACGGTTCGAGGGATTCTGACGAGAAGTACATATCCACTCTTTTCCACCCCGCGCCCTCCCGGTTTATGAAATCCGCGAGGCACCAATGCATGCGCACTATGGTCTGCGCAATGGATTTGCTTTCTATACCCTTCTCTCTGGCACACGATGTCTGTTATGTGTCTACTGCGCAATCAATGCGCTGGAGCTTCATGGACATCTTGGACGGTCGGGGGAAGAGGAAAGAAGAGCAATTGTGCGTTCACATTTGAAGCCATAACTAATTCTGCGCTTGTAATTTCTTCTCCTTCCTCAATTCATTCTACTCCACCTTCAAGTATTCTGATCGAGAGGCCTGCACTCTGAGTCGGCGCTGTTGTAGAGAACTGTCATGTCACACATGCGCACAAGATGAGTGACGGATGGTGCCTGGCAGAGATCTCTAATGGTACCTTACGAATATGCGCCATTTCATTGCTACGTACCCACGATACCATTCTTGGCCCTCGTCTCTGTTCTTGAATCCAGCGTTGCTGGAACCTTATTCCGAAGTTGATACGTGCTAACGCTGATTACGCGGGTACGGTGATCACTCATTAGTTCCGCGGAAAACCACCATGCATAAGCGAAGGGTCGCTTCTACATCAGGGTCCCTATAATTTATGGTCTAGACAAGGGGGTCAATTCATTTTCCTGATTGGCTCCACCATTTTCATCGGTCCCGTGCTTTTCAGATGGGGGGGGAGGCATCTGTGTGAGTGCGCAAGTACCCTTGCGCTCGTGTACGTGCAGTTCGCTGAAAATGGAGGCCACCGTACCATGACTAGACCTGTTAATTATAGGGACCTTATTTTACATCAACAACTAGCGCCTCCTCGCTTATACATGGCGGTTTTCCACGGAATTGCCGTACCCGTGTAATCAGTGGTAATGCGTATTAACTTTGGAATAAGGTCCCTGAACCAGCTTGCAGAGAGGAAGGATGAAATGCAAAAGGAGCCTACATCTCGATCTCCGAACAGCTGTCCATTGTAGAACGAAGTTCAAGCGTTCCTACACCATCAAATTAGTCTCCTGCTAGCTTGGTCGTCAAAAGCGGAGCATTGTTCATTGATAAGTTCAAGATTTGATGTGTCTACCACATGATCGGCCCACTTAACTCACGTATCCATCAATTGCACAACATTACCTGTGGAAGAAGAGCTTTTCCATTCAGGGAGTTCATCTAGTCTTGAAAACCCTGCCTCATTTGTGATATATTGTCATTCAATCCAACGATAACCACCCAGTGATGAGATGAATGATCCAGAGTAGAACAGTATGCCAGATCCAGAGATCTAATCTAAGGAACTATATATTTGTGTTATTTGTGACGAGTACCAAAGTATCAAGTCATGGAGTAGTGGAATGATTGGGTTTTTGTCTGGAGTCCACGGATAGAACAAGATTCGTTGCGTTGTACACCAGTTCCCAGGAATATCTTCGCATGATCAATAGGTTTGTCAGAAAACTTTGGTTCAAACTGTATCAATAATAGAATGACTCGTTCCCTACATACAAACCAATGTGGAGATGACCAGTACCATAGTAACTATTGTAAATCACTTTCATGTACATCAGTTTTGACAGCACTCAATTGACTGAGTTTCTTAGCATGACTCACATTCCTGTTGGGAGAAGTCTCATTTCGATCTTCCTCTGATGTCATCTTGTAGGAGGAATATCTATAATGCCACTTGGCCAATGTCTTCTCAGTGTTCCAAACAACGCAAGCAAAGAGATTATTATGATTTTGAATCTGAGACGCATTAAATTTAGAGAGCCGTGTTTCTAGGATCAAGTAGATGATTGAATTCTGAGAACTGGAGTTTCACTCTCAAATTGAGTTATGTCATCCGAAGTCATATGAAATACTCATTCAACGATATGTAGCGTTGTAACTCCTCTCCATATCTACCTTCCCACTGACCTCAGTAAATTCAACCATGTTTCAGATCATCATGTCGTCAGACTCTTTACGGGAGTGTTCAGTCTCACTTGCCAGAAAGGACCAGTCAGTCATGTCTGATGGGAGTGAGCAAGAAAACATATTCCTGATCGGTAGCTCATCAAGTGAATTCACAGGCTCTAATCTTCCTACTAATATGCAAGTGATGAGAGTTTTGTTCCACAAAATCCGTCATTTGAGTCTAAGTCTAGATGAAAGCGTTCGATTGGTTGTGGAAGATGTTGTACGGTTATGGGATCAACATTGCAGTCTCACTCAAGATAAACGCAGATGCAGAAGTAAATTGCACAAGTTGTACCTTGACTGGCGCTCTGTACAGAAACACAAAGGGGAGGCTGCCAATAAGGACAAGGAGAAAACATTCTCTGAGAAGTTGAACTCGCTCTTTGATATCTCTCATGGAAGTTCTGGACAAGAGCTGACAGACTTGGCATGTGATTCCGTAGAAAATCCTATACCCATTGAGCAAATGCATTCGACAGCGAATGCTCAGTGTCGGATATTTCCTTCAGACATAGAAGGTGGTGAGAAAATTCCATTTGCTTTCAATTTCTCCTCCACGTGATTAATAAGAGAGATGATTTTTGTAGTGCAAGTGATTGGAAATAAACAATTCCGATCTGTTGGAATTCAGACTGATGATTATTGCGAAGAGTTGATTGGTGAGTGACTCCATGGATCTCTCCGACAGGAATAACTCAAATTTTTCATCCAGTTGATCAGAGCTGAGACTTGTGCATTGAATTTTGTTGTCGTTATCTTCATACAGTTCAAATGCTAATTTTACCGACCATTTTTGAATATCCAATGAACAGATGATATATATCATAGAATCATTCTATGCTTGATTTGATTCATTTGTCACATTCCATAATTGATGACGATGAGACTTCTTCTGCCTTCCTCGACAGAAAAATTCAGTCAGTTATCTGGGGCAGAGTCCAATATTGGAACGGAAAATCAATCAAGTCAATCTGAATCTGACACAAACACAACCTGGAGTCAAAAAAGCAAGAGGATAGATTACACAGCAAAAGGTCGATACTACGAATGTCAAAATCAGCGAGGAACGAAAAATATAATGACAAGGAGATTAGCAATGGCCTTAGACAATATTAGGATCTCTTACAGGGACACAGTCCATTTAATAAGTGCAGTGGCCGATGCACTTGAATGCGATATTTCCAATGCAATTATAAACACAACATCTTTCTACGAGATGAGGAACTCTATCAGAGAAGAAGTATCTGAGAATATCAAGGAATTGTTTGGACGAACAGTACCCACAGCTCTAGTCATACGATGGGACACCGAAATAATCCAAGATTCTCACACTGGTGAGAAACGTGAACGCTTAGCCATCGTCGCAAGTGATGGTGAAACTGACAAAGTACTCGGTATACCAGCTTTGAAGGATGGTAAGGGCTCAACACAAGCAGATGCTATATATGAATTATTGTATGAATTGGGACTCCTGCCGCATGTAAAAGCGTTCAGTTTTGACACGACAGCAACGAATACGGGACGTATTGCAGGGGCAGCCACACTACTAGAGAGCTACCTTGAGAGAATAATATTGTATTTAGCATGTCGGCATCATGTGTACGAAATTGTGTTGGCAGGAATATTTGAATGCAAGATTCCAGGTTCCTCTGGACCTGACATCACCTTATTCAAAAGATTTCGTGATTCGTGGGATACTATAAACCAGAAAAATTTCAAGTTGCCGTACGAAGATAGAGCCATTGACCCACGCTTAGCAGCTGAACTCGATGCAGTTGTTCTTAAGACGAAGCAATTCTTGAAGGGAAATTTACCTCGTGATGACTACAGAGAGTTGTTAGAATTACAACTGATATTCACAGGTGCGATTGAATCAAAGGATGTCATGTTCCGCAAGCCAGGAGCCTGTCACAGAGCTAGTATCATGGCTAGAGATATCTACTCCTTGAAAATATACTTGCTTCGGGACGAGTTCCCTTTGACTGAAGAAGAAAAAGAAGGTCTATTTGACATATGTCAATTCGTTGTTTTCATCTTCATTCCGGCTTGGTTCTCGGCACCTCTAGCCCCCGAATCACCCAACAATGATTTGAAATTCATCAAAAACCTCTTCAAATATCGTTGTATTGATCGAGAGATTACTGATGCTGCTTTGGAAAAATTCAAAAATCATCTTTGGTACTTGAGCCCCGAAGCTTGTGGTTTTGCATTTTTTGATGAAAGTTTGTCGAATCAAATGCGAGCAAAAATGGTGCAAGCCTTAAGTAACGACGATGGATTTGATGTCAGTCATAAAAAACGACTGATGATTAAAACCACGGATGAACTTCAAGCCTTAGCATCTCATGACATCGATCATTTCATCAGCTCGGCTTCAATGTCTTTTTTTGAAAGATTCAACTTGTCAACGTCATTCCTGCGTGTACCATGTGAACCCTGGACACAAGACGAGTCCTACAAAGAAAATTTGAAGCTCGTGCGAAAAATCGGGGTTGTGAATGATGCTGCTGAAAGAGCTGTGAAACTAGGCCAAGATTACTTGAACGTTTTGACCAAAGATGAGAAACAGAAACAGTACCTCATACAAGTGGTTCCAGAGTACAGGAATGAATTCCCGGATGCAACCAGACAAACTCTCATGAAAAAACGGAGACTTGAGTGACTTGAGGATCGGAGGAATAAAGACTGACAGAATGGTGAACAATTCAGGAGTGATTTGATCAAACGAGTGACGTTCTTCATATGAAAGTAGATGCATCTTGTGCTTTATTTCAAGTTTATATTAGAATAAAGGAAGTATTGAACGTAATTCAATCCCTGAACCAAAGTCTCAGAGATATGCATCATTCAGGAATTATGTGTTTTTCATTGGTTTACTGCACACGTTCCGCCTCTGATCCTGTCGCCATAGCCCAATTGATACGATACTTCATTTGTACGGTATTTTGAGAGAGAAATTGCTTATTAAGAATGATTGAGCATTCTTAGAGACGCTGAAATGGCCTTGCGATGAGGATTCAAGTTTTCTAGCTCCAAAATTTCCAGTTTGCAGCGAATATCAATCAAGATTTGAAATTTGCGTGAAATTTCACATGAAGAATGATAGTTTTGACCATGATTTTCTACTTTGAGAGTCGCTGGGATGGTCAAAAGTGAGGGAGTACCCTGAAAAAATCAATTTCTCAACGGAAAATTCAATTTTCCAGGACCGGATGTCCAGTTGACGGTAAATTTGAGGTCAGATCCGAATTCAGCGTGAAATTTCACATGAAGAATGATAGTTTTGACCATGATTTTCTACTTTGAGAGTCGCTGGGATGGCCAAAAGTGAGGGACAACCCTGGAAAAATCAATTTCTCAACGGAAAATTCAATTCTCCAGGACCGGATGTCCAGTTGACGGTAAATTTGCGGTCAGATCCGAATTCAGCGTGAAATTTTACATAAAGAATAATAGTTTTGACCATGATTTTCTACTTTGAGAGTCGCTGGGATGGCCAAAAGTGAGGGACAACCCTGAAAAAATCAATTTCTCAACGGAAAATTCAATCTTCCAGGACCGGATGTCCAGTTGGCGGTAAATTTGAGGTCAGATCCGAATTCAGCGTGAAATTCTACATGAAGAATGATAGTTTTGACCATGATTTTCTACTTTGAGAGTCGCTGGGATGGTCAAAAGTGAGGGACTACCCTGAAAAAATCAATTTCTCAACGGAAAATTCAATTTTCCAGGACCGGATGTCCAGTTGACGGTATATTCGAGGTCGAATTTGAATCCGGCGTGGAATTTTACATTCAAAACCATGTTTCTGAACATTCTTGAGTGAATTTCGAGTACCTGTGCAACAGCTAAATGATACGGGACGAGAAACCCTGCCGAGTCCCGGGACAGCGTGTGGGGAGTATCTAGGGGCACTATCTAGTCATTTTTTCCGGGCCCGATAGAAGTTGATCACTCATTTTTGAGCTATTCCAAGACGATTCAAGGGGCGCCCGTGAGTGTGCGCTCAACTTGGTAAATAACGAACACCCTAATGCTCACATATGCTCCTCAAGTTTGCATTGTAGTCGAGCAAATTAAGCTCCAACCCTTGTGTATGCCCATTGTAACACCTTGTCAGCCAGTCAATAAAATTTTGATACTCAACGAGTCCTCCTTGATTCATCCCGAAACGTGAAGTACTGCTAAGTATTGCTGTAACAGAAAAACAAGCGTGAGTAAATGGTGTGTAAAAAACAACGTCGTGATGATTGGACACTATGTGTGCAGCTACTGTTATTCTGCCCCGAGTATGCACACATATGCTCCGCAAGTTCGCATTGTATTCGAATAGATTAAGCTCTAACCCTTGTGGATGCTGATTGTAACGACTCGTCAGCCAGTCAATGGAATTTCGATACTCAACGAGTTCCTCTTGATTCATCCTGGAACGTGTAAAAATTCCGTCTCAACCAAACTTCAGATACCCCTGAAATAACCCTACTTTAGGAAGCTTGAATCGCCCTAACAAGCTTTCTAAAAAAAGTAACTCACTATAATCACAAAAATTTTTTTCAATATTCATATTTTCGCAAGGGGGCGCAAGGTGGCGCAAAGTAGTGAACGCTAAAATCTATTAACATAACATTGAAGCTGTTTTTTAAAAGAGATTTTGCTTAAATCCTGGAAATAAGTAGCAAATCTAATCCCCGGTGTATTTTTCGTTGAGTGTTGTAAAAAAATTATTTACACTTCAAAGTGATGGTTAAATATTCAATGGATTCTGATAGTTAACCTCAAATATATACTGCAGTAGACTACATGAGTTGTATTGTTGTATAAAAAACATGAGTAGTGAAAGTGTAAGTGGTGATATTTTTTGCTTTCTTTGCCCTGATAAGGGTCCAATTACTAAACATGTAAGGTGTGCCAAGTGCCAAGAAACCTATCTCCCATCATGCTCTGTAAGGGCAGGGGATGGCACAAAAGGGTCATTTATAAAATGTTGTGGTGGCTTCCTGGATGATGATGAAGTAGACGACGATGGAGATGAACATAACAAAGACTATGATAAGAATAATAATCAATCATCCTCTTCCTCGTCAACACTCACTGACAGTGATGAGTCGCTGGCTAAATGTGCTAAGGAGGATTCACCATTCACACAGATGTTATCTCAATTCAAGCAGTTTATGAATGAAAAAGTGGATCTCATCAATGCTAATGTGGATAAAAAGACATCTGTTATAGCTGATAAAATTGATAATGTCATGATGAGAGTTGATGTATTGGAAAATAATATGGTGAAAATGGATGAGAGGGTCTCTAATCTTGAAAGGCATGTTCCAGCTAATTCCAATGATGCAAGTAACTTGATATTTGCTGAAGTGAGTGAAAGGCTTGCCAAGAGCAAAAATGTGATTATTTTCAATGTTCCTGAAACGATGAAAAATACTGCTGTGCAAAAATTGTTATCAAGACTATTTAAAGAAGCTTCTTTTGACTCGACTAAGTTGAACTTTATGAGAATTGGTACTGCTTCCAATGATAAAGATAAGCCCAGACCTATAAGACTATTGATGGATTCTGCTGAAGATGCCAAATGGATTTTTGTAAACCAACGCTCTTTCAATTGTGGTGACATCAAGTTCACAAATGACCGTACTGTTCAACAGAAACAGCACTTATCAAGATTAGTGAGAGAAGTAGAAATGAGAAAGAAACAAGGTGAGCACAATATAATAATCAAATATACAAAAGGTGTGCCAGCTATCGTCTCCCTAAATCATCCTTCGGATAGTGACTCTGATCAAAGAGTCTCTAGTCTGGAAGATAACTTGCAAGCTCAACGCTCAAGAAGCAGGAAGAAAACTAAACAACAATTGGCTATGCAACAATCTGGGATACATGTGAACAAGGCTAAACCAAAAAACTAGCTGGTCAACAAAGTGGATTAACCATGTACTTGCACAATGTAGGAAGTCTTAGAAATAGAGTCCCCCTCTTTAAAAATAATGTATCTTCATCTTGTGTTCAATTTGATATAATTTGTATTATTGAGACATGGCTCGATGGCTCTATTCCTGATAATGATGTATCTGTTTCTGGTTATAACATCTCTAGACTAGATAGAAATTCAAACTTCAGTGGTAAAACCAGAGGTGGTGGCTTGCTGATCTACATAAGGAATAACCTCAAATACCAAGTTATTTACACTCATGCTGTGGATTTTGAGTTCCAGTTGCTCAGGATAGATGCTGGTAATGAGACATTTCTACTTGGGTTATGCTATCTTCCTCCATTATCCAGTACCTCAACTGATGAATTCTTGACTGCTCATGATATATTATGCGAATACATGGAAGCTGCTATTGATACTTATCCTTCGGATAGTATTATTCTATGTGGTGACTTCAACTTGCCTGGGTATAAGTGGTCAGCTGATGAAGACTTAATCTACGCTACTGGTTATCATACAAACAGGATTATTAGCGAAGGAGTGGATAAACTTGAACTCAATGTGAACCAGTTTGGACTGAAAAAGTGTTGTGGTATTGCGAATGCTAAAGGAAATTTTCTAGATTTAATCTTCACTGATATTGATAATTTCTCTTTTGAAGTTAGTAATGATCCTTTCATCGAATCCAGTTTATTTCATACAGGCTACTTGTGTACGTTTCTAGATCAGGCTGGATTTGATTGGGCATCATCTAGTTTTACTTTCAATTATTGGGCTGCAGATTATCAAAGTATACATGAAAGTCTTAGAAATGTAGATTGGAAAGAATTTTTTGCTGTCTGTCCGAATTTAGATTTGGCGGTAGACAAATTTTACAAGCTACTTTTCCAAATCATTGGTTGTAATGTGCCTCTCAAAGGATGTTCAACTTCTACATACTCTAAGTGGTTTTCTAAAAATATTAAACATGAAATATGGCAGAAGAAAAAATTGCATTGTGTGTATAAAGAACGTGGTTTGGACTCAGATTATGAAAATTTTAGAATGCAAAGGTCAAAGTGTAAAAAGCTGATTGCCCAAGCATATAAAAAATATATCAACAGAGTTGAAGGCAACATAAAATCTGACTCAAAATCTTTCTGGAATTTTGTAAATTCTAAGACTAGCAAAAGTAGCATACCAATTAATGTAAAGCATGAGTCATTAATCTCTAATGATGAGCAAAGCGCTGTTGATTTGTTTGCCAACTATTTTGCCTCGTTCTATACCAAAGCTGACATAAATGATGTCCCGAGTCTGCCACACTCTGTCCAGTGTACTAATATTGTATCTATTTCTTTAGAAAGAGATGAGATTCACCTAGAGTTGGATAATTTAAAAGATAGTCTTGGTCTAGGTCCAGACGGGATTCATGCGGTATTTGTAAAGAAATGTTCCTCTTTTTTAATCGAACCACTTTATCTACTTTTTAAATGGTCACTGGACACTGGTTATTTTCCATCTTTATGGAAAACCAGCTGGATCTCACCTATACCCAAGTCTGGTGATCCTCACTTGGTAAAAAATTATCGACCTATCTCGAAGTGTAGTATTTTTCCTAATATCTTTGATGCACTAGTTGAAAAGAAACTATCTCAGAAGCTCCACTATGCCATCTCAAATCAACAACATGGCTTTATGCCCGCACGTTCTACTGTAACAAACCTTTCAGTTTTTACAGAAACAGTTGTGGACGCTTTTCAGCAAGGCTTGCAAGTAGATACTCTTTATACTGACATGGTAAAGGCCTTCGATACTGTAAATCATGAGATATTGTTGTCTAAATTACATAGCTATGGTCTTGGTGGTATGCTACTTAAGTGGGTTGAATCTTTTTTAACTGAGCGCAGGCAGGCCGTAAGAATCAATGGTAGAAAATCTGAGGTTTTTGAAGTAAAATCGGGCGTCCCTCAAGGCTCGCATCTTGGTACTCTTTTTTTCAACTTATCCATAGATGATGTTGTGAAAATAGTAAAGCATTCGCAAATCCTTCTTTTTGCTGATGACCTTAAACTCTTTAAAATTATCAGAACTGTTGATGATGCTAGATTGCTTCAAAAAGATGCTGACTCGGTTAGCGGGTGGATCAATGCAAATTGCCAGAATTTCAACTTGGATAAATGCTTTACAATGTCTTTCACGAAAAGAATTGAACCTGAAATTAAGTATCCATACTCTACAAATAATCATGTTCTTGAAAGGGTTAAACAAATAAAGGATCTTGGCGTCATTATGGATCCTAAGTTGTCTTTCGAAGAGCACAGAAAATATGTGAAAAGTAAATCAATGAGAATGCTTGCTATTATCCGTAGGAAAGGAAATATGTTCAAGAACCCGGAAACTCTGTGCACTCTTTATCATGCCTTTGTTAGATCGCAAATTATGTATGCCTCAACCATATGGGTCCCTTCTTACAAAAATGCTATTCACAGCCTTGAAGTAGTACAGCATAAATTCTTGAGATTCTTATCGCACTACACAGATTCTCCAATGCACCCATTCTCTCATGATTACACTTCGATTGCTACTAAGTTTCAGATAAATTCTTTAGAATCACAATGGAGTTATCAAGATTTAATCTTCATTTATAAGATTTTATGTGGTTATTCAGATTCAAGTGATCTATTAGATAGGCTTGCTATCCGAGTACCAAATCCTAGGTTGAGGAGTAATATCAAATTTTTCAAAATTAATATGAGAAAATATAATCATGCATCAGCTATTATGAGAGGCTGCGAAATTGCTAATGATAACAGTGACTTTCTCTACGCTATTAATTGGCTAGACCCAAGAATTACACCTATTTGTAATTTCAAACAAGTCTGTAAAGATGAACTTTTTGTATTTAACTGATTACATTTGCATAAGAGCAGGAGAAAATGGATTTTTGAGTTGATTTATCATATACAAATGGATTTATTTACGTCGGTAGACAACCTATTTTTTGTTGATGATAGTACTGATTTTTTCTGTTTTACTAAAAAAAACTGCTTTGTTATTATTTAGTTTCTTAGTATTTCACTTTGTTGCACCTTGCACAAAATTTGTATTTCTATGTCAAAGGTCAATTGACCGTGTATAATTGGAAAATAGAAAAAAAAAAAAAAAAAAAATATTTTCGTCATATCTCTTTTCCAGACTGATTTTTTGTAATTCCAATGAACTAAGTTGATACTTTTCCCACATTTTTAATCACTTGGTTGATACCGAAATTCCCTAAATTCCTTTTAATACGATTAAAATTCAATTTATCCTCCAAAAATCAAAAATTTTACAAAAAACTCCATTTTGAATATATTCAAACTAATTCTATGAAAATTCCGTCTCAACCAAACTCCAGATATCCCTGAAATAACTCTACTTCAGAAAGCTTGAATCGCCCTAACAAGCTTTCTAAAAAAAATAACTCACTATAAGCACAAATATTTTTTTCAATATTCATATTTTCGTCATATCTCTTTCCCAGACTGATTTTCCGAAATTCCAATGAACTAAGTTGATACTTTTTCCACATTTGTAATCTCTTGGTTCATACCGAAATTCCCTAAATTCCTTTTAATACGATTAAAATTCAATTTATCCTCCAAAAATCAAATATTTTACAGAAAACTACATTTTGATCTTCTTTACATCAACTGTAGTAGAATTTCTCCTCAACCAAACGATATATCTCCCCCAAAAGACCGTACTTTAGATCATTTGAATTCCCCTAACAGCAAATCTCTTTAAAGTTACTCAACAAAATTGTATTTAAATTGCATTCTAGGCTGATATCTCCTTCTACAACTAATATATACACTTGTTGATGAACTACATGGATACTTTTTCATCATTTCCGATCTATTGGTTGATACATATGATAGCTCAGAGTTTTCGCAATTTTATAAACTAAATTTTTTTTATAAACTAGATTATGGCCTTTTTATAAACTAGAGAGATGCTCTTCCAGCATCTACATCAATTGGTTGAGACCAAATTTGATTCAACTACGTTTGAACCCGATTAAAATCCAACTTTTCTCCCAAAAATCAAAATTTCTTCAAAGAACTCCACTTTCATAATCTATACACCAACTGTATCAAACTCCGCCTCAACCAAACGATTGTTTTCATATATGTTATATATGTGTATAATCTGTTGTGAGAATGAAATTGATTGGACCACAGGGGAAATGAAACTATTTCGTGGGAATTCTAATCATGATTTTCGAATTCGATCAGTCTTTCAAATTCATTATTAGTTCGTGTGATCATCAGAGACTATTTCACTAAGAGAAAGCATTCTGCTAATCTCTTTTAGCAGCGTATTTTTTATTCTAAAAATCTTCTCTTAATGGTATTCAGAGTAGACATCATAAGGATTCAAGGAGGAAATCGGCACACAGATATTCCGCCCCCATCAAAAGAGCACACAGTTAGTCGACTCGAAACTCGAATCCAACGATGAATTGCGGTGATGCCAGCCTTGGAATCTCCAAGCCTTAGTAGCTCTTTTGATCCATCTCAATGCTAAGAGTTCTGGGGTCGTTGTAGATCCTTCCCGGGATAACCAAAGCGGATCCGTTATCCGGATGCTTCGGGTACGGCTTCCACAATTTCTTACCATCTTGGTCTCATCAAGATGCGAATGACCCGGGGGAGTATCGCCTGCGTAACACGTCTATGTAACCTGACCGAAGTGATGGCATTTGTTGGGAGCCAACTAATGTCGCTGTCCGGAGTCAACTGACAGACCAGTTAGACATTCGATCGCTGTTAATTGCCCCTACGTGGAGCTCTTGAGGGAAAGAAACAGCTCAACGTATTATTCATTTTATGTAAGTTTAAATGAAATGAATTTCACACGCCATTTCCTCAGGTTACTCCAGCACATGCAAATATCACGTGTAATGAGCCAATATACTACCGTTGTAATTGATTAGACTTTGGTCCTTGTCAATAATCTAAATATTTCTTTCCTGCCCGTTTGATCAATTCAACACCCGATGAACCCTGATCCCCTGTGCATCTCAATTCTTCGGTTACGTCACACTGGTCCCTAAGGCTGGAATTCATAGTCGTTAATCCGAGATCAGGATCGGCGGATTAGGAGCGCTGTGATCGCTGTGCACAGATTTAAAATGCCTCGCCATGGCGATCGCAGCGCTCTAAATCCACCGACTCTAATCTCGGATTAACGACTATGAATTCCAGCCTAAGATTTGGGAGTATCACACTCTTGCAATCACATGTCTCTGATCGATGCAGCATCGTTCAGAATGGTCTCTACTTGTTGGAAACGACCATGTTTGATATCGGTTGCAACGTGAGCTCCTCTAAAACTACACTAAATCAGTGCTCTCAAGTTTGAGGGTTGAAATGCGCTTGAGTATCTGCCGACAATTGGCAAACTTGTCATGGGCATATTCAACCCCAATAATACCTATTCCTTGCGCAAGCTCCTCTTTATTGATTACATCATGGAGGAGCACATAAATTCCTTGATTTTTGGTGGCATTCCTCGTTGGGACTCCTCAAGCCTATAAAACGCATTGCTGCCTCATCAAGCGCCAGTCGACATTGCCGTTCCATCTCAATGATGTCTATTCCGGCTTCGATAATATTTTCAGCATTGTCTCATGATGCTACTGTTATTCCCATTCGCGATGCCGTTATTCGATGCCTGGCTTGCACCACATATGCCTGATAATGACAACTTACACACTGTATTTTCTCGATCATCACAGACATACGTCCTATATCATTACAAGATGTGCCGTGATGATTGGACACTATGTGTAGAGCTGTTGTTATGCTGTCTCGAGTATGCTCACATATGCTCCTCAAGTTTGCATTGTAGTCGAGCAAATTAAGCTCCAACCCTTGTGTATGCCCATTGTAACACCTTGTCAGCCAGTCGATAAAATTTTGATACTCAACGAGTCCTCCTTGATTCATCCCGAAACGTGAAGTACTGCTAAGTATTGCTGTAACAGAAAAACAAGCGTGAGGAAATGGTGTGTAAAAAACAACGTCGTGATGATTGGACACTATGTGTGCAGCTACGGTTATTCTGCCCCGAGTATGCACACATATGCTCCGCAAGTTCGCATTGTATTCGAATAGATTAAGCTCTAACCCTTGTGGATGCTGATTGTAACGACTCGTCAGCCAGTCAATGGAATTTCGATACTCAACGAGTTCCTCTTGATTCATCATGGAACGTGTGAAAATTCCGTCTCAACCAAACTTCAGATACCCCTGAAATAACCCTACTTTAGGAAGCATGAATCGCCCTAACAAGCTTTCTAAAAATAGTAACTCTTTATAATCACAAAAATTTTTTTCAATATTCATATTTTCGTCATATCTCTTTTCCAGACTGATTTTTTGTAATTCCAATGAACTAAGTTGATACTTTTCCCACATTTGTAATCTCTTGGTTGATACCGAAATTCCCTAAATTCCTTTTAATACGATCAAAATTCAATTTATCCTCCAAAAATCAAAAATTTTACAAAAAACTCCATTTTGAATATATTCAAACTAATTCTATGAAAATTCCGTCTCAACCAAACTCCAGATATCCCTGAAATAACTCTACTTCAGAAAGCTTGAATCGCCCTAACAAGCTTTCTAAAAAAAATAACTCACTATAAGCACAAATATTTTTTTCAATATCCATATTTTCGTCATATCTCTTTCCCAGACTGATTTTTCGAAATTCCAATGAACTAAGTTGATACTTTTTCCACATTTGTAATCTCTTGGTTCATACCGAAATTCCCTAAATTCCTTCTAATACGATTAAAATTCAATTTATCCTCCAAAAATCAAATATTTTACAGAAAACTACATTTTGATCTTCTTTACATCAACTGTAGTAGAATTTCTCCTCAACCAAACGATATATCTCCCCCAAAAGATCGTACTTTAGATCATTTGAATTCCCCTAACAGCAAATCTCTTTAAAGTTACTCAACAAAATTGTATTTAAATTGCATTCTAGGCTGATATCTCCTTCTAGAACTAATATATACACTTGTTGATGAACTACATGGATACTTTTTCATCATTTCCGATCTATTGGTTGATACATATGATAGCTCAGAGTTTTCGCAATTTTATAAACTAAATTTTTTTATAAACTAGATTATGGCCTTTTTATAAACTAGAGAGATGCTCTTCCAGCATCTACATCAATTGGTTGAGACCAAATTTGATTCAACTACGTTTGAACCCGATTAAAATCCAACTTTTCTCCCAAAAATCAAAATTTCTTCAAAGAACTCCACTTTCATAATCTATACACCAACTGTATCAAACTCCGCCTCAACCAAACGATTGTTTTCATATATGTTATATATGTGTATAATCTGTTGTGAGAATGAAATTGATTGGACCACAGGGGAAATGAAACTATTTCGTGGGAATTCTAATCATGATTTTCGAATTCGATCAGTCTTTCAAATTCATTATTAGTTCGAGTGATCATCAGAGACTATTTCACTAAGAGAAAGCATTCTGCTAATCTCTTTTAGCAGCGTATTTTTTATTCTAAAAATCTTCTCTTAATGGTATTCAGAGTAGACATCATAAGGATTCAAGGAGGAAATCGGCACACAGATATTCCGCCCCCATCAAAAGAGCACACAGTTAGTCGACTCGAAACTCGAATCCAACGATGAATTGCGGTGATGCTAGCCTTGGAATCTCCAAGCCTTAGTAGCTCTTTTGATCCATCTCAATGCTAAGCGTTCTGGGGTCGTTGTAGATCCTTCCCCTGATAACCAAAGCGGATCCGTTATCCGGATGCTTCGGGTACGGCTTCCACAATTTCTTACCATCTTGGTCTCATCAAGATGCGAATGACCCGGGGGAGTATCGCCTGCGTAACACGTGTATGTAACCTGACCGAAGTGATGGCATTTGTTGGGAGCCAACTAATGTCGCTGTCCGGAGTCAACTGACAGACCAGTTAGACATTCGATCGCTGTAAATTGCCCCTACGTGGAGCTCTTGAGGTGAAAGAAACAGCTCAACGTATTATTCATTTTATGTAAGTTTAAATGAAATGAATTTCACACGCCATTTCCTCAGGTTACTCCAGCACATGCAAATATCACGTGTAATGAGCCAATATACTACCGTTGTAATTGATTAGACTTTGGTCCTTGTCAATAATCTAAATATTTCTTTCCTGCCCGTTTGATCAATTCAACACCCGATGAACCCTGGTCCCCTGTGCATCTCAATTCTTCGGTTACGTCACACTGGTCCCTGAGGCTGGAATTCATAGTCGTTAATCCGAGATCAGGATCGGCGGATTAGGAGCGCTGTGATCGCTGTGCACAGATGTAAAATGCCTCGCCATGGCGATCGCAGCGCCCTAAATCCACCGACTCTAATCTCGGATTAACGACTATGAATTCCAGCCTAAGATTTGGGAGTATCACACTCTTGCAATCACATGTCTCTGATCGATGCAGCATCGTTCAGAATGGTCTCTACTTGTTGGAAACGACCATGTTTGATATCGGTTGCAACGTGAGCTCCTCTAAAACTACACTAAATCAGTGCTCTCAAGTTTGAGGGTTGAAATGCGCTTGAGTATCTGCCGACAATTGGCAAACTTGTCGTGGGCATATTCAACCCCAATAATACCTATTCCTTGCGCAAGCTCCTCTTTATTGATTACATCATGGAGGAGCACATAAATTCCTCGATTTTTGGTGGCATTCCTCGTTGGTACTCCTCAAGCCTATGAAACGCATTGCTGCCTCATTAAGCGCCAGTCGACATTGCCGTTCCATCTCAATGATGTCTATTCCGGCTTCGATAATATTTTCAGCATTGTCTCATGATGCTACTGTTATTCCCATTCGCGATGCCGTTATTCGATGCCTGGCTTGCACCACATATGCCTGATAATGACAACTTACACACTGTATTTTCTCGATCATCACAGACATACGTCCTATATCATTACAAGATGTGCCGTGATGATTGGACACTATGTGTAGAGCTGTTGTTATGCTGTCTCGAGTATGCTCACAAATGCTCCTCAAGTTTGCATTGTAGTCGAGCAAATTAAGCTCCAACCCTTGTGTATGCCCATTGTAACACCTTGTCAGCCAGTCAATAAAATTTTGATACTCAACGAGTCCTCCTTGATTCATCCCGAAACGTGAAGTACTGCTAAGTATTGCTGTAACAGAAAAACAAGCGTGAGTAAATGGTGTGTAAAAAACAACGTCATGATGATTGGACACTATGTGTGCAGCTACTGTTATTCTGCCCCGAGTATGCACACATAAGCTCCGCAAGTTCGCATTGTATTCGAATAGATTAAGCTCTAACCCTTGTGGATGCTGATTGTAACGACTCGTCAGCCAGTCAATGGAATTTCGATACTCAACGAGTTCCTCTTGATTCATCCTGGAACGTGTAAAAATTCCGTCTCAACCAAACTTCAGATACCCCTGAAATAACCCTACTTTAGGAAGCTTGAATCGCCCTAACAAGCTTTCTGGAAAAAGTAACTCACTATAATCACAAAAATTTTTTTCAATATTCATATTTTCGTCATATCTCTTTTCCAGACTGATTTTTTGTAATTCCAATGAACTAAGTTGATACTTTTCCCACATTTGTAATCTCTTGGTTGATACCGAAATTCCCTAAATTCCTTTTAATACGATTAAAATTCAATTTATCCTCCAAAAATCAAAAATTTTACAAAAAACTCCATTTTGAATATATTCAAACTAATTCTATGAAAATTCCGTCTCAACCAAACTCCAGATATCCCTGAAATAACTCTACTTCAGAAAGCTTGAATCGCCCTAACAAGCTTTCTAAAAAAAATAACTCACTATAAGCACAAATATTTTTTTCAATATCCATATTTTCGTCATATCTCTTTCCCAGACTGATTTTTCGAAATTCCAATGAACTAAGTTGATACTTTTTCCACATTTGTAATCTCTTGGTTCATACCGAAATTCCCTAAATTCCTTCTAATACGATTAAAATTCAATTTATCCTCCAAAAATCAAATATTTTACAGAAAACTACATTTTGATCTTCTTTACATCAACTGTAGTAGAATTTCTCCTCAACCAAACGATATATCTCCCCCAAAAGATCGTACTTTAGATCATTTGAATTCCCCTAACAGCAAATCTCTTTAAAGTTACTCAACAAAATTGTATTGAAATTGCATTCTAGGCTGATATCTCCTTCTACAACTAATATATACACTTGTTGATGAACTACATGGATACTTTTTCATCATTTCCGATCTATTGGTTGATACATATGATAGCTCAGAGTTTTCGCAACTTTATAAACTAAATTTTTTTATAAACTAGATTATGGCCTTTTTATAAACTAGAGAGATGCTCTTCCAGCATCTACATCAATGGGTTGAGACCAAATTTGATTCAACTACGTTTGAACCCGATTAAAATCCAACTTTTCTCCCAAAAATCAAAATTTCTTCAAAGAACTCCACTTTCATAATCTATACACCAACTGTATCAAACTCCGCCTCAACCAAACGATTGTTTTCATATATGTTATATATGTGTATAATCTGTTGTGAGAATGAAATTGATTGGACCACAGGGGAAATGAAACTATTTCGTGGGAATTCTAATCATGATTTTCGAATTCGATCAGTCTTTCAAATTCATTATTAGTTCGAGTGATCATCAGAGACTATTTCACTAAGAGAAAGCATTCTGCTAATCTCTTTTAGCAGCGTATTTTTCATTCTAAAAATCTTCTCTTAATGGTATTCAGAGTAGACATCATAAGGATTCAAGGAGGAAATCGGCACACAGATATTCCGCCCCCATCAAAAGAGCACACAGTTAGTCGACTCGAAACTCGAATCCAACGATGAATTGCGGTGATGCTAGCCTTGGAATCTCCAAGCCTTAGTAGCTCTTTTGATCCATCTCAATGCTAAGAGTTCTGGGGTCGTTGTAGATCCTTCCCGGGATAACCAAAGCGGATCCGTTATCCGGATGCTTCGGGTACGGCTTCCACAATTTCTTACCATCTTGGTCTCATCAAGATGCGAATGACCCGGGGGAGTATCGCCTGCGTAACACGTCTATGTAACCTGACCGAAGTGATGGCATTTGTTGGGAGCCAACTAATGTCGCTGTCCGGAGTCAACTGACAGACCAGTTAGACATTCGATCGCTGTTAATTGCCCCTTTGTGGAGCTCTTGAGGTGAAAGAAACAGCTCATCGTATTATTCATTTTATGTAAGTTTAAATGAAATGAATTCCACACGCCATTTCCTCAGGTTACTCCAGCACATGCAAATATGCGTGTAATGAGCCAATATACTACCATTGTAATTGATTAGACTTTGGTCCTTGTCAATAATCTAAATATTTCTTTCCTGCCCGTTTGATCAATTCAACACCCGATGAACCCTGATCCCCTGTGCATCTCAATTCTTCGGTTACGTCACACTGGTCCCTAAGGCTGGAATTCATAGTCTTTAATCCGAGATCAGGATCGGCGGATTAGGAGCGCTGTGATCGCTGTGCACAGATGTAAAATGCCTCGCCATGGCGATCGCAGCGCCCTAAATCCACCGACTCTAATCTCGGATTAACGACTATGAATTCCAGCCTAAGATTTGGGAGTATCACACTCTTGCAATCACATGTCTCTGATCGATGCAGCATCGTTCAGAATGGTCTCTACTTATTGGAAACGACCATGTTTGATATCGGTTGCAACGTGAGCTCCTCTGAAACTACACTAAATCAGTGCTCTCAAGTTTGAGGGTTGAAATGCGCTTGAGTATCCGCCGACAATTGGCAAACTTGTCGTGGGCATATTCAACCCCAATAATACCTATTCCTTGCGCAAGCTCCTCTTTATTGATTACATCATGGAGGAGCACATAAATTCCTTGATTTTTGGTGGCATTCCTCGTTGGGACTCCTCAAGCCTATAAAACGCATTGCTGCCTCATCAAGCGCCAGTCGACATTGCCGTTCCATCTCAATGATGTCTATTCCGGCTTCGATAATATTTTCAGCATTGTCTCATGATGCTACTGTTATTCCCATTCGCGATGCCGTTATTCGATGCCTGGCTTGCACCACATATGCCTGATAATGACAACTTACACACTGTATTTTCTCGATCATCACAGACATACGTCCTATATCATTACAAGATGTGCCGTGATGATTGGACACTATGTGTAGAGCTGTTGTTATGCTGTCTCGAGTATGCTCACATATGCTCCTCAAGTTT
The DNA here is from genome assembly GCA_029851415.1 of Eretmocerus hayati. Classification (NCBI taxonomy): domain Eukaryota; kingdom Metazoa; phylum Arthropoda; class Insecta; order Hymenoptera; family Aphelinidae; genus Eretmocerus; species Eretmocerus hayati. The sequence continues at coordinate 34,618,649 of CM056741.1, read as the reverse complement.
GCATTGTAGTCGAGCAAATTAAGCTCCAACCCTTGTGTATGCCCATTGTAACACCTTGTCAGCCAGTCAATAAAATTTTGATACTCAACGAGTCCTCCTTGATTCATCCCGAAACGTGAAGTACTGCTAAGTATTGCTGTAACAGAAAAACAAGCGTGAGTAAATGGTGTGTAAAAAACAACGTCGTGATGATTGGACACTATGTGTGCAGCTACTGTTATTCTGCCTCGAGTATGCACACATATGCTCCGCAAGTTCGCATTGTATTCGAATAGATTAAGCTCTAACCCTTGTGGATGCTGATTGTAACGACTCGTCAGCCAGTCAATGGAATTTCGATACTCAACGAGTTCCTCTTGATTCATCCTGGAACGTGTAAAAATTCCGTCTCAACCAAACTTCAGATACCCCTGAAATAACCCTACTTTAGGGAGCTTGAATCGCCCTAACAAGCTTTCTGAAAAAAGTAACTCACTATAATCACAAAAATTTTTTTCAATATTCATATTTTCGTCATATCTCTTTTCCAGACTGATTTTTTGTAATTCCAATGAACTAAGTTGATACTTTTCCCACATTTTTAATCTCTTGGTTGATACCGAAATTCCCTAAATTCCTTTTAATACGATTAAAATTCAAGTTATCCTCCAAAAATCAAAAATTTTACAAAAAACTCCATTTTGAATATATTCAAACTAATTCTATGAAAATTCCGTCTCAACCAAATTCCAGATATCCCTGAAATAACTCTACTTCAGAAAGCTTGAATCGCCCTAACAAGCTTTCTAAAAAAAATAACTCACTATAAGCACAAATATTTTTTTCAATATCCATATTTTCGTCATATCTCTTCCCCAGACTGATTTTTCGAAATTCCAATGAACTAAGTTGATACTTTTTCCACATTTGTAATCTCTTGGTTCATACCGAAATTCCCTAAATTCCTTCTAATACGATTAAAATTCAATTTATCCTCCAAAAATCAAATATTTTACAGAAAACTACATTTTGATCTTCTTTACATCAACTGTAGTAGAATTTCTCCTCAACCAAACGATATATCTCCCCCAAAAGATCGTACTTTAGATCATTTGAATTCCCCTAACAGCAAATCTCTTTAAAGTTACTCAACAAAATTGTATTTAAATTGCATTCTAGGCTGATATCTCCTTCTACAACTAATATATACACTTGTTGATGAACTACATGGATACATTTTCATCATTTCCGATCTATTGGTTGATACATATGATAGCTCAGAATTTCGCAATTTTATAAACTAAATTTTTTTTATAAACTAGATTATGGCCTTTTTATAAACTAGAGAGATGCTCTTCCAGCATCTACATCAATTGGTTGAGACCAAATTTGATTCAACTACGTTTGAACCCGATTAAAATCCAACTTTTCTCCCAAAAATCAAAATTTCTTCAAAGAACTCCACTTTCATAATCTATACACCAACTGTATCAAAGTCCGCCTCAACCAAACGATTGTTTTCATATATGTTATATATGTGTATAATCTGTTGTGAGAATGAAATTGATTGGACCACAGGGGAAATGAAACTATTTCGTGGGAATTCTAATCATGATTTTCGAATTCGATCAGTCTTTCAAATTCATTATTAGTTCGAGTGATCATCAGAGACTATTTCACTAAGAGAAAGCATTCTGCTAATCTCTTTTAGCAGCGTATTTTTTATTCTAAAAATCTTCTCTTAATGGTATTCAGAGTAGACATCATAAGGATTCAAGGAGGAAATCGGCACACAGATATTCCGCCCCCATCAAAAGAGCACACAGTTAGTCGACTCGAAACTCGAATCCAACGATGAATTGCGGTGATGCTAGCCTTGGAATCTCCAAGCCTTAGTAGCTCTTTTGATCCATCTCAATGCTAAGCGTTCTGGGGTCGTTGTAGATCCTTCCCGGGATAACCGAAGCGGATCCGTTATCCGGATGCTTCGGGTACGGCTTCCACAATTTCTTACCATCTTGGTCTCATCAAGATGCGAATGACCCGGGGGAGTATCGCCTGCGTAACACGTGTATGTAACCTGACCGAAGTGATGGCATTTGTTGGGAGCCAACTAATGTCGCTGTCCGGAGTCAACTGACAGACCAGTTAGACATTCGATCGCTGTAAATTGCCCCTACGTGGAGCTCTTGAGGTGAAAGAAACAGCTCAACGTATTATTCATTTTATGTAAGTTTAAATGAAATGAATTTCACACGCCATTTCCTCAGGTTACTCCAGCACATGCAAATATGCGTGTAATGAGCCAATATACTACCATTGTAATTGATTAGACTTTGGTCCTTGTCAATAATCTAAATATTTCTTTCCTGCCCGTTTGATCAATTCAACACCCGATGAACCCTGATCCCCTGTGCATCTCAATTCTTCGGTTACGTCACACTGGTCCCTAAGGCTGGAATTCATAGTCTTTAATCCGAGATCAGGATCGGCGGATTAGGAGCGCTGTGATCGCTGTGCACAGATGTAAAATGCCTCGCCATGGCGATCGCAGCGCCCTAAATCCACCGACTCTAATCTCGGATTAACGACTATGAATTCCAGCCTAAGATTTGGGAGTATCACACTCTTGCAATCACATGTCTCTGATCGATGCAGCATCGTTCAGAATGGTCTCTACTTATTGGAAACGACCATGTTTGATATCGGTTGCAACGTGAGCTCCTCTGAAACTACACTAAATCAGTGCTCTCAAGTTTGAGGGTTGAAATGCGCTTGAGTATCCGCCGACAATTGGCAAACTTGTCGTGGGCATATTCAACCCCAATAATACCTATTCCTTGCGCAAGCTCCTCTTTATTGATTACATCATGGAGGAGCACATAAATTCCTTGATTTTTGGTGGCATTCCTCGTTGGGACTCCTCAAGCCTATAAAACGCATTGCTGCCTCATCAAGCGCCAGTCGACATTGCCGTTCCATCTCAATGATGTCTATTCCGGCTTCGATAATATTTTCAGCATTGTCTCATGATGCTACTGTTATTCCCATTCGCGATGCCGTTATTCGATGCCTGGCTTGCACCACATATGCCTGATAATGACAACTTACACACTGTATTTTCTCGATCATCACAGACATACGTCCTATATCATTACAAGATGTGCCGTGATGATTGGACACTATGTGTAGAGCTGTTGTTATGCTGTCTCGAGTATGCTCACATATGCTCCTCAAGTTTGCATTGTAGTCGAGCAAATTAAGCTCCAACCCTTGTGTATGCCCATTGTAACACCTTGTCAGCCAGTCAATAAAATTTTGATACTCAACGAGTCCTCCTTGATTCATCCCGAAACGTGAAGTACTGCTAAGTATTGCTGTAACAGAAAAACAAGCGTGAGTAAATGGTGTGTAAAAAACAACGTCGTGATGATTGGACACTATGTGTGCAGCTACTGTTATTCTGCCCCGAGTATGCACACATAAGCTCCGCAAGTTCGCATTGTATTCGAATAGATTAAGCTCTAACCCTTGTGGATGCTGATTGTAACGACTCGTCAGCCAGTCAATGGAATTTCGATACTCAACGAGTTCCTCTTGATTCATCCTGGAACGTGTAAAAATTCCGTCTCAACCAAACTTCAGATACCCCTGAAATAACCCTACTTTAGGGAGCTTGAATCGCCCTAACAAGCTTTCTGAAAAAAGTAACTCACTATAATCACAAAAATTTTTTTCAATATTCATATTTTCGTCATATCTCTTTTCCAGACTGATTTTTTGTAATTCCAATGAACTAAGTTGATACTTTTCCCACATTTTTAATCTCTTGGTTGATACCGAAATTCCCTAAATTCCTTTTAATACGATTAAAATTCAAGTTATCCTCCAAAAATCAAAAATTTTACAAAAAACTCCATTTTGAATATATTCAAACTAATTCTATGAAAATTCCGTCTCAACCAAATTCCAGATATCCCTGAAATAACTCTACTTCAGAAAGCTTGAATCGCCCTAACAAGCTTTCTAAAAAAAATAACTCACTATAAGCACAAATATTTTTTTCAATATCCATATTTTCGTCATATCTCTTCCCCAGACTGATTTTTCGAAATTCCAATGAACTAAGTTGATACTTTTTCCACATTTGTAATCTCTTGGTTCATACCGAAATTCCCTAAATTCCTTCTAATACGATTAAAATTCAATTTATCCTCCAAAAATCAAATATTTTACAGAAAACTACATTTTGATCTTCTTTACATCAACTGTAGTAGAATTTCTCCTCAACCAAACGATATATCTCCCCCAAAAGATCGTACTTTAGATCATTTGAATTCCCCTAACAGCAAATCTCTTTAAAGTTACTCAACAAAATTGTATTTAAATTGCATTCTAGGCTGATATCTCCTTCTACAACTAATATATACACTTGTTGATGAACTACATGGATACATTTTCATCATTTCCGATCTATTGGTTGATACATATGATAGCTCAGAATTTCGCAATTTTATAAACTAAATTTTTTTTATAAACTAGATTATGGCCTTTTTATAAACTAGAGAGATGCTCTTCCAGCATCTACATCAATTGGTTGAGACCAAATTTGATTCAACTACGTTTGAACCCGATTAAAATCCAACTTTTCTCCCAAAAATCAAAATTTCTTCAAAGAACTCCACTTTCATAATCTATACACCAACTGTATCAAAGTCCGCCTCAACCAAACGATTGTTTTCATATATGTTATATATGTGTATAATCTGTTGTGAGAATGAAATTGATTGGACCACAGGGGAAATGAAACTATTTCGTGGGAATTCTAATCATGATTTTCGAATTCGATCAGTCTTTCAAATTCATTATTAGTTCGAGTGATCATCAGAGACTATTTCACTAAGAGAAAGCATTCTGCTAATCTCTTTTAGCAGCGTATTTTTTATTCTAAAAATCTTCTCTTAATGGTATTCAGAGTAGACATCATAAGGATTCAAGGAGGAAATCGGCACACAGATATTCCGCCCCCATCAAAAGAGCACACAGTTAGTCGACTCGAAACTCGAATCCAACGATGAATTGCGGTGATGCTAGCCTTGGAATCTCCAAGCCTTAGTAGCTCTTTTGATCCATCTCAATGCTAAGCGTTCTGGCGTCGTTGTAGATCCTTCCCGGGATAACCGAAGCGGATCCGTTATCCGGATGCTTCGGGTACGGCTTCCACAATTTCTTACCATCTTGGTCTCATCAAGATGCGAATGACCCGGGGGAGTATCGCCTGCGTAACACGTCTATGTAACCTGACCGAAGTGATGGCATTTGTTGGGAGCCACCTAATGTCGCTGTCCGGAGTCAACTGACAGACCAGGTAGACATTCGATCGCTGTTAATTGCCCCTACGTGGAGCTCTTGAGGTGAAATAAACAGCTCAACGTATTATTCATTTTATGTAAGTTTAAATGAAATGAATTTCACACGCCATTTCCTCAGGTTACTCCAGCACATGCAAATATCACGTGTAATGAGCCAATATACTACCGTTGTAATTGATTAGACTTTGGTCCTTGTCAATAATCTAAATATTTCTTTCCTGCCCGTTTGATCAATTCAACACCCGATGAACCCTGATCCCCTGTGCATCTCAATTCTTCGGTTACGTCACACTGGTCCCTAAGGCTGGAATTCATAGTCGTTAATCCGAGATCAGGATCGGCGGATTAGGAGCGCTGTGATCGCTGTGCACAGATGTAAAATGCCTCGCCATGGCGATCGCAGCGCCCTAAATCCACCGACTCTAATCTCGGATTAACGACTATGAATTCCAGCCTAAGATTTGGGAGTATCGCACTCTTGCAATCACATGTCTCTGATCGATGCAGCATCGTTCAGAATGGTCTCTACTTGTCGGAAACGACCATGTTTGATATCGGTTGCAACGTGAGCTCCTCTAAAACTACACTAAATCAGTGCTCTCAAGTTTGAGGGTTGAAATGCGCTTGAGTATCTGCCGACAATTGGCAAACTTGTCGTGGGCATATTTAACCCCAATAATAACTATTCCTTGCGCAAGCTCCTCTTTATTGATTACATCATGGATCAGCACATAAATTCCTTGATTTTTGGTGGCATTCCTCGTTGGTACTCCTCAAGCCTATGAAACGCATTGCTGCCTCATCAAGCGCCAGTCGACATTGCCATTCCATCTCAATGATGTCTGTTCCGGCTTCGATAATATTTTCACCATTGTCTCATGATGCTACTGTTATTCCCATTCGCGATGCCGTTATTCGATGCCTGGCTTGCACCACATATGCCTGATAATGACAACTTACACACTGTATTCTCTCGATCATCACAGTCATACGTCCTATATCATTGTAAGATGCGCCGTGATGATTGGACACTATGTGTGCAGCTGTTGTTATGCTGTCTCGAGTATGCTCACTAGGGTGTTCGTTATTTACCAAGTTGAGCGCACACTCACGGGCGCCCCTTGAATCGTCTTGGAATAGCTCAAAAATGAGTGATCAACTTCTATCGGGCCCGGAAAAAATGACTAGATAGTGCCCCTAGATACTCCCCACACGCTGTCCCGGGACTCGGCAGGGTTTCTCGTCTCGTATCATTTAGCTGTTTCACAGGTACTCGAAATTCACTCAAGAATGTTCAGAAACATGGTTTTGAATGTAAAATTCCACGCCGGATTCAAATTCGACCTCGAATATACCGTCAACTGGACATCCGGTCCTGGAAAATTGAATTTTCCGTTGAGAAATTGATTTTTTCAGGGTAGTCCCTCACTTTTGGCCATCCCAGCGACTCTCAAAGTAGAAAATCATGGTCAAAACTATCATTCTTCATGTAGAATTTCACGCTGAATTCGGATCTGACCTCAAATTTACCGTCAACTGGACATCCGGTCCTGGAAGATTGAATTTTCCGTTGAAAAATTGATTTTTTCAGGGTTGTCCCTCACTTTTGGCCACCTCAATGACTCGTAAATTAGCGCATCATGCCCTTTATGCAATTCCATACTCTGCCCCTCCCTATTAACTCTAATTGGACGTGAATTCCGTATCAAATGGACTGAGGAACAAGAATCAGAGTGAAAAACCATGACGGGAAATATAAGGTTATCTCACTCTCGTGTGATACATATCTTGATGGCGATAATTACGGTTCGAGGGATTCTGACGAGAAGTACATATCCACTCTTTTCCACCCCGCGCCCTCCCGGTTTATGAAATCCGCGAGGCACCAATGCATGCGCACTATGGTCTGCGCAATGGATTTGCTTTCTATACCCTTCTCTCTGGCACACGATGTCTGTTATGTGTCTACTGCGCAATCAATGCGCTGGAGCTTCATGGACATCTTGGACGGTCGGGGGAAGAGGAAAGAAGAGCAATTGTGCGTTCACATTTGAAGCCATAACTAATTCTGCGCTTGTAATTTCTTCTCCTTCCTCAATTCATTCTACTCCACCTTCAAGTATTCTGATCGAGAGGCCTGCACTCTGAGTCGGCGCTGTTGTAGAGAACTGTCATGTCACACATGCGCACAAGATGAGTGACGGATGGTGCCTGGCAGAGATCTCTAATGGTACCTTACGAATATGCGCCATTTCATTGCTACGTACCCACGATACCATTCTTGGCCCTCGTCTCTGTTCTTGAATCCAGCGTTGCTGGAACCTTATTCCGAAGTTGATACGTGCTAACGCTGATTACGCGGGTACGGTGATCACTCATTAGTTCCGCGGAAAACCACCATGCATAAGCGAAGGGTCGCTTCTACATCAGGGTCCCTATAATTTATGGTCTAGACAAGGGGGTCAATTCATTTTCCTGATTGGCTCCACCATTTTCATCGGTCCCGTGCTTTTCAGATGGGGGGGGAGGCATCTGTGTGAGTGCGCAAGTACCCTTGCGCTCGTGTACGTGCAGTTCGCTGAAAATGGAGGCCACCGTACCATGACTAGACCTGTTAATTATAGGGACCTTATTCTACATCAACAACTAGCGCCTCCTCGCTTATACATGGCGGTTTTCCACGGAATTGCCGTACCCGTGTAATCAGTGGTAATGCGTATTAACTTTGGAATAAGGTCCCTGAACCAGCTTGCAGAGAGGAAGGATGAAATGCAAAAGGAGCCTACATCTCGATCTCCGAACAGCTGTCCATTGTAGAACGAAGTTCAAGCGTTCCTACACCATCAAATTAGTCTCCTGCTAGCTTGGTCGTCAAAAGCGGAGCATTGTTCATTGATAAGTTCAAGATTTGATGTGTCTACCACATGATCGGCCCACTTAACTCACGTATCCATCAATTGCACAACATTACCTGTGGAAGAAGAGCTTTTCCATTCAGGGAGTTCATCTAGTCTTGAAAACCCTGCCTCATTTGTGATATATTGTCATTCAATCCAACGATAACCACCCAGTGATGAGATGAATGATCCAGAGTAGAACAGTATGCCAGATCCAGAGATCTAATCTAAGGAACTATATATTTGTGTTATTTGTGACGAGTACCAAAGTATCAAGTCATGGAGTAGTGGAATGATTGGGTTTTTGTCTGGAGTCCACGGATAGAACAAGATTCGTTGCGTTGTACACCAGTTCCCAGGAATATCTTCGCATGATCAATAGGTTTGTCAGAAAACTTTGGTTCAAACTGTATCAATAATAGAATGACTCGTTCCCTACATACAAACCAATGTGGAGATGACCAGTACCATAGTAACTATTGTAAATCACTTTCATGTACATCAGTTTTGACAGCACTCAATTGACTGAGTTTCTTAGCATGACTCACATTCCTGTTGGGAGAAGTCTCATTTCGATCTTCCTCTGATGTCATCTTGTAGGAGGAATATCTATAATGCCACTTGGCCAATGTCTTCTCAGTGTTCCAAACAACGCAAGCAAAGAGATTATTATGATTTTGAATCTGAGACGCATTAAATTTAGAGAGCCGTGTTTCTAGGATCAAGTAGATGATTGAATTCTGAGAACTGGAGTTTCACTCTCAAATTGAGTTATGTCATCCGAAGTCATATGAAATACTCATTCAACGATATGTAGCGTTGTAACTCCTCTCCATATCTACCTTCCCACTGACCTCAGTAAATTCAACCATGTTTCAGATCATCATGTCGTCAGACTCTTTACGGGAGTGTTCAGTCTCACTTGCCAGAAAGGACCAGTCAGTCATGTCTGATGGGAGTGAGCAAGAAAACATATTCCTGATCGGTAGCTCATCAAGTGAATTCACAGGCTCTAATCTTCCTACTAATATGCAAGTGATGAGAGTTTTGTTCCACAAAATCCGTCATTTGAGTCTAAGTCTAGATGAAAGCGTTCGATTGGTTGTGGAAGATGTTGTACGGTTATGGGATCAACATTGCAGTCTCACTCAAGATAAACGCAGATGCAGAAGTAAATTGCACAAGTTGTACCTTGACTGGCGCTCTGTACAGAAACACAAAGGGGAGGCTGCCAATAAGGACAAGGAGAAAACATTCTCTGAGAAGTTGAACTCGCTCTTTGATATCTCTCATGGAAGTTCTGGACAAGAGCTGACAGACTTGGCATGTGATTCCGTAGAAAATCCTATACCCATTGAGCAAATGCATTCGACAGCGAATGCTCAGTGTCGGATATTTCCTTCAGACATAGAAGGTGGTGAGAAAATTCCATTTGCTTTCAATTTCTCCTCCACGTGATTAATAAGAGAGATGATTTTTGTAGTGCAAGTGATTGGAAATAAACAATTCCGATCTGTTGGAATTCAGACTGATGATTATTGCGAAGAGTTGATTGGTGAGTGACTCCATGGATCTCTCCGACAGGAATAACTCAAATTTTTCATCCAGTTGATCAGAGCTGAGACTTGTGCATTGAATTTTGTTGTCGTTATCTTCATACAGTTCAAATGCTAATTTTACCGACCATTTTTGAATATCCAATGAACAGATGATATATATCATAGAATCATTCTATGCTTGATTTGATTCATTTGTCACATTCCATAATTGATGACGATGAGACTTCTTCTGCCTTCCTCGACAGAAAAATTCAGTCAGTTATCTGGGGCAGAGTCCAATATTGGAACGGAAAATCAATCAAGTCAATCTGAATCTGACACAAACACAACCTGGAGTCAAAAAAGCAAGAGGATAGATTACACAGCAAAAGGTCGATACTACGAATGTCAAAATCAGCGAGGAACGAAAAATATAATGACAAGGAGATTAGCAATGGCCTTAGACAATATTAGGATCTCTTACAGGGACACAGTCCATTTAATAAGTGCAGTGGCCGATGCACTTGAATGCGATATTTCCAATGCAATTATAAACACAACATCTTTCTACGAGATGAGGAACTCTATCAGAGAAGAAGTATCTGAGAATATCAAGGAATTGTTTGGACGAACAGTACCCACAGCTCTAGTCATACGATGGGACACCGAAATAATCCAAGATTCTCACACTGGTGAGAAACGTGAACGCTTAGCCATCGTCGCAAGTGATGGTGAAACTGACAAAGTACTCGGTATACCAGCTTTGAAGGATGGTAAGGGCTCAACACAAGCAGATGCTATATATGAATTATTGTATGAATTGGGACTCCTGCCGCATGTAAAAGCGTTCAGTTTTGACACGACAGCAACGAATACGGGACGTATTGCAGGGGCAGCCACACTACTAGAGAGCTACCTTGAGAGAATAATATTGTATTTAGCATGTCGGCATCATGTGTACGAAATTGTGTTGGCAGGAATATTTGAATGCAAGATTCCAGGTTCCTCTGGACCTGACATCACCTTATTCAAAAGATTTCGTGATTCGTGGGATACTATAAACCAGAAAAATTTCAAGTTGCCGTACGAAGATAGAGCCATTGACCCACGCTTAGCAGCTGAACTCGATGCAGTTGTTCTTAAGACGAAGCAATTCTTGAAGGGAAATTTACCTCGTGATGACTACAGAGAGTTGTTAGAATTACAACTGATATTCACAGGTGCGATTGAATCAAAGGATGTCATGTTCCGCAAGCCAGGAGCCTGTCACAGAGCTAGTATCATGGCTAGAGATATCTACTCCTTGAAAATATACTTGCTTCGGGACGAGTTCCCTTTGACTGAAGAAGAAAAAGAAGGTCTATTTGACATATGTCAATTCGTTGTTTTCATCTTCATTCCGGCTTGGTTCTCGGCACCTCTAGCCCCCGAATCACCCAACAATGATTTGAAATTCATCAAAAACCTCTTCAAATATCGTTGTATTGATCGAGAGATTACTGATGCTGCTTTGGAAAAATTCAAAAATCATCTTTGGTACTTGAGCCCCGAAGCTTGTGGTTTTGCATTTTTTGATGAAAGTTTGTCGAATCAAATGCGAGCAAAAATGGTGCAAGCCTTAAGTAACGACGATGGATTTGATGTCAGTCATAAAAAACGACTGATGATTAAAACCACGGATGAACTTCAAGCCTTAGCATCTCATGACATCGATCATTTCATCAGCTCGGCTTCAATGTCTTTTTTTGAAAGATTCAACTTGTCAACGTCATTCCTGCGTGTACCATGTGAACCCTGGACACAAGACGAGTCCTACAAAGAAAATTTGAAGCTCGTGCGAAAAATCGGGGTTGTGAATGATGCTGCTGAAAGAGCTGTGAAACTAGGCCAAGATTACTTGAACGTTTTGACCAAAGATGAGAAACAGAAACAGTACCTCATACAAGTGGTTCCAGAGTACAGGAATGAATTCCCGGATGCAACCAGACAAACTCTCATGAAAAAACGGAGACTTGAGTGACTTGAGGATCGGAGGAATAAAGACTGACAGAATGGTGAACAATTCAGGAGTGATTTGATCAAACGAGTGACGTTCTTCATATGAAAGTAGATGCATCTTGTGCTTTATTTCAAGTTTATATTAGAATAAAGGAAGTATTGAACGTAATTCAATCCCTGAACCAAAGTCTCAGAGATATGCATCATTCAGGAATTATGTGTTTTTCATTGGTTTACTGCACACGTTCCGCCTCTGATCCTGTCGCCATAGCCCAATTGATACGATACTTCATTTGTACGGTATTTTGAGAGAGAAATTGCTTATTAAGAATGATTGAGCATTCTTAGAGACGCTGAAATGGCCTTGCGATGAGGATTCAAGTTTTCTAGCTCCAAAATTTCCAGTTTGCAGCGAATATCAATCAAGATTTGAAATTTGCGTGAAATTTCACATGAAGAATGATAGTTTTGACCATGATTTTCTACTTTGAGAGTCGCTGGGATGGTCAAAAGTGAGGGAGTACCCTGAAAAAATCAATTTCTCAACGGAAAATTCAATTTTCCAGGACCGGATGTCCAGTTGACGGTAAATTTGAGGTCAGATCCGAATTCAGCGTGAAATTTCACATGAAGAATGATAGTTTTGACCATGATTTTCTACTTCGAGAGTCGCTGGGATGGCCAAAAGTGAGGGACAACCCTGGAAAAATCAATTTCTCAACGGAAAATTCAATTCTCCAGGACCGGATGTCCAGTTGACGGTAAATTTGCGGTCAGATCCGAATTCAGCGTGAAATTTTACATAAAGAATAATAGTTTTGACCATGATTTTCTACTTTGAGAGTCGCTGGGATGGCCAAAAGTGAGGGACAACCCTGAAAAAATCAATTTCTCAACGGAAAATTCAATCTTCCAGGACCGGATGTCCAGTTGGCGGTAAATTTGAGGTCAGATCCGAATTCAGCGTGAAATTCTACATGAAGAATGATAGTTTTGACCATGATTTTCTACTTTGAGAGTCGCTGGGATGGTCAAAAGTGAGGGACTACCCTGAAAAAATCAATTTCTCAACGGAAAATTCAATTTTCCAGGACCGGATGTCCAGTTGACGGTATATTCGAGGTCGAATTTGAATCCGGCGTGGAATTTTACATTCAAAACCATGTTTCTGAACATTCTTGAGTGAATTTCGAGTACCTGTGCAACAGCTAAATGATACGGGACGAGAAACCCTGCCGAGTCCCGGGACAGCGTGTGGGGAGTATCTAGGGGCACTATCTAGTCATTTTTTCCGGGCCCGATAGAAGTTGATCACTCATTTTTGAGCTATTCCAAGACGATTCAAGGGGCGCCCGTGAGTGTGCGCTCAACTTGGTAAATAACGAACACCCTAATGCTCACATATGCTCCTCAAGTTTGCATTGTAGTCGAGCAAATTAAGCTCCAACCCTTGTGTATGCCCATTGTAACACCTTGTCAGCCAGTCAATAAAATTTTGATACTCAACGAGTCCTCCTTGATTCATCCCGAAACGTGAAGTACTGCTAAGTATTGCTGTAACAGAAAAACAAGCGTGAGTAAATGGTGTGTAAAAAACAACGTCGTGATGATTGGACACTATGTGTGCAGCTACTGTTATTCTGCCCCGAGTATGCACACATATGCTCCGCAAGTTCGCATTGTATTCGAATAGATTAAGCTCTAACCCTTGTGGATGCTGATTGTAACGACTCGTCAGCCAGTCAATGGAATTTCGATACTCAACGAGTTCCTCTTGATTCATCCTGGAACGTGTAAAAATTCCGTCTCAACCAAACTTCAGATACCCCTGAAATAACCCTACTTTAGGAAGCTTGAATCGCCCTAACAAGCTTTCTAAAAAAAGTAACTCACTATAATCACAAAAATTTTTTTCAATATTCATATTTTCGCAAGGGGGCGCAAGGTGGCGCAAAGTAGTGAACGCTAAAATCTATTAACATAACATTGAAGCTGTTTTTTAAAAGAGATTTTGCTTAAATCCTGGAAATAAGTAGCAAATCTAATCCCCGGTGTATTTTTCGTTGAGTGTTGTAAAAAAATTATTTACACTTCAAAGTGATGGTTAAATATTCAATGGATTCTGATAGTTAACCTCAAATATATACTGCAGTAGACTACATGAGTTGTATTGTTGTATAAAAAACATGAGTAGTGAAAGTGTAAGTGGTGATATTTTTTGCTTTCTTTGCCCTGATAAGGGTCCAATTACTAAACATGTAAGGTGTGCCAAGTGCCAAGAAACCTATCTCCCATCATGCTCTGTAAGGGCAGGGGATGGCACAAAAGGGTCATTTATAAAATGTTGTGGTGGCTTCCTGGATGATGATGAAGTAGACGACGATGGAGATGAACATAACAAAGACTATGATAAGAATAATAATCAATCATCCTCTTCCTCGTCAACACTCACTGACAGTGATGAGTCGCTGGCTAAATGTGCTAAGGAGGATTCACCATTCACACAGATGTTATCTCAATTCAAGCAGTTTATGAATGAAAAAGTGGATCTCATCAATGCTAATGTGGATAAAAAGACATCTGTTATAGCTGATAAAATTGATAATGTCATGATGAGAGTTGATGTATTGGAAAATAATATGGTGAAAATGGATGAGAGGGTCTCTAATCTTGAAAGGCATGTTCCAGCTAATTCCAATGATGCAAGTAACTTGATATTTGCTGAAGTGAGTGAAAGGCTTGCCAAGAGCAAAAATGTGATTATTTTCAATGTTCCTGAAACGATGAAAAATACTGCTGTGCAAAAATTGTTATCAAGACTATTTAAAGAAGCTTCTTTTGACTCGACTAAGTTGAACTTTATGAGAATTGGTACTGCTTCCAATGATAAAGATAAGCCCAGACCTATAAGACTATTGATGGATTCTGCTGAAGATGCCAAATGGATTTTTGTAAACCAACGCTCTTTCAATTGTGGTGACATCAAGTTCACAAATGACCGTACTGTTCAACAGAAACAGCACTTATCAAGATTAGTGAGAGAAGTAGAAATGAGAAAGAAACAAGGTGAGCACAATATAATAATCAAATATACAAAAGGTGTGCCAGCTATCGTCTCCCTAAATCATCCTTCGGATAGTGACTCTGATCAAAGAGTCTCTAGTCTGGAAGATAACTTGCAAGCTCAACGCTCAAGAAGCAGGAAGAAAACTAAACAACAATTGGCTATGCAACAATCTGGGATACATGTGAACAAGGCTAAACCAAAAAACTAGCTGGTCAACAAAGTGGATTAACCATGTACTTGCACAATGTAGGAAGTCTTAGAAATAGAGTCCCCCTCTTTAAAAATAATGTATCTTCATCTTGTGTTCAATTTGATATAATTTGTATTATTGAGACATGGCTCGATGGCTCTATTCCTGATAATGATGTATCTGTTTCTGGTTATAACATCTCTAGACTAGATAGAAATTCAAACTTCAGTGGTAAAACCAGAGGTGGTGGCTTGCTGATCTACATAAGGAATAACCTCAAATACCAAGTTATTTACACTCATGCTGTGG
Source organism: Eretmocerus hayati (assembly GCA_029851415.1). Taxonomy (NCBI): domain Eukaryota; kingdom Metazoa; phylum Arthropoda; class Insecta; order Hymenoptera; family Aphelinidae; genus Eretmocerus; species Eretmocerus hayati. The sequence continues at coordinate 34,603,299 of CM056741.1, read as the reverse complement.
ATTTTGAGTTCCAGTTGCTCAGGATAGATGCTGGTAATGAGACATTTCTACTTGGGTTATGCTATCTTCCTCCATTATCCAGTACCTCAACTGATGAATTCTTGACTGCTCATGATATATTATGCGAATACATGGAAGCTGCTATTGATACTTATCCTTCGGATAGTATTATTCTATGTGGTGACTTCAACTTGCCTGGGTATAAGTGGTCAGCTGATGAAGACTTAATCTACGCTACTGGTTATCATACAAACAGGATTATTAGCGAAGGAGTGGATAAACTTGAACTCAATGTGAACCAGTTTGGACTGAAAAAGTGTTGTGGTATTGCGAATGCTAAAGGAAATTTTCTAGATTTAATCTTCACTGATATTGATAATTTCTCTTTTGAAGTTAGTAATGATCCTTTCATCGAATCCAGTTTATTTCATACAGGCTACTTGTGTACGTTTCTAGATCAGGCTGGATTTGATTGGGCATCATCTAGTTTTACTTTCAATTATTGGGCTGCAGATTATCAAAGTATACATGAAAGTCTTAGAAATGTAGATTGGAAAGAATTTTTTGCTGTCTGTCCGAATTTAGATTTGGCGGTAGACAAATTTTACAAGCTACTTTTCCAAATCATTGGTTGTAATGTGCCTCTCAAAGGATGTTCAACTTCTACATACTCTAAGTGGTTTTCTAAAAATATTAAACATGAAATATGGCAGAAGAAAAAATTGCATTGTGTGTATAAAGAACGTGGTTTGGACTCAGATTATGAAAATTTTAGAATGCAAAGGTCAAAGTGTAAAAAGCTGATTGCCCAAGCATATAAAAAATATATCAACAGAGTTGAAGGCAACATAAAATCTGACTCAAAATCTTTCTGGAATTTTGTAAATTCTAAGACTAGCAAAAGTAGCATACCAATTAATGTAAAGCATGAGTCATTAATCTCTAATGATGAGCAAAGCGCTGTTGATTTGTTTGCCAACTATTTTGCCTCGTTCTATACCAAAGCTGACATAAATGATGTCCCGAGTCTGCCACACTCTGTCCAGTGTACTAATATTGTATCTATTTCTTTAGAAAGAGATGAGATTCACCTAGAGTTGGATAATTTAAAAGATAGTCTTGGTCTAGGTCCAGACGGGATTCATGCGGTATTTGTAAAGAAATGTTCCTCTTTTTTAATCGAACCACTTTATCTACTTTTTAAATGGTCACTGGACACTGGTTATTTTCCATCTTTATGGAAAACCAGCTGGATCTCACCTATACCCAAGTCTGGTGATCCTCACTTGGTAAAAAATTATCGACCTATCTCGAAGTGTAGTATTTTTCCTAATATCTTTGATGCACTAGTTGAAAAGAAACTATCTCAGAAGCTCCACTATGCCATCTCAAATCAACAACATGGCTTTATGCCCGCACGTTCTACTGTAACAAACCTTTCAGTTTTTACAGAAACAGTTGTGGACGCTTTTCAGCAAGGCTTGCAAGTAGATACTCTTTATACTGACATGGTAAAGGCCTTCGATACTGTAAATCATGAGATATTGTTGTCTAAATTACATAGCTATGGTCTTGGTGGTATGCTACTTAAGTGGGTTGAATCTTTTTTAACTGAGCGCAGGCAGGCCGTAAGAATCAATGGTAGAAAATCTGAGGTTTTTGAAGTAAAATCGGGCGTCCCTCAAGGCTCGCATCTTGGTACTCTTTTTTTCAACTTATCCATAGATGATGTTGTGAAAATAGTAAAGCATTCGCAAATCCTTCTTTTTGCTGATGACCTTAAACTCTTTAAAATTATCAGAACTGTTGATGATGCTAGATTGCTTCAAAAAGATGCTGACTCGGTTAGCGGGTGGATCAATGCAAATTGCCAGAATTTCAACTTGGATAAATGCTTTACAATGTCTTTCACGAAAAGAATTGAACCTGAAATTAAGTATCCATACTCTACAAATAATCATGTTCTTGAAAGGGTTAAACAAATAAAGGATCTTGGCGTCATTATGGATCCTAAGTTGTCTTTCGAAGAGCACAGAAAATATGTGAAAAGTAAATCAATGAGAATGCTTGCTATTATCCGTAGGAAAGGAAATATGTTCAAGAACCCGGAAACTCTGTGCACTCTTTATCATGCCTTTGTTAGATCGCAAATTATGTATGCCTCAACCATATGGGTCCCTTCTTACAAAAATGCTATTCACAGCCTTGAAGTAGTACAGCATAAATTCTTGAGATTCTTATCGCACTACACAGATTCTCCAATGCACCCATTCTCTCATGATTACACTTCGATTGCTACTAAGTTTCAGATAAATTCTTTAGAATCACAATGGAGTTATCAAGATTTAATCTTCATTTATAAGATTTTATGTGGTTATTCAGATTCAAGTGATCTATTAGATAGGCTTGCTATCCGAGTACCAAATCCTAGGTTGAGGAGTAATATCAAATTTTTCAAAATTAATATGAGAAAATATAATCATGCATCAGCTATTATGAGAGGCTGCGAAATTGCTAATGATAACAGTGACTTTCTCTACGCTATTAATTGGCTAGACCCAAGAATTACACCTATTTGTAATTTCAAACAAGTCTGTAAAGATGAACTTTTTGTATTTAACTGATTACATTTGCATAAGAGCAGGAGAAAATGGATTTTTGAGTTGATTTATCATATACAAATGGATTTATTTACGTCGGTAGACAACCTATTTTTTGTTGATGATAGTACTGATTTTTTCTGTTTTACTAAAAAAAACTGCTTTGTTATTATTTAGTTTCTTAGTATTTCACTTTGTTGCACCTTGCACAAAATTTGTATTTCTATGTCAAAGGTCAATTGACCGTGTATAATTGGAAAATAGAAAAAAAAAAAAAAAAAATATTTTCGTCATATCTCTTTTCCAGACTGATTTTTTGTAATTCCAATGAACTAAGTTGATACTTTTCCCACATTTTTAATCACTTGGTTGATACCGAAATTCCCTAAATTCCTTTTAATACGATTAAAATTCAATTTATCCTCCAAAAATCAAATATTTTACAGAAAACTACATTTTGATCTTCTTTACATCAACTGTAGTAGAATTTCTCCTCAACCAAACGATATATCTCCCCCAAAAGACCGTACTTTAGATCATTTGAATTCCCCTAACAGCAAATCTCTTTAAAGTTACTCAACAAAATTGTATTTAAATTGCATTCTAGGCTGATATCTCCTTCTACAACTAATATATACACTTGTTGATGAACTACATGGATACTTTTTCATCATTTCCGATCTATTGGTTGATACATATGATAGCTCAGAGTTTTCGCAATTTTATAAACTAAATTTTTTTTATAAACTAGATTATGGCCTTTTTATAAACTAGAGAGATGCTCTTCCAGCATCTACATCAATTGGTTGAGACCAAATTTGATTCAACTACGTTTGAACCCGATTAAAATCCAACTTTTCTCCCAAAAATCAAAATTTCTTCAAAGAACTCCACTTTCATAATCTATACACCAACTGTATCAAACTCCGCCTCAACCAAACGATTGTTTTCATATATGTTATATATGTGTATAATCTGTTGTGAGAATGAAATTGATTGGACCACAGGGGAAATGAAACTATTTCGTGGGAATTCTAATCATGATTTTCGAATTCGATCAGTCTTTCAAATTCATTATTAGTTCGTGTGATCATCAGAGACTATTTCACTAAGAGAAAGCATTCTGCTAATCTCTTTTAGCAGCGTATTTTTTATTCTAAAAATCTTCTCTTAATGGTATTCAGAGTAGACATCATAAGGATTCAAGGAGGAAATCGGCACACAGATATTCCGCCCCCATCAAAAGAGCACACAGTTAGTCGACTCGAAACTCGAATCCAACGATGAATTGCGGTGATGCCAGCCTTGGAATCTCCAAGCCTTAGTAGCTCTTTTGATCCATCTCAATGCTAAGAGTTCTGGGGTCGTTGTAGATCCTTCCCGGGATAACCAAAGCGGATCCGTTATCCGGATGCTTCGGGTACGGCTTCCACAATTTCTTACCATCTTGGTCTCATCAAGATGCGAATGACCCGGGGGAGTATCGCCTGCGTAACACGTCTATGTAACCTGACCGAAGTGATGGCATTTGTTGGGAGCCAACTAATGTCGCTGTCCGGAGTCAACTGACAGACCAGTTAGACATTCGATCGCTGTTAATTGCCCCTACGTGGAGCTCTTGAGGGAAAGAAACAGCTCAACGTATTATTCATTTTATGTAAGTTTAAATGAAATGAATTTCACACGCCATTTCCTCAGGTTACTCCAGCACATGCAAATATCACGTGTAATGAGCCAATATACTACCGTTGTAATTGATTAGACTTTGGTCCTTGTCAATAATCTAAATATTTCTTTCCTGCCCGTTTGATCAATTCAACACCCGATGAACCCTGATCCCCTGTGCATCTCAATTCTTCGGTTACGTCACACTGGTCCCTAAGGCTGGAATTCATAGTCGTTAATCCGAGATCAGGATCGGCGGATTAGGAGCGCTGTGATCGCTGTGCACAGATTTAAAATGCCTCGCCATGGCGATCGCAGCGCCCTAAATCCACCGACTCTAATCTCGGATTAACGACTATGAATTCCAGCCTAAGATTTGGGAGTATCACACTCTTGCAATCACATGTCTCTGATCGATGCAGCATCGTTCAGAATGGTCTCTACTTGTTGGAAACGACCATGTTTGATATCGGTTGCAACGTGAGCTCCTCTAAAACTACACTAAATCAGTGCTCTCAAGTTTGAGGGTTGAAATGCGCTTGAGTATCTGCCGACAATTGGCAAACTTGTCATGGGCATATTCAACCCCAATAATACCTATTCCTTGCGCAAGCTCCTCTTTATTGATTACATCATGGAGGAGCACATAAATTCCTTGATTTTTGGTGGCATTCCTCGTTGGGACTCCTCAAGCCTATAAAACGCATTGCTGCCTCATCAAGCGC